>OY856412.1:5362500-5727500 GCA_963693085.1 Alisma plantago-aquatica
GTATTAATGGATAATAGGATTAATGATAGAAGAGATGCTACGTTAGGAATATTACAAGGAAATCTTAGTCATCAGAAACTAATATTTAATATTTATCCAAAGATAAGCGTAAATATTAGAGATAATAATATAAACATAACCTTAAGTTTAATACAGGATTTTCAAAGAACAGAATTTATGAAAAAAGGATCTATTCCTTATTCGATAACATATATAATAAGCTATGCTCTTATAATACACATCACTCTGAAAAGTTTGAAGATAAAGATATTATAATGCTTCCTAATATATTTAAAGACATAGGAAAAATTACGAAGCCAGATATAATATCTGAAATAGATATACCAGAAAACATAAACATAGATGTTTCAGTGAAACCCCTAGTAACAGATAATAAAATCCCAAGAAGATTACGATATGAGGGAAATCAATTACAATTAACAAATGGAGATAGAATAGAAGAAGCTAGAGCAAGCACAGATAGATATAACGGATTACGACCAATATTAAGAAATTTTCCAAGAACGACAAGTTTAAGAATTTTAGCAGACAATAGAAATGCTAGAAATTATAAATTATACGGAAATTATTTCAATGGACAAGAATGGAATATGACTATAATATTAATAGATTCAGGGGCAGGAGCTTCATTTATTCCACAAGGAATGATACCTTACTTAGAAAAAATACCCATAGGATCACCTTATGCATATACGAATTTTGATGGACAAGAATATGAAATCACACATCAGGCCATTGTTCCAATTGAAATACAAGATATAAAAATTGATATTACGCTATATGTACAATTAGATAGTCGTAATGAAGACATAGAAATTATACTAGGAATGAGTGCATTACAACAAATGGAACCATTTTCACTACAAAGGGAAGGACTATATTTTACATATAATAACCAAGAATATTTTTGGAAAAAAGACAATGACTAGTATATATAGTGTCTACATAGTAGCAGGAATTATATATGAGGAATATAAAACAGAATATTTTCATGCATTTATAGACACAGGTGTAGGAACTTGCATCGCGCGAAGACAATGTTTTCCTGAAAAATATATCACAACACTACCTACGTTATATGGAAAAGATTTTATGGGAAAAAGACATGAATTAACTCATGGAGTTAAAAACCTAAAATCATTTTAGGAAATTATATAATTACATATCCACCATTTTATACCCCTGAATATGCACAACAAGATATATTATTAGGAAATAACTTCACACAAAAATTTAAATTATATATACAACATCAAAATTATATTCAATTATTAACACCCTGTGACCATTGGATTACAGTAAAAAGAATACAAAAAGCATATAAAAGAAACAACTTTAATTTTCACAGCAAACATGGTGATTATATTACAAATAAAAAACAACTAATAACAGGGAGAATCATTGCACAACTCAATATACAAGATATTGAGGCATTATTTGAAAAGAACTATAGTGATAATCCATTACCCCTTTGGAATATCAGTCAAGAATGGGCTACAATCGAACTAATTGATGAAAATAAAATAATCAGAGTAAAACCCATGAGATATAATCATGTTGATATTGAGGAATTCCGTACCCAATTACAAGAATTAGAAACATCACAATTAATACAAAAATAAAAAAGCCCACATTCTAGTCCAGCATTCATGGTAAGAAACCATGTAGAAATAAAAAGAGGAAAAGCTAGAATGGTAGTAAATTATAAGCAACTAAATCAATATACCAAGTTTGATGGATATTTTCTTCCACATAAAGAAACCTTAATAAATATGACAAGAGGAAAAAATATTTATTCAAAATTTGACTGTAAATTAGGATTTTACCAAATACGATTAGATGAAAAAAGTATACCATTAATGGCATTTAGCACTCCACAAGGACATTATGAATGGACGGTAATGCCCTTTGGATAAAAAAATGCTCCACAGATATATCAAAGAAGAATGGATAAGGTATTTGAACCATATAACTCTTTTTGTCTAGTATATGTTGATGACATTTTAATAGCCAGTAAAAATGAGGAAGAACATTATAAACACTTACAAATATTTTCCCTTCTTTGTCAAAAGACAGGAATATTATTATCTAAGAAGAAAACAAAAATTTGTAAATCTAAAATAGAATTCTTAGGACTAAAATTAGACTCAAGTGGAATAGAATTACAGGAACATATTGTAGAAAAAATTGTTAAGTTTCCAGATAAAATAGAAGACAAAAAACAATTACAAAGATTTTTGGGATGTTTAAATTACGGTGAACAATTCATAGAAAACTTGGCAAAATTGAGGAATCCCTTACAAAAATTATTAAAGAAAAATGCTATTTTTCTCATGAGGGGGAACTTATAAATCATGTTAGATTTATAAAATAAAAATGCAAAAATTTGCCAAGATTAGATCTTCCATTAGAAAACGACGATTTAATAATAGAAACTGATGCCTCACAAGAATTTTGGGGAGCAATCTTAAAAAAGAAAGATGAACAAAAGGAAAAAGTATGTAGATATACGTCCGGAACATTTACAGATACAGAGAAAAGATATCACTCAAACGAAAAAAAATTATTAGCATTATAAAAGGGAATTAAAAAATTTTCCTATTTTTTATTACCCAAAAAATTCCTAGTACGAGTAGACAATACCCAAGTAAAAGAATTTATTAAAAATAATTTACCATCTACACCAGAATATAAAAGACTAAGTAGATGGCAAACATTCTTTGCAGAATATATTTTTGATATAGAAATTATTAAAGGACAAACTAACGTTCTTGCAGATTTCTTATCAAGAAAATACAATGGAGCAGGTTGACAAAAAACTTGTAGAATTAGAAGCTCGACTGCAGAGAAATTGTAATTTGTTTCAAGAAAATTACGTAGAATTAGTAGAGATGATCCAGAAGCAAGATAAAATTATTGATAATATAGAGGAAAGTAAACAAGACATTTCAGGAATAATTGCAGATTTAAACCACTTCAGAAGGGAGATCCAACAAAAAGGAGCAGAAAGGACGGATAAAATGACAGGTAAAAGGCCAATAGATATACCGCTCCAGATTTCTGATTCTGTCGGAAAAACCACTGAAAATACAAGCCTGATGGCAAAAGAAAGCAGCTTTAAAACCGCTAAGACCAGCTTCACAGCTGAAAATACTATCTCCACGGAGAAAGATAATAGCCAAGTGGCAAGAAGCAGTTTTCAAACTGCTATTTCTTTAGAAAATAGCTCCCGCTTAACTGCGGAAAATACAATCTCTTCGGAGAAAGAACACCGCAATACAGCGGATAATATCAAATTGATGCCCGAAAGGATATTTAAATTCCGGGTATCTCAGAACGAGCAGGAATATGACCTGCAATTGAGCCTTGCAGAATTCTTAACAAAAAATGAAAATGAATATAGAACCTTATTAGAGATTGTTTACAATCTCAAAATAACAGAAACGTGTGTTCCAGATCATACGAGAATATATCCCAGAATTAACTTTGATAAAGGAGCTGATCCAAGAATCATCAGAGATTGTTTCAGAATCGGAGCAGCAAATTTAATATATCTAAGCTAAGATATTGGAGAAATACAAGGACTGCCCCAAGATATTGCCAGATCAGTCAGAGAATTCAAAAATAATAGTCCACTAGTAAAACCTACTAGGAAAATTTATACAAGATTTTCTCAGCATCAGAGGACTGGGAAAAATTAAAGAAATTTAGTCCAATACACTGCATTCAAATTGGAGTATCTTCCCCAGAATATGTCAAAGAGATTGACGCAGATTACAGAAAAGAATTTGAAGAGAACAAGGTCAATAAGGAATTTGTTGAAACAAGAAGGGCATTAGGATTAAAAATCCTTTGCCAAGTACTAGAAAAATTAATTAATGAAAACCGAAGTTGGATTCATAAGGCTTCAGATAGCACAATCATTCTATCCAATACAAGAAGAACTAATACCTCTACAAAAATTAATTTAGAAAGGTTTCTAAGAAGAATAGAAACCGGACAAATTAAATCAAGCAACAGATGTCAGCAGATGTTTTGCCAACTCAGAAGGCATGAGGGAAAAATATGCCCCGCATGTCAAGATAAGATGGAAAGAGACAGCCACAGCAGCACAAGCCGATAAAAAGCATTCTAGAAGAATACACGTCATCAATGACGTAAGAAGACACTTGCAAGAAGCAAAGAACGACAAAGAACCCTCCACCGGACAGATGTACGTTGGAGAAAGATTTCAAAAAGAAGAACGCTCGCCACCGGACAAGTGTTCGACAACCATGTAAAGAAAAAGAGAAGCATCAATGCAATGTAACCAAGAGAGTCTCTATATAAACTCTCGAGGGATAGTAGTAGGGGCACTCGTAGTGGGAGTGAGTCCCAAAGGGTAGCTATGTATGTAAATTAGGTCCTTCAATAAAAAGAGCATAGGCTCGATTTCCTAATTCTATTCCAGATTCCATTTCAAGTTCTTGAGATGATTCTTGCGTGCTAATTCCACAAGTGTAGGAAACAAGCTCCAGCTTGAAGATCATAATCCTTGTACTATCATAGAATAGGAAAGATAGTGTGTAACCTGTTACACCCCCAGTTCTTCTATCTTCATCAGTCGAGAGATATCTCTCCCTTATTCCATCCCAGAGGCCATCGTCCAAAAGTCCGACCAAGCAAAGAAGTGCATAAGGACACGGGGACATGAAGGCTATAGGATGATGAGGAGTTTGAGATCCGGAACGTCGAAGTCTAAGGATTACTTCTCTTAGAAATCGTTAAGAGAAGATCGGCTAGCGATTGAAGATAAGAACAACAACCTTCCAATTAAGTGAAGACCGTTACGAGAAGATCGGCTCTGATACCATAATGGGTTACACACTATGTTTCCTATTCTATGATAGTACAAGGATTATGATCTTCAAGCCGGAGCTTGTTTCCTACACTTGTGGAATTAGCACACAAGAATCATCTCAAGAACTTGAAATGGAATCTGGAATAGAATTAGGAAATCGAGCCTCTGCTCTTTTTATTGAAGGACCTAATTTACATACATAGCTACCCTTTGGGACTCACTCCAACTACGAGTGCCCCTACTACTATCCCTCGAGAGTTTATATAGAGACTCTCTTGGTTACATTGCATTGATGCTTCTCTTTTTCTTTACATGGTTGTTGAACACTTGTCCGGTGGCGAGCGTTCTTCTTTTTGAAATCTTTCTCCAACGTACATCTGTCCGGTGGAGGGTTCTTTGTCATTCTTTACTTCTTGCAAGTGTCTTCTTACGTCATTGATGACGTGTCTTCTTCTAGAATGCTTTTTATCGGCTTTTGCTGCTGTGGCTCTCTCTTTCCATCTTATCTTGACATGCGGGACATATTTTTCCCTCATGCCTTCTGAGTTGGCAAAATATCTGCTGACATCTGTTGCTTAATTTAATTTGTCCTGTTTCTAATCTTCTTAGAAACCTTTCTAAATTAATTTTTTTGGAGGTATTAGTTCTTCTTGTATTGGATAGAATGATTGTGCTATCTGAAGCCTTATGAATCCAACTTCGGTTTTCATTAATTAATTTTTCTAGTACTTGGCAAATGATTTTTAATCCTAATGCCCTTCTTGTTTCAACAAATTCCTTATTGACCTTGTTCTCTTCAAATTCTTTTCTGTAATCTGCGTCAATCTCTTTGACATATTCTGGGGAAGATACTCCAATTTGAATGCAGTGTATTGGACTAAATTTCTTTAATTTTTCCCAGTCCTCTGATGCTGAGAAAATCTTGTATAAATTTTCCTAGTAGGTTTTACTAGTGGACTATTATTTTTGAATTCTCTGACTGATCTGGCAATATCTTAGGGCAGTCCTTGTATTTCTCCAAGATCTTGGCTTAGATATATTAAATTCGCTGCTCCGATTCTGAAACAATCTCTGATGATTCTTGGATCAGCTCCTTTATCAAAGTTAATTCTGGGATATATTCCCGTATAATCTGGAATACACGTTTCTGTTATTTTAAGATTGTAAACAATCTCTAATAAGGTTCTATATTCATTTTCATTTTTTGTTAAGAATTCTGCAAGGCTCAATTACAGGTCATATTCCTGCTCGTTCTGAGATACCCAGAATTTAAATATCCTTTCGGGCATCAATTTGATATTATCCGCTGTATTGCGGTGTTCTTTCTCCGAAGACATTGTATTTTCCGCAGTTAAACGGGAGCTATTTTCTGAAGAAATAGCAGTTTGAAAATTGCTTCTTGCCACTTGGCTATTATCTTTCTCCGTGGAGATAGTATTTTCAGCTGTGAAACTGGTCTTAGCAGTTTTAAAGCTGCTTTCTTTTGCCATCAGGCTTGTATTTTCAGTGGTTTTTCCGACAGAATCAGAAATCTGGAGCGATATATCTATTGGCCTTTTACCTGTCATTTTATCCGTCCTTTCTACTCCTTTTTGTTCGATCTCCCTTCTGAAGTGGTTCAAATATGCAATTATTCCTGAAATGTCTTGTTTACTTTCCTCTATATTATCAATAATTTTATCTTGCTTCTGGATCATCTCTACTAATTCTACGTAATTTTCTTGTAACAAATTACAATTTCTCTGCAGTCGAGCTTCTAATTCTGCAAGTTTTTTGTCAACCTGCTCCATTGTATTCTCTTGATAAGAAATCTGCAAGAACGTTAGTTTCTCCTTTAATAATTTCTATATCAAAAATATATTCTGCGAAGAATGTTTGCCATCTACTTAGTCTTTTATATTCTGGTGTAGATGGTAGATTATTTTTAATAAATGCTTTTACTTGGGTATTGTCTACTCGTACTAGGAATTTTTTGGGTAATAAAAAATAGGAAAATTTTTTAATTCCCTTTTTGAATGCTTATAATTCTTTTTTGTTTGAGTGATATCTTTTCTCTGTATCTGTAAATGTTCCGGACGTATATCTACATACTTTTTCCTTTTGTTCATCTTTCTTTTTAAGACTGCTCCCCAAAATTCTTCTGAGGCATCAGTTTCTATTATTAAGTCGTCGTTTTCTAAGGGAAGATCTAATCTTGGCAAATTTTTGCATTTTTCTTTTATAAATCTAACATGATTTATATGTTCCTCCGTCATGAGAAAAATAACATTTTTCTTTAATAATTTTTGTAATGGATTCCTCAATTTTGCCAAGTTTTCTATGAATTGTTCAGCGTAATTTCAACATCCCAAAAATCTTTGTAATTGTTTTTTGTCTTCTATTTTATCTGGAAACTTAACAATTTTTTCTACAATATGTTCCTGTAATTCTATTCCACTTGAGTCTAATTTTAGTTCTAAGAATTCTATTTTAGATTTACAAATTTCTGTTTTCTTCTTAGATAATACTATTCCTGTCTTTTGACAAAGAAGGGAAAATATTTGTAAATGTTTATAATGTTCTTCCTCATTTTTACTGGCTATTAAAATGTCATCAACATATACTAGACAAAAATAGTTATATGGTTCAAATACCTTATCCATTCTTCTTTGATATATCTGTGGAGCATTTTTTAATCCAAAGGGCATTACCGTCCATTCATAATGTCCTTGTGGAGTGCTAAATGCCGTTAATGGTATACTTTTTTCATCTAATCGTATTTGGTAAAATCCTGATTTACAGTCAAATTTTGAATAAATATTTTTTCCTCTTGTCATATTTATTAAGGTTTCTTTATGTGGAAGAAAATATCCATCAAACTTGGTATATTGATTTAGTTGCTTATAATTTACTACCATTCTAGCTTTTCCTCTTTTTATTTCTGCAGGGTTTCTTACCATGAATGCTGGACTAGAATGTGGGCTTTTTGATTTTTCTATTAATTGTGATGTTTCTAATTCTTGTAATTGGGTACGGAATTCCTCAATATCAACAGGATTATATCTCATGGGTTTTACTCTGATTATTTTATTTTCATCAATTAGTTCGATTGTAGCCCATTCTTGACTGATATTCCAAAGGGCTAATGGATTATCACTATAGTTCTTTTCAAATAATGCCTCAATATCTTGTATATTGAGTTGTGCAATGATTCTCCCTGTTATTGATTGTTTTTTATTTTTAATATAATCACCACGTTTGCTGCGAAAATTAAATTTGTTTCTTTTATATGCTTTTTGTATTCTTTTTACTGTAATCCAATGGTCACAGGGTGTTAATAACAGAATATAATTTTGATGTTGTATATATAATTTAAATTTTTGTGTGAATTTATTTCCTAATAATATATCTTGTTGTGCATATTCAGGGGTATAAAATGGTGGACATGTAATTATATAATTTCCTAAAATGATTTTAGGTTTTTTAACTCCATGAGTTAATTCATGTCTTTTTCCCGTAAAATCTTTTCCATATAATCTAGGTAGTGTTGTGATATATTTTTCAGGAAAACATTGTCTTCGCGCGATGCAAGTTCCTGCACCTGTGTCTATAAATACATGAAAATATTCTGTTTTATATTCCTCATATATAATTCCTGCTACTATGTAGACACTATATATACTAGTCATTGTCTTTTTTCAAAAATATTCTTGGTTATTATATGTAAAATATAGTCCTTCCCTTTGTAGTGAAAATGGTTCCAATTGTTGTAATGCACTCATTCCTAGTATAATTTCTATGTCGTCATTACGACTATCTGATTGTACATATAGCGTAATATAAATTTTTATATCTTGTATTTCAATTGGAACAATGGCCTGATGTGTGATTTCACATTCTTGTCCATCAAAATTCGTATATGCATAAGGTGATCCTATGGGTATTTTTTCTAAGTAAGGTACCATTCCTTGTTGAATAAATGAAGCTCCTGCCCCTGAATCTATTAATATTGTAGTCATATTCCATTCTTGTCCATTGAAATATTTTCCGTATAATTTATAATTTCTAGCATTTCTATTTTCTGCTAAAATTCTTAAACTTGTCGTTCTTGGCAAATTTCTTAATATTGGTCGTAATCTTCCGTTATATCTATCTGTGCTTGCTCTAGCTTCTTCTATTCTATCTCCATTTGTTAATTGTAATTGATTTCCCTCATATCGTAATCTTCTTGGGATTTTATTATCTGTTACTAGGGGTTTCTCTGAAACATCTATGTTTATGTTTTCTGGTATATCTATTTCAGATATTATATCTGGCTTAATAATTTTCCCTATGTCTTTAAATATATTAGGAAGCATTATAATATCTTTATCTTCAAATTTTTCAGAGTGATGTGTATTACTAAGAGCATAGCTTATTATATATGTTCTCGAATAAGGAATAGATCTTTTTTTCATAAATTCTGTTCTTTGAAAATCCTATATTAAACTTAAGGTTCTGTTTATATTATTATCTCTAATATTTACGCTTATCTTTGGATAAATATTAAATATTAGTTTCTGATGACTAAGATTTCTTTGTAATATTCTTAACGTAGCATCTCTTCTATCATTAATCCTATTATCCATTAATACAATATTTATAGGTGAATCTATTCCTTCTCTAAAAGTTGCTTTGATCATCATTTGAATGGCTCCTATGTGAATACATCCTATTTTAGATCTATCTTTTATTTTTTCCATTTTTCTCATTAAGTCCTCCTTTCGTAGTAAAGGTATATTTATTCTTTTTCTAGTATATTCTATTTGCATAGGCATTTCTCTATTAGTTATTCCATAATAAAAAATATGTTTTCTTTGGGTAATTTTCTCAAAAATTGATGTTTTAAATCCATCAGAATTATCTAATCTTAATTCGGTGTTTCTTATCCTATTAAATAATTTTCTATCTATTAATACTTCTTGCAAGAAATTTCCTACTTCTTCCTGATATTCTTCTATTATTTCTTCTTCAATCTAATTCTGTGTCTGAGAAATAATAGATTGATCCATCAGATTGCTCATCATCAGTTGTTTGGACAAATTCTTGAATATTTTCGATCTCAGAAAGTTCTTCTTCTATAATTTCCTCGAATGGCTTTTGATTAATCTTCTTAGATCCTATTTTTGGACATTCATTAGCATAATGTCCTATTTCTTGACATATTAAACATTTACATTCTTTTGGTTACTTTTTATTATAATTTTTCTTTCTTCTGTAATATTTTTGTTTCGATTTAGGTTTAAATCCAAACCTTTTCCTTTTCTTGAATTTATATTTGTTTCTTCTATTGTACCTCATTGGTTCACATCCTATGGTTATTGGATGAGTTAATTGGGAACAACAAAGTCCTTGTTTTACTACTTTATTTGTTTTTCTACTTAGTGTGGCTTCTGCACACCATTCTTCTAATTTCATTCTTAAAAATTCTATTCGTCCTCCTAATGTATCTGCTCTTTGTCCGATGTATTGGGGATATAATTGCATTGCTTTAAATCCCCATGGGTCGGGTACCATGGTATAAAATAAATTTAATAAACTCTTGTTGGTAACATTTTCTTTATCTGTTCTGTCATATATTTTATAAAAATATTCCTGGAATTTACATATATATTCATCAATTCGGCACATATCACAGAGTTTTAAGTTATATAATAAAAAGATAAATCTCTATTTTTCTTTTTCTTTTTCTATGTCTTTATTTACATTCCACATTTCTCCTAAAAATTCTCTTCTTAATTCGTTTTCATAGTTGTTTACTACTTGAGCTAATGTGGTTGCTGTTCCTTTTACTGCTTCTTTATCGTTGTCAGTTAATCCTTTCCACCAATCTGCTACGATTCCTTGGAAGGTTAAATGACAAAATCTTGATGCTATTTCAATATCATAACTTTGTGATGTAACTGATAAATATGTGGCTTTTTCCCATTTTGTTATGGCTTCATCTATATTTCTTACACAATTTCAATTTAAATAAATTCTGTTAGCACTAATATATTCTTGATTCATATAATCAACTGGGGTTTCTATAGAAATATTACTTGGTCTTCTATCAGATGCCCAATTTATTCCTTCGTATCTATTTCTATCAGTAGGTTTTCTTCTAAAGCTAGGATCTGACCAGTATCTCGCCCCTGGTTGTTCTGGTTTTTCATTTCTACTGCCTTGTCTGGTAGGGACATTTGTAGGAATAGGCATGGTTACTTGACTTCCAAAACTTTCTCCCTGTAGTGGTTTCATGTTTACCGTTTTAACTTTTTCCGTTAATCTTACTATTTCTTGACTTAGACTGTCTAATTCTTCTGCTTCGGCTTCTAAATATCTATTTTCTAATTGTTCGATTTTAAAGTCGTATGTTTCTTCTATCTGAAGAGGACATAAACTTATTTCGTTTCCACTTGTTTGGAATAGGTTTATTTTTGATAAACATTCGTTATTTTGTTTTTCATACAAATATTCCATTGTTCTTTGTAATTCCACTATCATTTCTTGGATCTTCTGAAAGTTCTTTGAATGGTTTTCATGAACCTGTACTTCTAGTTTCTTATACATATTATTCAATATTAACTTCAAATATCCAGATCTAAAGCTTCGTATATGTTATTATCTTCTAAATCATTAAATTCATTCTTCAAAATTTTATCTTTGAGTTTTGAATCGTTACATGGCTCTGATACCACTTCGTGGGTGCAGAAATTTTTCATCCACTTCGTGGGTGCAGAAATTTTTCACTTCGTGGGTGCAGAAATTTTTGATTATGTTATCATGCTTTGAAAACATACTCGAATTGCCCTTATGGGTGTTGTATGCTTTCTCAACTTTATCATTTTGTCTATAATTATTACATTTTTTAGACCTAATTCTTAATACATTCTTCTTTGTACTACGAGGTTTTCGCATAATTAAATTCATAGTGTAAGAAACTAGCATCCAGAAAGAAGACGATAACACTCTGAGTATCATAGATAGCAAGATAATCTATATACCTGTGTTGCCCACCTCGCTTCCTCTTATCTTCAATCACCAATCGATCTCCTCTTAACGATTTCTAAGAGAAGTAATCCTTAGACTTCGACGTTCTGGATCTCAGACTCCTCCTCATCCTATAGCCTTCATGTCCCCGTGTCCTTATGCACTTCTTTGCTTGGTCGGACTTTTGGACGATGGCCTCCGGGATGGAATAAGGGAGAGATATCTCTCGACTGATGAAGATAGATGAACTGGGGGTGTAATGGGTTACACACTATCTTTCCTATTCTATGATAGTACAAGGATTATGATCTTCAAGCTGGAGCTTGTTTCCTACACTTGTGGAATTAGCACGCAAGAATCATCTCAAGAACTTGAAATGGAATCTGGAATAGAATTAGGAAATCGAGCCTCTGCTCTTTTTATTGAAGGACCTAATTTACATACATAGCTACCCTTTGGGACTCACTCCCACTATGAGTGCCCCTACTACTATCCCTCGAGAGTTTATATAGAGACTCTCTTGGTTACATTGCATTGATGCTTCTCTTTTTCTTTACATGGTTGTCGAACACTTGTCCGGTGGTGAGCGTTCTTCTTTTTGAAATCTTTCTCCAACGTACATCTGTCCGGTGGAGGGTTCTTTGTCGTTCTTTGCTTCTTGCAAGTGTCTTCTTACGTCATTGATGACGTGTCTTCTTCTAGAATGCTTTTTATCGGCTTGTGCTGCTGTGGCTGTCTCTTTCCATCTTATCTTGACATGCAGGACATATTTTTCCCTCATGCCTTCTGAGTTGGCAAAATATCTGCTGACATCTATTGCTTGATTTAATTTGTCCGGTTTCTATTCTTCTTAGAAACCTTTCTAAATTAATTTTTGTAGAGGTATTAGTTCTTCTTGTATTGGATAGAATGATTGTGCTATCCGAAGCCTTATGAAGCCAACTTCGGTTTTCATTAATTAATTTTTCTAGTACTTGGCAAAGGATTTTTAATCCTAATGCCCTTCTTGTTTCAACAAATGTCTTATTGACCTTGTTCACTTCAAATTCTTTTCTGTAATCTGCGTCAATCTCTTTGACATATTCTGGGGAAGATACTCCAATTTGAATGCAGTGTATTGGACTAAATTTCTTTAATTTTTCCCAGTCCTCTGATGCTGAGAAAATCTTGATATAAATGTCACTAGTAGGTTTTACTAGTGGACTATTATTTTTGAATTCTCTGACTGATCTAGCAATATCTTGGGGCAGTCCTTGTATTTCTCCAAGATCTTGGCTTAGATATATTAAATTCGCTGCTCTGATTCTGAAACAATCTCTGATGATTCTTGGATCAACTCCTTTATCAAATTTAATTCTGGGATATATTCCCGTATGATCTGGAACACACGTTTTTGTTGTTTTGAGATTGTAAACAATCTCTAATAAGGTTCTATATTCATTTTCATTTTTTGTTAAGAATTCTGCAAGTCTCAATTGCAGGTCATATTCCTGCTCGTTCTGAGATACCCAGAATTTAAATATCCTTTCGGGCATCAATTTGATATTATCTGCTGTATTGCGGTGTTCTTACTCCGAAGAGATTGTATTTTCCGCAGTTAAGAGGGAGCTATTTTTTGAAGAAATTGCAGTTTGAAAACTGCTTCTTGCCACTTGGCTATTATCTTTCTCCGTGGAGATAGTATTTTCAACTGTGAAGCTGGTCTTAGCAGTTTTAAAGCTGCTTTCTTTTGCCATCAGGCTTGTATTTTCAGTGGTTTTTCCGACAGAATCAGAAATCTGGAGCGATATATCTATTGGCCTTTTACCTGTCATTTTATCCGTCCTTTCTGCTCCTTTTTGTTGGATCTCCCTTCTGAAGTGGTTTAAATCTGCAATTATTCCTGAAATGTCTTATTTACTTTCCTCTATATTATCAATAATTTTATCTTGCTTCTGGATCATCTCTACTAATTCTACGTAATTTTCTTGTAACAAATTACAATTTCTCTACAGTCGAGCTTCTAATTCTGCAAGTTTTTTGTCAACCTGCTCCATTGTATTCTCTTGATAAGAAATCTGCAAGAACGTTAGTTTCTCCTTTAATAATTTCTATATCAAAAATATATTCTGCAAAGAATGTTTGCCATCTACTTAGTCTTTTATATTCTGGTGTGAATGGTAGATTATTTTTAATAAATGCTTTTACTTGGGTATTGTCTACTCGTACTAGGAATTTTTTGGCTAATAAAAAATAGGAAATTTTTTTAATTCCCTTTTTTAATGCTAATAATTCTTTTTCGTTTGAGTGATATCTTTTCTCTGTATCTCTAAATGTTCCGGACGTATATCTACATACTTTTTCCTTTTGTTCATCTTTCTTTTTTAAGACTGCTCCCCAAAATTCTTCTGAGGCATCAGTTTCTATTATTAAGTCGTCATTTTCTAAGGGAAGATCTAATCTTGGCAAATTTTTGCATTTTTCTTTTATAAATCTAACATGATTTATAAGTTCCTCCGTCCTGAGAAAAATAGCATTTTTCTTTAATAATTTTTGTAAGGGATTCCTCAATTTTCCCAAGTTTTCTATGAATTGTTCAGCGTAATTTAAACATCCCAAAAATCTTTGTAATTGTTTTTTGTCTTCTATTTTATTTGGAAACTTAACAATTTTTTCTACCATATGTTCCTGTAATTCTATTCCACTTGAGTCTAATTTTAGTCCTAAGAATTCTATTTTAGAATTACAAATTTATGTTTTCTTCTTAGATAATACTATTCCTGTCTTTTGACAAAGAAGGGAAAATATTTATAAATGTTTATAATGTTCTTCCTCATTTTTACTGGTTATTAAAATGTCATCAACATATACTAGACAAAAAGAGTTATATGGTTCAAATACCTTATCCATTCTTCTTTGATATATCTGTGGAGCATTTTTTAACCCAAAGGACATTACCGTCCATTCATAATGTCCTTGTGAAGTGCTAAATGCCGTTAATGGTATACTTTTTTTTCATCTAATCGTATTTGGTAAAATCCTGATTTACAGTCAAATTTTGAATAAATATTTTTTCCTCTTGTCATATTTATTAAGTTTTCTTTATGTGGAAGAAAATATCCATCAAACTTGATATATTGATTTAGTTGCTTATAATTTACTACCATTCTAGTTTTTCCTCTTTTTATTTCTGCATGGTTTCTTACCATGAATGCTAGACTAGAATGTGGGCTTTTTGATTTTTGTATTAAATGTGATGTTTCTAATTCTTGTAATTGGGTACGGAATTCCTCAATATCAACAGGATTATATCTCATGGGTTTTACTCTGATTATTTTATTTTCATCAATTAGTTCGATTGTAGCCCATTCTTGACTGATATTCCAAAGGGCTAATGGATTATCACTATAGTGCTTTTCAAATAATGCCTCAATATCTTGTATATTGAGTTGTGCAATGATTCTCCCTGTTATTGGTTGTTTTTTATTTGTAATATAATCACCACGTTTGCTGCGAAAATTAAATTTGTTTCTTTTATATGCTTTTTGTATTCTTTTTACTGTAATCCAATGGTCACAGGGTGTTTATAACTGAATATAATTTTGATGTTGTATATGTAATTTAAATTTTTGTGTGATGTTATTTCCTAATAATATATCTTGTTGTGCATATTCAGGGGTATAAAATGGTGGACATGTAATTATATAATTTCCTAAAATGATTTTAGGTTTTTTTAACTCCATGAGTTAATTCATGTCTTTTTCCCATAAAATCTTTTCCATATAACGTAGGTAGTGTTGTGATATATTTTTCAGGAAAACATTGTCTTCGCGCGATGCAAGTTCCTGCACCTGTGTCTATAAATGCATGAAAATATTCTGTTTTGTATTCCTCATATTTAATTCCTTCTACTATGTAGACACTATATATACTAGTCATTGTCTTTTTTCCAAAAATATTCTTGGTTATTATATGTAAATTATAGTCCTTCCCTTTGTAGTGAAAATGGTTCCATTTGTTGTAATGCACTCATTCCTAGTATAATTTCTATGTCGTCATTACAACTATCTGATTGAACATATAGCGGAATATCAATTTTTATATCTTGTATTTCAATTGGAACAATGGCCTGATGTGTGATTTCATATTCTTGTCCATCAAAATTCGTATATGCATAAGGTGATCCTATGGGTATTTTTTCTAAGTAAGGTATCATTCCTTGTTGAATAAATGAAGCTCCTGCCCCTGAATTTATTAATATTGTAGTCATATTTCATTCTTGTCCATTGAAATATTTTCCGTATAATTTATAATTTCTAGCATTTCTATTGTCTGCTAAAATTCTTAAACTTGTCGTTCTTGGCAAATTTCTTAATATTGGTCGTAATCTTCCGTTATATCTATCTGTGCTTGCTCTAGCTTCTTCTATTCTATCTCCATTTGTTAATTGTAATTGATTTCCCTCATATCATAATCTTCTTGGGATTTTATTATCTGTTACTAGGGGTTTCTCTGAAACATCTATGTTTATGTTTTCTGGTATATCTATTTCAGATATTATATCTGGCTAAGTAATTTTTCCTATGTCTTTAAATATATTAGGAAGCATTATAATATCTTTATCTTCAAATTTTTCAGAGTGATGTGTATTACTAAGAGCATAGCTTATTATATATGTTATCGAATAAGGAATAGATCCCTTTTTCATAAATTATGTTCTTTGAAAATCCTATATTAAACTTAAGGTTCTGTTTATATTATTATCTCTAATATTTACGCTTATCTTTGGATAAATATTAAATATTAGTTTCTGATGACTAAGATTTCCTTGTAATATTCCTAACGTAGCATCTCTTCTATCATTAATCCTATTATCCATTTATACAATATTTATAGGTGAATCTATTCCTTCTCTAAAAGTTACTTTGATCATCATTTGAATGGCTCCTATGTGAATCCATCCTATTTTAGATCTATCTTTTATTTTTTCCATTTTTCTCATTAAGTCCTCCTTTCGTAGTAAAGGTATATTTATTCTATTTCTAGTATATTCTATTTGCATAGGCATTTCTCTATTAGTTATTCCATAATAAAAAATATGTTTTCTTTGGGTAATTTTCTCAAAAATTGATGTTTTAAATCCATCAGAATTTTCTAATCTTAATTCGATGTTTCTTATCCTATTAAATAATTTTTTATCTATTAATACTTCTTGCAAGAAATTTCCTGCTTCTTCCTGATATTCTTCTATTATTTCTTCTTCAGTCTGATTTTGTGTCTGAGAAATAATAGATTGATCCATCGGATTGCTCATCATCAGTTATTTGGAAAAATTCTTGAATATTTTCGATCTCAGATAGTTCTTCTTCTATAATTTCCTCGAATTGCTTTTGATTAATCTTCTTAGATCCTCTTTTTGGACATTCATTAGCATAATGTCCTATTTCTTGACATATAAAACATTTACATTCTTTTGGTTTCTTTTTATTATAGTTTTTCTTTCTTCTGTAATATTTTTGTTTCGGTTTAGGTTTAAATCCAAACCTTTTCCTTTTCTTGAATTTATATTTGTTTCTTCTATTGTACCTCATTGGTTCACATCCTATGGTTATTGGATGAGTTAATTGGGAACCGCAAAGTCCTTGTTTTACTACTTTATTTGTTTTTCTACTTAGTGTGGCTTCTGCACACCATTCTTCTAATTTCATTCTTAAAAATTCTATTCGTCCTCCTAATGTATCTGCTCTTTGTCCGATGTATTGGGGATATAATTGCATTGCTTTAAATCCCCATGGGTCGGGTACCTTGGTATAAAATAAATTTAATAAACTCTTGTTGGTAACATTTTCTTTATCCGTTCTGTCATATATTTTATAAAAATATTCCTGGAATTTACATATATATATTCATCAATTCGGCGCATATCACAGAGTTTTAAGTTATATAATAAAAAGATAAATCTATGTTTTTCTTTTTCATTCTCTGTGTCTGTATTTTCATGCCACGTTTCTCCTAAAAATTCTCTTCTTAATTCGTTTTCATAGTTGTTTACTACTTGAGCTAATGTGGTTGCTGTTCCTTTTACTGCTTCTTTATCATTGTCAGTTAATCCTTTCCACCAATCTGCTACGATTCCTTGGAAGGTTAAATGACAAAATCTTGATGTTGTTTCAATATCATAACTTTGTGATGTAACTGATAAATATGTGGCTTTTTCCCATCTTGTTATGGCTTCATCTATATTTCTTACACAATTTAAATTTAAATAAATTCCGTTAGCACTAATATATTCTTGATTCATATAATCAACTGGGGTTTCTATAGCAATATTACTTGGTCTTCTATCAGATGCCCAATTTATTCCTTCGTATCTATTTCTATCAGTAGGTTTTCTTCTAAAGCTAGGATCTGACCAGTATCTCATCCCTGGTTGTTCTGGTGTTTCATTTCTACTGCCTTGTCCGCTAGGGACAGTTGTAGGAATAGGCATGGTTACTTGACTTCTAGAACTTTCTCGTTGTAGTGGTTTCATGTTTACCGTTCTAACTTTTTCCGTTAATCTTACTATTTCTTGACTTAGACTGTCTAATTCTTCTGCTTCGGCTTCTAAATATCTATTTTCTAATTATTCGATTTTAAAGTCGTCTGTTTAAACTATCTGAAGAGGACATAAACATATTTCGTTTCCACTTGTTTGGAATAGGTTTATTTTTTATAAACATTCGTTATTTTGTTTTTCATACAAATATTCCATTGTTCTTTGTAATTCCACTATCATTTCTTGGATCTTCTGAAAGTTCTTTGAATGGTTTTCATGAACCTGTACTTCTAGTTTCTTATACATATTATTCAATATTAACTTCAAATTCCAGATCTAAAGCTTCGTATATGTTATTATCTTCTAAATCGTTAAATTTATTCTTCAAAATTTTATCTTTGAGTTTTGAATCGTTACATGGCTCTGATACCACTTCGTGGGTGCAAAATTTTTTCACTTCGTGGGTGCAGAAATGTTTTATTCTGTTATCATGCTTTGAAAACATACTCGAACTGATTCTTGGATCAGCTCCTTTATCAAAGTTAATTCTGGGATATATTCCCGTATGACCTGGAACACACGTTTCTATTGTTTTGAGATTGTAAACAATCTCTAATAAGGTTCTATATTCATTTTCATTTTTTGTTAAGAATTCTGCAAGGCTCAATTGCAAGTCATATTCCTGCTCGTTCTGAGATACCCGGAATTTAAATATCCTTTCGGGCATCAATTTGATATTATACGCTGTATTGCGGTGTTCTTTCTCCGAAGAGATTGTATTTTCCACAGTTAAGCGGGAGCTATTTTCTGAAGAAATCGCAGTTTGAAAACTGCTTCTTGCCACTTGGCTATTATCTTTCTCCGTGGAGATAGTATTTTCAGCTGTGAAGCTGGTCTTAGCAGTTTTAAAGCTACTTTCTTTTGCCATCAGGCTTGTATTTTCAGTGGTTTTTCCGATAGAATCAGAAATCTAGAGCGATATATCTATTGGCCTTTTACCTGTCATTTTATCCTTCCTTTCTGCTCCTTTTTGTTGGATCTCCCTTCTGAAGTGGTTTAAATCTGCAATTATTCCTGAAATGTCTTGTTTACTTTCCTCTATATTATCAATAATTTTATCTTGCTTCTGGATCATCTCTACTAATTCTACGTAATTTTCTTGTAACAAATTACAATTTCTCTGCAGTCGAGCTTTTAATTCTGCAAGTTTTTTGTCAACCTGCTCCATTGTATTCTCTTGATAAGAAATCTGCAAGAACGTTAGTTTCTCCTTTAATAATTTCTATATCAAAAATATATTCTGCAAAGAATGTTTGCCATCTACTTAGTCTTTTATATTCTGGTGTAGATGGTAGATTATTTTTAATAAATGTTTTTACTTGGGTATTGTCTACTCGTACTAGGAATTTTTTGGGTAATAAAAAATAGGAAAATTTTTTAATTCTCTTTTTTAATGCTAATACTTCTTTTTCGTTTGAGTGATATCTTTTCTCTGTATCTGTAAATGTTCCGGACGTATATCTACATACTTTTTCCTTTTGTTCATCTTTCTTTTTTAAGACTGCTCCCCAAAATTCTTCTGAGGCATCAGTTTCTATTATTAAGTCGTCGTTTTCTAAGGGAAGATCTAATCTTGGAAAATTTTTGCATTTTTCTTTTATAAATCTAATATGATTTATAAGTTCCTCCGTCATGAGAAAAATAGAATTTTTCTTTAATAATTTTTGTAAGGCATTCCTCAATTTTGCCAAGTTTTCTATGAATTGTTCAGCGTAATTTAAACATCCCAAAAACTTTTGTAATTGTTTTTTGTCTTCTATTTTATCTGGAAACTTAACAATTTTTTCTACAATATGTTCATGTAATTCTATTCCACTTGAGTCTAATTTTAGTCCTAAGAATTTTATTTTAGATTTACAAATTTCTATTTTCTTCTTAGATAATACTATTCCTGTCTTTTGACAAAGAAGGGAAAATATTTGTAAATGTTTATAATGTTCTTCCTCATTTTTACTGGCTATTAAAATGTCATCAACATATACTAGACAAAAAGAGTTATATGGTTCAAATACCTTATCCATTCTTCTTTGATATATCTGTGGAGCATTTTTTAATCCAAAGGGCATTACCGTCCATTCATAATGTCCTTGTGGAGTGCTAAATGTCGTTAATGGTATACTTTTTTCATCTAATCGTATTTGGTAAAATCCGGATTTACAGTCAAATTTTGAATAAATATTTTTTCCTCTTGTCATATTTATTAAGGTTTCTTTCTGTGGAAGAAAATATCCATCAAACTTGATATATTGATTTAGTTGCTTATAATTTACTACCATTCTAGCTTTTCCTCTTTTTATTTCTGCATGGTTTCTTACCATGAATGCTGGACTAGAATGTGGGCATTTTGATTTTTGTATTAATTGTGATGTTTCTAATTCTTGTAATTGGGTACGGAATTCCTCAATATCAACATGATTATATCTCATGGGTTTCACTAATTGATGAAAATATCAATTAGTAAAATAATTGATGAAAATAAAATAATCAGAGTAAAACCCATGAGATATAATCCTGTTGATATTGAGGAATTCCGTACCCAATTACAAGAATTAGAAACATCACAATTAATACAAAAATAAAAAAGCCCACATTCTAGTCCAACATTCATGGTAAGAAACCATGCAGAAATAAAAAGAGGAAAAGCTAGAATGGTAGTAAATTATAAACAACTAAATCAATATACCAAGTTTGATGGATATTTTCTTCCACATAAAGAAACCTTAATAAATATGACTAGAGGAAAAAATATTTATTCAAAATTTGACTGTAAATCAGGATTTTACCAAATACGATTAGATGAAAAAAGTATACCATTAACGGCATTTAGCACTCCACAAGGACATTATGAATGGACGGTAATGCCCTTTGGATTAAAAAATGCTCCACAAATATATCAAAGAAGAATGGATAAGGTATTTGAACCATATAACTCTTTTTGTCTAGTATATGTTGATGACATTTTAATAGCCAGTAAAAATGAGGAAGAACATTATAAACATTTACAAATATTTTCCCTTCTTTGTCAAAAGACAGGAATAGTATTATCTAAGAAGAAAACAGAAATTTGTAAATCTAAAATAGAATTCTTAGGACTAAAATTTGACTCAAGTGGAATAGAATTACAGGAACATATTGTAGAAAAAATTGTTAAGTTTCTAGATAAAATAGAAGACAAAAAACAATTACAAAGATTTTTGGGATGTTTAAATTACGCTGAACAATTCATAGAAAACTTGGCAAAATTGAGGAATCCCTTACAAAAATTATTAAAGAAAAATAATATTTTTCTCATGACGGAGGAACTTATAAATCATGTTAGATTTATAAAAGAAAAATGCAAAAATTTTCCAAGATTAGATCTTCCCTTAGAAAATGATGACTTAATAATAGAAACTGATGCCTCAGAAGAATCTTGGGGAGCAGTCTTAAAAAAGAAAGATGAACAAAAGGAAAAAGTATGTAGATATACGTCCGGAACATTTACAGATACAGAGAAAAGATATCACTCAAACAAAAAAGAATTATTGGCATTAAAAAAGGGAATTAAAAAATTTTCCTATTTTTTATTACCCAAAAAATTCCTAGTACGAGTAGACAATACCCAAGTAAAAGCATTTATTAAAAATCATCTACGATCAACACTAGAATATAAAAGACTAAGTAGATGGCAAACATTCTTTGCAGAATATATTTTTGATATAGAAATTATTAAAGGAGAAACTAACGTTCTTGCAGATTTCTTATCAAGAGAATACAATGGAGCAGGTTGACAAAAAACTTGCAGAATTACAAGCTCGACTGTAGAGAAATTGTAATTTGTTACAAGAAAATTACGTAGAATTAGTAGAGATGATCCAGAAGCAAGATAAAATTATTGATAATATAGAGGAAAGTAAACAAGACATTTCAGGAATAATTGCAGATTTAAACCACTTCAGAAGGGAGATCTAACAAAAAGGAGCAGAAAGGACGGATAAAATGACAGGTAAAAGGCCAATAGATATGTCGCTCCAGATTTCTGATTCTGTCGGAAAAACCACTAAAAATACAAGCCTGATGGCAAAAGAAAGCAGCTTTAAAACTGCTAAGACCAGCTTCACAGCTGAAAATACTATCTCCACGGAGAAAGATAATAGCCAAGTGGCAAGAAGCAGTTTTCAAACTGCTATTTTTTCAGAAAATAGCTCCCACTTAACTGCGGAAAATACAATCTCTTCAGAGAAAGAACACCGCAATACAACGGATAATATCAAATTGATGCCCAAAAGGATATTTAAATTCCGGGTATCTCAGAATGAGCAGGAATATGACCTGCAATTGAGCCTTGCAGAATTCTTAACAAAAAATGAAAATGAATGAATATAGAACCTTATTAGAGATTGTTTACAATCTCAAAACAACAGAAACGTGTGTTCCAGATCATACGGGAATATATCACAGAATTAACTTTGATAAAGGAGATGATCCAAGAATCATCAGAGATTGTTTCAGAATTGGAGCAATGAATTTAATATATCTAAGCCAAGATCTTGGAGAAATACAAGGACTGCCCCAAGATATTGCCAGATCATTCAGAGAATTAAAAAATAATAGTCCACTAGTAAAACCTACTAGTGACATTTATATCAATATTTTCTCAGCATCAGAGGACTTGGAAAAATTAAAGAAATTTAGTCCAATACACTACATTCAAATTGGAGTATTTTCCCCAGAATATGTCAAAGAGATTGACGCAGATTACAGAAAAGAATTTGAAGAGAACAAGGTCAATAAGGAATTTGTTTAAACAAGAAGGGCATTAGGATTAAAAATCCTTTGCCAAGTACTAGAAAAATTAATTAATGAAAACCGAAGTTGGCTTCATAAGGCTTCGGATAGCACCATCATTCTATCCAATACAAGAAGAACTAATACCTCTACAAAAATTAATTTAGAAAGGTTTCTAAGAAGAATAGAAACCGGACAAATTAAATCAAGCAACAGATGTCAGCAGATATTTTGCCAACTCAGAAGGCATGAGGGAAAAATATGTCCTGCATGTCAAGATAAGATGGAAAAAGACAGCCACAGCAACACAAGCTGATAAAAAGCATTCTAGAAGAAGACACGTCATCAATGACGTAAGAAGACACTTGCAAGAAGCAAAGAACGACAAAGAACCCTCCACCGGACAGATGTACGTTGGAGAAAGATTTCAAAAAGAAGAACGATCGCCACCGGACAAGTGTTCGACAACCATGTAAAGAAATAGAGAAGCATCAATGCAATGTAACCAAGAGAGTTTCTATATAAAGTCTCGAGGGATAGTAGTAGGGGCACTCATAGTTGGAGTGAGTCCCAAAGGGTAACTATGCATGTAAATTAGGTCCTTCAATAAAAAGAGCAGAGGCTCGATTTCCTAATTCTATTCTAGATTCCATTTCAAGTTCTTGAGATGATTCTTGCGTGCTAATTCCACAAGTGTAGGAAACAAGCTCCAGCTTGCAGATCATAATCCTTGTACTATCATAGAATAGGAAAGATAGTGTGTAACCCATTACACCCCCAGTTCTTCTATCTTCATCAGTCGAGAGATATCTCTCCCTTATTCCATCCCGGAGGCCATCGTCCAAAAGTCTGACCAAGCAAAGAAGTGCATAAGGACACGGGGACATGAAGGCTATTTTTCTCATGAAGGAGGAACTTATAAATCATGTTAGATTTATAAAAGAAAAATGCAAAAATTTGCCAAGATTAGATCTTCCCTTAGAAAACGATGACTTAATAATAGAAACTGTGTCTCAGAAGAATTTTGGGGAGCAATCTTAAAAAAGAAAGATGAACAAAAGGAAAAAGTATGTAGATATACATCCATAACATTTACAGATACAGAGAAAAGATATCACTCAAACGAAAAATAATTATTAGCATTAAAAAAGGGAATTAAAAAATTTTCCTATTTTTTATTACCCAAAAAATTCCTAGTACGAGTAGACAATACCCAAGTAAAAGCATTTATTAAAAATAATCTACCATTTACACCAGAATATAAAAGACTAAGTAGATGGCAAACATTCTTTGCAGAATATATTTTTGATATAGAAATTATTAAAGGAGAAACTAACGTTCTTGCAGATTTTTTATCAAGAGAATACTATGGAGCAGGTTGACAAAAAACATGCAGAATTAGAAGCTCGACTGTAGAGAAATTGTAATTTGTTACAAGAAAATTACGTAGAATTAGTAGAGATGATCCAGAAGCAAGATACAATTATTAATAATATAGAGGAAAGTAAACAAGACATTTCAAGAATAATTGCAGATTTAAACCACTTCAGAAGGGAGATCCAACACAAAGGAGCAGAAAGGACGGATAAAATGACAGGTAAAAGGCCAATAGATATATCGCTGCAGATTTCTGATTCTGTCGGAAAAACCACTGAAAATACAACCTTATGGCAAAAGAAAGCAGCTTTAAAACAACTAAGACCAGCTTCACAGCTGAAAATACTATCTCCACGGAGAAAGATAATAGCCAAGTGGCAAGAAGCAGTTTTCAAAATACTATTTCTTCAGAAAATAGCTCCCGCTTAACTGCGGAAAATAAAATCTCTTCGGAGAAAGAACACTGCAATACAGCGGATAATATCAAATTGATGCCCGAAAGGATATTTAAATTCCGGGTATCTCAGAACGAGTAGGAATATGACCTGCAATTGAGCCTTGCATAATTCTTAACAAAAAATGAAAATGAATATAAAACCTTATTAGAGATTGTTTACAATATCAAAACAACATAAACGTGTGTTCCAGATCATACGGGAATATATCCCAGAATTAACTTTGATAAAGGAGCTGATCCAAGAATCATCAGAGATTGTTTCAGAATCGGAGCAGTGAATTTAATATATCTAAGCCAAGATCTTGGAAAATACAAGGACTGCCCCAAGATATTGCCAGATCAGTCAGAGAATTCAAAAATAATAGTCCACTAGTAAAACCTACTAGTGACATTTATATCAAGATTTTCTCAGCATCAGAGGACTGGGAAAAATTAAAGAAATTTAGTCCAATATACTGTATTCAAATTGGAGTATCTTCCCCAGAATATGTCAAAGAGATTGACGCAGATTACAGAAAAGAATTTGAAGAGAACAAGGTCAATAAGGAATTTGTTTAAACAAGAAGGGCATTAGGATTAAAAATCCTTTGCCAAGTACTAGAAAAATTAATTAATGAAAACCGAAGTTGGCTTCATAAGGCTTCGGATAGCACAATCATTCTATCCAATACAAGAAGAACTAATACCTCTACAAAAATTAATTTAGAAAGGTTTCTAAGAAGAATAGAAACCGGACAAATTAAATCAAGCAACAGATGTCAGTAGATATTTTGCCAACTCTGAAGGCATGAGGGAAAAATATGTCCCGCATGTCAAGATAAGATAGAAAGAGACAGCCACAACAGCACAAGCTGATAAAAAGCATTCTAGAAGAAGACACGTCATCAATGACGTAAGAAGACACTTGCAAGAAGAAAAGAACGACAAAAAACCCTCCACCAGACAGATGTACGTTGGAGAAAGATTTCAAAAAGAAGAACGCTCGCCACCGGACAAGTGTTTGACAACCATGTAAAGTAAAAGAGAAGCATCAATGCAATGTAACCAAGAGTGTCTCTATATAAACTCTCGAGGGATAGTAGTAGGGGCACTGGTAGTTGGAGTGAGTACCAAAGGGTAGCTATATATGTAAATTAGTTCCTTCAATAAAAAGAGCAGAGGCTCGATTTCCTATTTCTATTCCAGATTCCATTTCAAGTTCTTGAGATGATTCTTGCGTGCTAATTCCACAAGTGTAGGAAACAAGCTCCTAATTGAAGATCATAATCCTTGTACTATCATAGAATAGGAAAGATAGTGTGTAACCCGTTACACCCCCAGTTATTCTATCTTCATCAGTCGAGAGATATCTCTCCCTTATTCCATCCCGGAGGCCATCATCCAAAAGTCCGACCAAGCAAAGAAGTGCATAAGGACACGGGGACATTAAGGCTATAGGATGATGAGGAGTCTGAGATCCGGAACGTCGAAGTCTAAGGATTACTTCTCTTAGAAATCATTAAGAGAAGATCGGCTGGCGATTGAAGATAAGAGGAAGCGAGGTGGGCAACACAGGTATACAGATGATCTTGCTATCTATGATACTCAGAGTGTTATCGTCTTCTTTCTGGATGCTAGTTTCTTACACTATGAATTTAATTATGTGAAAACCTCGTAGTACAAAGAAGAATGTATTAAGAATTAGGTCTAAAAAATGTAATAATTATAGACAAAATGATAAAGCTGAGAAAGCATACAACACCCATAAGGGCATTTTGAGTATGTTTTCAAAGCATGATAACAGAATCAAAAATTTCTGCACTCACGAAGTGAAAAATTTCTGCACCCACGAAATGGTATCAGAGCCATGTAACGATTCAAAACTCAAAGATAAAATTTTGAAGAATGAATTTAACGATTTAGAAGATAATAACATATACGAAGCTTTAGATCTGGAATTTGAAGTTAATATTGAATAATATGTATAAGAAACTAGAAGTACAGGTTCATGAAAGCCATTCAAAGAACTTTCAGAAGATCCAAGAAATGATAGTGGAATTACAAAGAATGGAATATTTGTATGAAAAACAAAATAATGAATGTTTATAAAAAATAAACCTATTCCAAACAAGTGGAAACGAAATAAGTTTATGTCCTCTTCAGATAGAAGAAACAGACGACTTTAAAATCGAACAATTAGAAAATAGATATTTAGAAGCCGAAGCAGAAGAATTAGACAGTCTAAGTCAAGAAATAGTAAGATTAACGGAAAAAGTTAGAACGATAAATATGAAACCACTACAGGGAGAAAGTTCTGGAAGTCAAGTAACCATGCCTATTCCTACAACTGTCCCTAGCGGACAAGGCAGTAGAAATGAAACACCAGAACAACCAGGGGCGAGATACTGGTCAGATCCTAGCTTTAGAAGAAAACCTACTGATAGAAATAGATACGAAGGAATAAATTGGGCATCTGATAGAAGACCAAGTAATATTGCTATAGAAACCCCAGTTGATTATATGAATACTGAATATATTAGTGCTAACGGAATTTATTTAAATTTATATTGTGTAAGAAATATAGATGAAGTCATAACATGATGGGCAAAAGCCATATATTTATCAGTTACATCACAAAGTTATGATATTGAAACAACATCAAGATTTTGTCATTTAACCTTCCAAGGAATCGTAGCAGATTGGTGGAAAGGATTAACTGACAACGATAAAGAAGCAGTAAAAGGAACAACAACCACATTAGCTCAAGTAGTAAACAACTATGAAAACGAATTAAGAAGAGAATTTTAGGAGAAACGTGGAATGTAAATAACGACACAGAAAAAGAAAAAGAAAAATAGAGATTTATCTTTTTATTATATAACTTAAAACTCTGTGATATGTGCCGAATTGATGAATATATATGTAAATTCCACGAATATTTTTATAAAATACATGACAGAACGGATAAAGAAAATGTTACCAACAAGAGTTTATTAAATTTATTTTATACCAAGGTACCTGACCCATGGGGATTTAAAGAAATGCAATTATATCCCCAATACATCGGACAAAGAGCAGATACATTAGGAGGACGAATAGAATTTTTAAGAATGAAATTAGAAGAATGGTGTGCAGAAGCCACACTAAGTAGAAAAACAAATAAAGTAGTAAAACAAGGACTTTGTTGTTCCCAATTAACTCATCCAATAACTATAGGATGTAAACCAATGAGGTACAATAGAAGAAACAAATATAAATTCAAGAAAAGGAAAAGGTTTGGATTTAAACCTAAACCAAAACAAAAATATTACAGAAGAAAGAAAAATTATAATAAAAAGAAACCAAAAGAATGTAAATGTTTTATATGTCAAGAAATAGGACATTATGCTAATGAATGTCCAAAAAGAGGATCTAAGAAGATTAATCAAAAGCAATTCGAGGAAATTATAGAAGAAAACTTTCTGAGATCAAAAATATTCAAGAATTTGTCCAAACAACTGATGATGAGCAATCCGATGGATCAATCTATTATTTCTCAGACACAAAATCAGACTGAAGAAGAAATAATAGAAGAATATCAGGAAGAAGCAGGAAATTTCTTGCAAAAAGTATTAATCGATAGAAAATTATTTAATAGGATAAGAAACATCGAATTAAGATTAGAAAATTCTGATGGATTTAAAACATCAATTCTTGAGAAAATTACCCAAAGAAAACATATTTTTTATTATGGAATAACTAATAGAGAAATGCCTATGCAAATAGAATATACTAGAAATAGAATAAATATACCTTTACTACGAAAGGAGGACTTAATGAGAAAAATGGAAAAAATAAAAGATAGATCTAAAATAGGATGGATTCACATAGGAGCCATTCAAATGATTATCAAAGCAACTTTTAGAGAAGGAATAGATTCACCTATAAATATTGTATTAATGGATAATAGGATTAATGATAGAAGAGATGCTACGTTAGGAATATTACAAGGAAATCTTAGTCATCATAAACTAATATTTAATATTTATCCAAAGATAAGCGTAAATATTAGAGATAATAATATAAACAGAACCTTAAGTTTAATACAGGATTTTCAAAGAACAGAATTTATGAAAAAAGGATCTATTCCTTATTCGATAACATATATAATAAGCTATGCTCTTAGTAATACACATCACTCTGAAAAATTTGAAGATAAAGATATTATAATGCTTCCTAATATATTTAAAGACATAGGAAAAATTACTAAGCCAGATATAATATCTGAAATAGATATACCAGAAAACATAAACATAGATGTTTCAGAGAAACCCCTAGTAACAGATAATAAAATCCCAAGAAAATTACGATATGAGGGAAATCAATTACAATTAACAAATGGAGATAGAATAGAAGAAGCTAGAGCAAGCACAGATAGATATAACGGAAGATTACGACCAATATTAAGAAATTTGCCAAGAACGACAAGTTTAAGAATTTTAGCAGACAATAGAAATGCTAGAAATTATAAATTATACAGAAAATATTTCAATGGACAAGAATGGAATATGACTACAATATTAATAGATTCAGGGGCAGGAGCTTCATTTATTCAACAAGGAATGATACCTTACTTAGAAAAAATACCCATAGGATCACCTTATGCATATATGAATTTTGATGGACAAGAATATGAAATCACACATCAGGCCATTGTTCCAATTGAAATACAAGATATAAAAATTGATATTATGCTATATGTACAATCAGATAGTCGTAATGACGACATAGAAATTATACTAGGAATGAGTGCATTACAACAAATGGAACCATTTTCACTACAAAGGGAAGGACAATATTTTACATATAATAATCAAGAATATTTTTGGAAAAAAGACAATGACTAGTATATATAGTGTCTACATAGTAGCAGGAATTATATATGAGGAATATAAAACAAAATATTTTCATGCATTTATAGACACAGGTGCAGGAACTTGCATCGCGCGAAGACAATGTTTTCCTGAAAAATATATCACAACACTACCTACGTTATATGGAAAAGATTTTATGGGAAAAAGACATGAATTAACTCATGGAGTTAAAAAACCTAAAATCATTTTAGGAAATTATATAATTACATGTCCACCATTTTATACCCCTGAATATGCAGAACATGATATATTATTAGGAAATAACTTCACACAAAAATTTAAATTATATATACAACATCAAAATTATATTCAGTTATTAACACCCTGTGACCATTGGATTACAGTAAAAAGAATACAAAAAGCATATAAAAGAAACAAATTTAATTTTTGCAGCAAACGTGGTGATTATATTACAAATAAAAAACAACCAATAACAGGGAGAATCATTGCACAACTCAATATACAAGATATTGAGGCATTATTTGAAAAGAACTATAGTGATAATCCATTAGTCCTTTGGAATATCAGTCAAGAATGGGCTACAATCGAACTAATTGATGAAAATAAAATAATCAGAGTAAAACCCATGAGATATAATCCTGTTGATATTGAGGAATTTCGTACCCAATTACAAGAATTAGAAACATCACAATTAATACAAAAATCAAAAAGCCCACATTCTAGTCCAGCATTCATGGTAAGAAACCATGCAGAAATAAAAAGAGGAAAAGCTAGAATGGTAGTAAATTATAATCACCTAATCAATATACCAAGTTTGATGGATATTTTATTCCACATAAATAAACCTTAATAAATATGACAAGAGGAATAAATATTTATTCAAAATTTGACTGTAAATCAGGATTTTACCAAATACGATTAGATGAAAAAAGTATAGAGTTGTGCAATGATTCTCCCTGTTATTGGTTGTTTTTTATTTGTAATATAATCACCACGTTTGCTACGAAAATTAAATTTGTTTCTTTTATATGCTTTTTGTATTCTTTTTACTGTAATCCAATGGTCACAGGGTGTTAATAACTGAATATAATTTTTATGTTGTATATATAATTTAAATTTTTGTGTGAAGTTATTTCCTAATAATATATCTTGTTGTGCATATTCAGGGGTATAAAATGGTGGACATGTAATTATATAATTTCCTAAAATGATTTTAGGTTTTTTTAACTCCATGAGTTAATTCATGTCTTTTTCCTGTAAAATCTTTTCCATATAACGTAGGTAGTGTTGTGATATATTTTTCAGGAAAACATTGTCTTCGCGCGATGCAAGTTCCTGCACCTGTGTCTATAAATGCATGAAAATATTCTGTTTTATATTCCTCATATATAATTCCTGCTACTATGTAGACACTATATATACTAGTCATTGTCTTTTTTCCAAAAATATTCTTGGTTATTATATGTAAAATATAGTCCTTCCCTTTGTAGTGAAAATGGTTCCATTTGTTGTAATGCACTCATTCCTAGTATAATTTCTATGTCGTCATTACGACTATCTGATTGTACATATAGCGTAATATCAATTTTTATATCTTGTATTTCAATTGGAACAATGGCCTGATGTGTGATTTCATATTCTTGTCCATCAAAATTTGTATATGCATAAGGTGATCCTATGGGTATTTTTTCTAAGTAAGGTATCATTCCTTGTTGAATAAATGAAGCTCATGCCCCTGAATCTATTAATATTGGAGTCATATTCCATTCTTGTCCATTGAAATAATTTCCGTATAATTTATAATTTCTTGCATTTCTATTGTCTGCTAAAATTCTTAAACTTTTCGTTCTTGGCAAATTTCTTAATATTGGTCGTAATCTTCCGTTATATCTATCTGTGCTTGCTCTAGCTTCTTCTATTCTATCTCCATTTGTTAATTGTAATTGATTTCCCTCATATCGTAATCTTCTTGGGATTTTATTATCTGTTACTAGGGGTTTCTCTGAAACATCTATGTTTATGTTTTCTGGTATATCTATTTCAGATATTATATCTGGCTTAGTAATTTTTCCTATGTCTTTAAATATATTAGGAAGCATTATAATATCTTTATCTTCAAATTTTTTAGAGTGATGTGTATTACTAAGAGCATAGCTTATTATATATGTTATCGAATAAGGAATAGATCCTTTTTTCATAAATTCTGTTCTTTGAAAATCATGTATTAAACTTAAGGTTCTGTTTATATTATTATCTCAAATATTTACGCTTATCTTTGGATAAATATTAAATATTAGTTTCTGATGACTAAGATTTCCTTGTAATATTCCTAACGTAGCATCTCTTCTATCATTAATCCTATTATACATTAATACAATATTTATAGGTGAATCTATTCCTTCTCTAAAAGTTGCTTTAATCATCATTTGAATGGCTCCTATGTGAATCCATCCTATTTTAGATCTATCTTTTATTTTTTCCATTTTTCTCATTAAGTCCTCCTTTCATAGTAAAGGTATATTTATTCTATTTCTAGTATATTCTATTTCCATAGGCATTTCTCTATTAGTTATTCCATAAAAAATATGTTTTCTTTGGGTAATTTTCTCAAAAATTGATGTTTTAAATCCATCAGAATTTTCTAATCTTAATTCGGTGTTTCTTATCATATTAAATAATTTTATATCTATTAATACTTCTTGCAAGAAATTTCCTGCTTCTTACTGATATTCATCTATTATTTCTTCTTCAGTCTGATTCTGTGTCTGAGAAATAATAGATTGATCCATCGGATTGCTCATCATCAGTTGTTTGGACAAATTCTTGAATATTTTCGATCTCAGAAAGTTCTTCTTCTATAATTTCCTCGAATTGCTTTTGATTAATCTTCTTAGATCCTCTATTTGGACATTCATTAGCATAATGTCCTATTTCTTGACATATAAAACATTTACATTCTTTTGGTTTCTTTTTATTATAATTTTTCTTTCTTCTGTAATATTTTTGTTTCGGTTTAGGTTTAAATCCAAACCTTTTCCTTTTATTGAATTTATATTTGTTTCTTCTATTGAACCTCATTGGTTCACATCCTATGGTTATTGGATGTTGTCTTTTTCCCGTAAAATCTTTTCCATATAACGTAGGTAGTGTTGTGATATATTTTTCAGGAAAACATTGTCTTCGCGCGATGCAAGTTCCTGCACCTGTGTCTATAAATGCATGAAAATATTCTGTTTTATATTCCTCATATATGATTCCTGCTACTATGTAGACACTATATATACTAGTCATTGTCTTTTTTCCAAAAATATTCTTGGTTATTATATGTAAAATATAGTCCTTCCCTTTGTAGTGAAAATGGTTCCATTTGTTGTAATGCACTCATTCTGGTATCAGTTATATGGAAAAGATTTTACGGGAAAAAGACATGAATTAACTCATGGAGTTAAAAAATTCGATTTTAAAGTCGTCTGTTTCTTCTATATGAAGAGGACATAAACTGATTGGGGGGCATTCTGAGAATCGAACTCGGGACCTCTAGCAAAAATTTGCTATTTTTGATTCTGTTATCATGCTTTGAAAACATACTCGAACTGCCCTTATGGGTGTTGTATGCTTTCTAAGTTTTATCATTTTTTCTATAATTATTACATTTTTTAGACCTAATTCTTAATACATTCTTCTTTTTACTATGAGGTTTTTGCATAATTAAATTCATAGTGTAAGAAACTAGCATCCAGAAAGAAGACGATAACACTATGAGTATCATAGATAGCAAGATAATCTGTATACCTGTGTTGCCCACCTCGCTTCCTCTTATCTTCAATCGCCAGCCGATCTTCTCTTAACGATTTCTAAAAGAAGTAATCCTTAGACTTCGACGTTCCGGATCTCAGACTCCTCATCATCCTATAGCCTTCATGTCCCCGTGTCCTTATGCACTTCTTTGCTTGGTCGGACTTTTGGACGATGGCCTCCAGGATGGAATAAGGGAGAGATATCTCTCGACTGATGAAGATAGAAGAACTGGGGGTGTAATGGGTTACACACTATCTTTCCTATTCTATGATAGTACAAGGATTATGATCTTCAAGCTGGAGCTTGTTTCCTACACTTGTGGAATTAGCACGCAAGAATCATCTCAAGAACTTGAAATGGAATCTGGAATAGAATTAGGAAATCGAGCCTCTGCTCTTTTTATTGAAGGACCTAATTTACATACATAGCTACCCTTTGGGACTCACTCCAACTACGAGTGCCCCTACTACTATCCCTCGAGAGTTTATATAGAGACTCTCTTGGTTACATTGCATTGATGCTTCTCTTTTTCTTTACATGGTTGTCGAACACTTGTCCGGTGGCGAGCGTTCTTCTTTTTGAAATCTTTCTCCAACGTACATCTGTCTGGTGGAGGGTTCTTTGTCGTTCTTTGCTTCTTGCAAGTGTCTTCTTACGTCATTGATGACATGTCTTCTTCTAGAATGCTTTTTATCGGCTTGTGCTGTTGTGGCTGTCTCTTTCCATCTTATCTTGACATGCGGGACATATTTTTCCCTCATGCCTTCTGAGTTAGAAAAATATCTGCTGACATCTGTTGCTTGATTTAATTTGTCCGGTTTCTATTCTTCTTAGAAACCTTTCTAAATTAATTTTTGTAGAGGTATTAGTTCTTCTTGTATTGGATAGAATGATTGTGCTATCTGAAGCCTTATGAAGCCAACTTCGGTTTTCATTAATTAATTTTTCTAGTATTTGGCAAAGGATTTTTAATCCTAATGCCCTTCTTGTTTCAACAAATTCCTTAATGACCTTGTTCTCTTCAAATTCTTTTCTGTAATTTGCGTCAATCTCTTTGACATATTCTGGGGAAGATACTCCAATTTGAATGCAGTGTATTGGACTAAATTTCTTTAATTTTTCTAACGACATTTAGCACTCCACAAGGACATTATGAATGGACGGTAATGCCCTTTGGATTAAAAAATGCTCCACAGATATATCAAAGAAGAATGGATAAGGTATTTGAACCATATAACTCTTTTTGTCTAGTATATGTTGATGACATTTTAATAGCCAGTAAAAATGAGGAAGAACATTATAAACATTTACAAATATTTTCCCTTCTTTGTCAAAAGACAGGAATAGTATTATCTAAGAAGAAAATAGAAATCTGTAAATCTAAAGTAGAATTCTTAGGACTAAAATTAGACTCAAGTGGAATAGAATTACAGGAACATATTGTAGGAAAAATTGTTAAGTTTCCAGATAAAATAGAAGACAAAAAACAATTACAAAGATTTTTGGGATGTTTAAATTACGTTGAACAATTCATAGAATACTTGGCAAAATTGAGGAATCCCTTACAAAAATCATTAAATAAAAATGCTATTTTTCTCATGACGGAGGAACTTATAAATCATGTTAGATTTATAAAAGAAATATGCAAAAATTTGCCAAGATTAGATCTTCCCTTAGAAAACGATGACTTAATGATAGAAACTGATGCCTCAGAAGAATTTTGGGGAGCAGTCTTAAAAAAGAAAGATGAACAAAAGGAAAACGTATGTAGATATACGTCCGGAACATTTACAGATACAAAGAAAAGATATCACTCAAACGAAAAAGAATTATTAGCATTAAAAAAGGGAATTAAAAAAATTTCCTATTTTTTATTACCCAAAAAATTCCTAGTACGAGTGGACAATACCCAAGTAAAAGCATTTATTAAAAATAATCTACCATCTACACCAGAATATAAAAGACTAAGTAGATGGCAAACATTCTTTGCAGAATATATTTTTGATATAGAAATTATTAAAGGAGAAACTAACGTTTTTGCAGATTTCTTATCAAGAGAATACAATGGAGCAGGTTGACAAAAAACTTGTAGAATTAGAAGCTCGACTGCAGAGAAATTGTAATTTGTTACAAGAAAATTACGTAGAATTAGTAGAGATGATCCAGAAGCAAGATAAAATTATTGATAATATAGAGGAAAGTAAACAAGACATTTAAGGAATAATTGCAGATTTAAACCACTTCAGAAGGGAGATACAACAAAAAGGAGTAGAAAGGACAGATAAAATGACAGGTAAAAGGCCAATAGATATATCGCTCTAGATTTCTGATTCTGTCGGAAAAACCACTGAAAATACAAGCCTGATGGCAAAAGAAAGCAGCTTTAAAACTGCTAAGACCAGCTTCACAGCTGAAAATACTATCTCCACGGAGAAAGATAATAGCCAAGTGGCAAGAAGCAATTTTCAAACTGCTATTTCTTCAGAAAATAGCTCCCGCTTAACTGCGGAAAATACAATCTCTTCGGAGAAAGAACACCACAATACAGCGGATAATATCAAGTTGATGCCCGAAAGGATATTTAAATTCCGGGTATCTCAGAACGAGCAGGAATATGAACTGCAATTGAGCCTTGCAGAATTCTTAACAAAAAATGAAAATGAATATAGAACCTTATTAGAGATTGTTTACAATCTCAAAACAACAGAAACGTGAGTTCCAGATCATACAGGAAGGTATCAGAGCCATGTAACGATTCAAAACTCAAAGATAAAATTTGGAAGAATGAATTTAACTATTTAGAAGATAATAACATATACGAAGCTTTAGATCTGGATTTTGAAGTTAATATTGAATAATATGTATAACAAACTAGAAGTACAGGTTCATGAAAACCATTCAAAGAACTTTCAGAAGATCCAAGAAATGATAGTGGAATTACAAAGAACAATGGAATATTTGTATGAAAAACAAAATAATGAATGTTTATCAAAAATAAACCTATTCCAAACAAGTGGAAACGAAATAAGTTTATGTCCTCTTCAGATAGAAGAAACAGACGACTTTAAAATCGAACAATTAGAAAATAGATATTTAGAAGCCGAAGCAGAAGAATTAGACAGTCTAAGTCAAGAATTAGTAAGATTAACGGAAAAAGTTAGAACGGTAAACATGAAACCACTACAGGGAGAAAGTTCTGGAAGTCAAGTAACCATGCCTATTCCTACAACTGTCCCTAGCGGACAAGGCAGTAGAAATGAAACACCAGAACAACCAGGGGCGAGACACTGGTCAGATCCTAGCTTTAGAAGAAAACCTACTGATAGAAATAGATACGAAGGAATAAATTGGGCATCTGATAGAAGACCAAGTAATATTGCTATAGAAACCCCAGTTGATTATATGAATCAAGAATATATTAGTGCTAACGGAATTTATTTAAATTTAAATTGTGTAAGAAATATAGATGAAGCCATAACAAGATGGGCAAAAGCCACATATTTATCAGTTACATCACAAAGTTATGATATTGAAATAACATCAAGATTTTGTCATTTAATCTTCCAAGGAATCGTAGCAGATTGGTGGAAAGGATTAACTGACAACGATAAAGAAGCAGTAAAAGGAACAACAACCACATTAGCTCAAGTAGTAAACAACTATGAAAACGAATTAAGAAGAGAATTTTTAGGAGAAACATGGAATGTAAATAAAGACACAGAAAAAGAAAAAGAAAAACAGAGATTTATCTTTTTATTATATAACTTAAAACTCTGTGATATGTGCCGAATTGATGAATATATATGTAAATTCCAGGAATATTTTTATAAAATATATGACAGAACGGATAAAGAAAATGTTACCAACAAGAGTTTATTAAATTTATTTTATACCAAGGTACCTGACCCATGGGGATTTAAAGCAATGCAATTATATCCCCAATACATCGGACAAAGAGCAGATACATTAGGAGGACGAATAGAATTTTTAAGAATGAAATTAGAAGAATGGTGTGCAGAAGACACACTAAGTAGAAAAACAAATAAAGTAGTAAAACAAGGACTTTGTTATTCCCAATTAACTATTTGAAAAGAACTATAGTGATAATCCATTAGCCCTTTGGAATATCAGTCAAGAATGGGCTACAATCGAACTAATTGATGAAAATAAAATAATCAGAGTAAAACCCATGAGATATAATCCTGTTGATATTGAGGAATTCCGTACCCAATTACCAGAATTAGAAACATCACAATTAATACAAAAATCAAAAAGCCCACATTCTAGTCCAGCATTCATGGTAAGAAACCATGTAGAAATAAAAAGAGGAAAAGCTAGAATGGTAGTAAATTATAAGCAACTAAATCAATATACCAAGTTTGATGGATATTTTCTTCCACATAAAGAAACCTTAATAAATATGACAAGAGGAAAAAATATTTATTCAAAATTTGACTGTAAATTAGGATTTTACCAAATACGATTAGATGAAAAAAGTATACCATTAACGACATTTAGCACTCCACAAGGACATTATGAATGGACGGTAATGCCCTTTGGATTAAAAAATGCTCCACAGATATATCAAAGAAGAATGGATAAGGTATTTGAACCATATAACTCTTTTTGTCTAGTATATGTTGATGACATTTTAATAGCCAGTAAAAATGAGGAAGAACATTATAAACATTTACAAATATTTTCCCTTCTTTGTCAAAAGACAGGAATAGTATTATCTAAGAAGAAAACAGAAATTTTTTAATCTAAAATAGAATTCTTAGGACTAAAATTAGACTCAAGTGGAATAGAATTACAGAAACATATTGTAGAAAAAATTGTTAAGTTTCCAGATAAAATAGAAAGACAAAAAACAATTACAAAGATTTTTGGGATGTTTAAATTACGCTGAACAATTCATAGAAAACTTGGCAAAATTGAGGAATCCCTTACAAAAATTATTAAAGAAAAATGCTATTTTTCTCATGACGGAGGAACTTATAAATCATGTTAGATTTATAAAAGAAAAATGCAAAAATTTGCCAAGATTAGATCTTCCCTTAGAAAATGACGACATAATAATAGAAACTGATGCCTCAGAAGAATTTTGGGGAGCAGTCTTAAAAAAGAAAGATGAACAAAAGGAAAAAGTATGTAGATATACGTCTGGAACATTCACAGATACAGAGAAAAGATATCACTCAAACGAAAAAGAATTATTAGCATTAAAAAAGGGAATTAAAAAATTTTCCTACTTTTTATTACCCAAAAAATTCCTAGTACGAGTAGACAATACCCAAGTAAAAGCATTTATTAAAAATAATCTACCATCTACACCAGAATATAAAAGACTAAGTAGATGGCAAACATTCTTTGCAGAATATATTTTTGATATAGAAATTATTAAAGGAGAAACTAACGTTCTTGCAGATTTCTTATCAAGAGAATACAATGGAGTAGGTTGACAAAAAACTTGCAGAATTAGAAGCTCGACTGCAGAGAAATTGTATTTTTTTACAAGAAAATTACGTAGAATTAGTAGAGATGATCCAGAAGCAAGATAAAATTATTGATAATATAGAGGAAAGTAAACAAGACATTTCAGGAATAATTGCAGATTTAAACCACTTCAGAAGGGAGATCCAACAAGAAGGAGAAGAAAGGACGGATAAAATGACAGGTAAAAGGCCAATAGATATATCGCTCCAGATTTCTGATTCTGTCGGAAAAACCACTGAAAATACAAGCCTGATGGAAAAAGAAAGCAGCTTTAAAACTGCTAAGACCAGCTTCACAGCTGAAAATATTATCTCCACGGAGAAAGATAATAGCCAAGTGGCAAGAAGCAGTTTTCAAACTACTATTTTTTCATAAAATAGCTCCCGCTTAACTGCGGAAAATACAATCTCTTCGGAGAAAGAACACCGCAATACAGCGGATAATATCAAATTGATGCCCGAAAGGATATTTAAATTCTGGGTATCTCAGAACGAGCAGGAATATGACCTGCAATTGAGCCTTGCAGAATTCTTAACAAAAAATAAAAATGAATATAGAACCTTATTAGAGATTGTTTACAATCTCAAAACAATAGAAACGTGTGTTCCAGATCATACGGGAATATATCTCAGAATTAACTTTGATAAAGGAGCTGATCCAAGAATCATCAGAGATTGTTTCAGAATCGGAGCAGTGAATTTAATATATCTAAGCCAAGATCTTGGAGAAATACAAGGACTGGCCCAAGATATTGCCAGATCAGTTAGAGAATTCAAAAATAATAGTCTACTACTAAAACCTACTAGTGACATTTATATCAAGATTTTCTCAACATTTCAATGATGTAAGAAGACACTTGCAAGAAGAAAAGAACGAGAAAGAACCCTCCACCGGACAAATGTACATTGGAGAAAGATTTCAAAAAGAAGAACGCTCGCCACCGGACAAGTGTTCGACAACCATGTAAAGAAAAAGAGAAGCATCAATGCAATGTAACCAAGAGAGTCTCTATATAAACTCTCGAGGGATAGTAGTAGGGGCACTCGTAGTTGGAGTGAGTCCCAAAGGGTAGCTATGTATGTAAATTAGGTCCTTCAATAAAAGCAGAGGCTCAATTTCCTAATTCTATTCCAGATTCCATTTCAAGTTCTTGAGATGATTCTTGCGTGCTAATTCCACAAGTGTAGGAAACAAGCTCCAGCTTGAAGATCATAATCCTTGTACTATCATAGAATAGGAAAGATAGTGTGTAACCCATTACACCCCCAATTCTTCTATCTTCATCAGTCGAGAGATATCTCTCCCTTATTCCATCCCGGAGGCCATCGTCTAAAAGTCCGACCAAGCAAAGAAGTGCATAAGGACACGGGGACATGAAGGCTATAGGATGATGAGGAGTCTGAGATCTGGAACGTCGACGTCTAAGGATTACTTCTCTTAGAAATCGTTAAGAGAAGATCGGCTGGCGATTGAAGATAAGAGGAAGCGAGGTGGGCAATACAGGTATATAGATTATCTTGCTATCTATGATACTCAGAGTGTTATCGTCTTTTTTCTGGATGCTAGTTTCTTACACTATGAATTTAATTATGCGAAAACCTTGTAGTACAAAGAAGAATGTATTAAGAATTAGGTCTAAAAATGTAATAATTATAGACAAAATGATAAAGCTGAGAAAGCATACAACACCCATAAGGGCAGTTCGAGTATGTTTTTAAAGCATGATAACAGAATCAAAAATTTTTGCACCCACGAAGTGAAACATTTCTGCACCCACGAAGTGGTATCAGAGCCATGTAACGATTCAAAACTCAAAGATAAAATTTTGAAGAATGAATTTAACGATTTAGAAGATAATAACATATACGAAGCTTTAGATCTGGAATTTGAAGTTAATATTGAATAATATGTATAAGAAACTAGAAGTACAGGTTCATGAAAACCATTCAAAGAACTTTCAGAAGATCCAAGAAATGATAGTGGAATTACAAAGAACAATGGAATATTTGTATGAAAAACAAAATAACAAATGTTTATAAAAAATAAACCTATTCCAAACAAGTGGAAACGAAATAAGTTTATGTCCTCTTCAGATAGAAGAAACAGACGACTTTAAAATCGAACAATTAGAAAATAGATATTTAGAAGCCGAAGCAGAATAATTAGACAGTCTAAGTCAAGAAATAGTAAGATTAACGGAAAAAGTTAGAAAGGTAAACATGAAACCACTACTGGGAGAAAGTTCTGGAAGTCAAGTAACCATGCCTATTCCTACAACTGTCCCTAGCGGACAAGGCAGTAGAAATGAAACACCAGAACAACCAGGGGTGAGATACTGGTCAGATCCTAGCTTTAGAAGAAAACCTACTGATAGAAATAGATACGAAGGAATAAATTGGGCATCTGATAGAAGACCAAGTAATATTTCTATAGAAACCCCAGTTGATTATATGAATCAAGAATATATTAGTGCTAACGGAATTTATTTAAATTTAAATTGTGTAAGAAATATAGATGAAGCCATAACAAGATGGGCAAAAGCCACATATTTATCAGTTACATCACAAAGTTATGATATTGAAACAATATCAAGATTTTTTCATTTAACCTTCCAAGGAATCGTAGCAGATTGGTGGAAAGGATTAACTGACAACGATAAAGAAGCAGTAAAAGGAACAACAACCACATTAGCTCAAGTAGTAAACAACTATGAAAACGAATTAAGAAGAGAATTTTTAGGAGAAACATGGAATGTAAATAAAGACACAGAAAAAGAAAAAGAAAAACAGAGATTTATCTTTTTATTATATAACTTAAAACTTTGTGATATGTGCCGAATTGATGAATATATATGTAAATTCCAGGAATATTTTTATAAAATATATGACAGAACGGATAAAGAAAATGTTACCAACAAGAGTTTATTAAATTTATTTTATACCAAGGTACCCGACCCATGGGGATTTAAAGCAATGCAATTATATCCCCAATACATCGGACAAAGAGCAGATACATAGGAGGACGAATAGAATTTTTAATAATGAAATTAGAAGAATGGTGTGCAGAAGCCACACTAAGTAGAAAAACAAATAAAGTAGTAAAACAAGGACTTTGTTGTTCCCAATTAACTCATCCAATAACCATAGGATGTGAACCAATGAGATACAATAGAAGAAACAAATATAAATTTAAGAAAAGGAAAAGGTTTGGATTTAAACCTAAACCGAAACAAAAATATTACAGAAGAAAGAAAAATTATAATAAAAAGAAACCAAAAGAATGTAAATGTTTTATATGTCAAGAAATAGGACATTATGCTAATGAATGTCCAAAAAGAGGATCTAAGAAGATTAATCAAAAGCAATTCGAGGAAATTATAGAAGAAGAACTTTCTGAGATCGAAAATATTCAAGAATTTGTCCAAACAACTGATGATTAGCAATCCGATGGATCAATCTATTATTTCTCAGACACAGAATCAGACTGAAGAAGAAATAGTAGAAGAATATCAGGAAGAAGCAGGAAATTTCTTGCAAGAAGTATTAATAGATAGAAAATTATTTAATAGGATAAGAAACACCGAATTAAGATTAGAAAATTCTGATGGATTTAAAACATCAATTTTTGAGAAAATTACCCAAAGAAAACATATTTTTTATTATGGAATAACTAATAGAGAAATGCCTATGCAAATAGAATATACTAGAAATAGAATAAATATACCTTTACTACGAAAGGAGGACTTAATGAGAAAAATGGAAAAAATAAAAGATAGATCTAAAATAGGATGGATTCACATAGGAGCCATTCAAATGATGATCAAAGCAACTTTTAGAGAAGGAATAGATTCACCTATAAATATTGTATTAATGGATAATAAGATTAATGATAGAAGAGATGCTACGTTAGGAATATTACAAGGAAATCTTAGTCATCAGAAACTAATATTTAATATTTATCCAAAGATAAGCGTAAATATTAGAGATAATAATATAAATAGAACCTTAAGTTTAATACAAGATTTTCAAAGAACATAATTTATGAAAAAAGGATCTATTCCTTATTTGATAACATATATAATAAGCTATGCTCTTAGTAATACACATCACTCTGAAAAATTTGAAGATAAAGATATTATAATGCTTCCTAATATATTTAAAGACATAGGAAAAATTACTAAGCCAGATATAATATCTGAAATAGATATACCAGAAAACATAAACATAGATGTTTCAGAGAAACCCCTAGTAACAGATAATAAAATCCCAAGAAGATTACGATATGAGGGAAATCAATTACAATTAACAAATTGAGATAGAATAGAAGAAGCTAGAGCAAGCACAGATAGATATAACGGAAGATTATGACCAATATTAAGAAATTTGTCAAGAACGACAAGTTTAAGAATTTTAGCAGACAATAGAAATGCTAGAAATTATAAATTATACGGAAAATATTTCAATGGACAAGAATGGAATATGACTACAGTATTAATAGATTCAGGGGCAGGAGCTTCATTTATTCAACAAGGAATGATACCTTTCTTAGAAAAAATACCCATAGGATCACCTTATGCATATACGAATTTTGATGGACAAGAATATGAAATCACACATCAGGCCATTGTTCCAATTGAAATACAAGATATAAAAATTGATATTACGTTATATGTACAATCAGATAGTCGTAATGATGACATAGAAATTATACTAGGAATGACTGTATTACAACAAATGGAACCATTTTCACTACAAAGGGAAGGACTATATTTTACATATAATAACCAAGAATATTTTTGGAAAAAAGACAATGACTAGTATATATAGTGTCTACATAGTAGCAGGAATTATATATGAGGAATATAAAATAGAATATTTTCATGCATTTATAGACACAGGTGCAGGAACTTGCATCGCGCGAAGATAATGTTTTCCTGAAAAATATATCACAAAACTACCTACGTTATATGGAAAAGATTTTACTGGAAAAAGACATGAATTAACTCATGGAGTTAAAAAACCTAAAATCATTTTAGGATATATATAATTACATGTCCACCATTTTATACCCCTGAATATGCACAACAAGATATATTATTAGGAAATAACTTCACACAAAAATTTAAATTATATATACAACATCAAAATTATATTCAGTTATTAACACCCTGTGACCATTGGATTACAGTAAAAAAGAATACAAAAAGCATATAAAAGAAACAAATTTAATTTTCGCAACAAACATGGTGATTATATTACAAATAAAAAACAACCAATAACAGGGAGAATCATTGCACTACTCAATATACAAGATATTGAGGCATTATTTGAAAAGAACTATAGTGATAATCCATTAGCCCTTTGGAATATCAGTCAAGAATGGGCTACAATTGAACAAATTGATGAAAATAAAATAATCAGAGTAAAACCCATGAGATATAATCCTGTTGATATTGAGGAATTCCGTACCCAATTACAAGAATTAGAAACATCACAATTAATACAAAAATCAAAAAGCCCACATTCTAGTCCAGCATTCATGGTAAGAAACCATGCAGAAATAAAAAGAGGAAAAGCTAGAATGGTAGTAAATTATAAGCAACTAAATCAATACACCAAGTTTGATGGATATTTTCTTCCACATAAAGAAACCTTAATAAATATGACAAGAGGAAAAAATATTTATTCAAAATTTGACTGTAAATCAGGATTTTACCAAATACGATTAGATGAAAAAAGTATACCATTAACGACATTTAGCACTCCAGAAGGACATTATGAATGGATGGTAATGCACTTTGGATTAAAAAATGCTCCACAGATATATCAAAGAAGAATGGATAGGGTATTTGAACCATATAACTCTTTTTGTCTAGTATATGTTGATGAAATATAAATAGCCAGTAAAAATAAGGAAGAACATTATAAACATTTACAAATATTTTCCCTTCTTTGTCAAAAGACAGGAATAGTATTATCTAAGAAGAAAACAGAAATTTGTAAATCTAAAATAGAATTCTTAGGACTAAAATTAGACTCAAGTGGAATAGAATTACAGGAACATATTGTAGAAAAAATTGTTAAGTTTCCAGATAAAATAGAAGACAAAAAACAGTTACAAAGATTTTTGGGATGTTTAAATTACACTGAACAATTCATAGAAAACTTGGCAAAATTGAGGAATCCCTTACAAAAATTATTAAAGAAAAATGCTATTTTTCTCATGACGGAGGAACTTATAAATCATGTTAGATTTATAAAAGAAAAATGCAAAAATTTGCCAAGATTAGATCTTCCCTTAGAAAACGACGACTTAATAATAGAAACTGATGCCTCAGAAGAATTTTGGGAAACAATCTTAAAAAAGAAAGATGAACAAAAGGAAAAAGTATGTAGATATACGTTCGGAACATTTACAGATACAGAGAAAAGATATCACTCAAACGAAAAAGAATTATTAGCATTAAAAAAGGGAATTAAAAAATTTTCCTATTTTTAATTACCCTAAAAATTCCTAGTACGAGTAGACAATACCCAAGTAAAAGCATTTATTTAAAATAATCTACCATCTACACCAGAATATAAAAGACTAAGTAGATGGCAAACATTCTTTGCAGAATATATTATTAATATAGAAATTATTAAAGGAGAAACTAACGTTCTTGCAGATTTCTTATCAAGAGAATACAATGGAGCAGGTTGACAAAAAACTTGCAGAATTAGAAGCTCGACTGCAGAGAAATTGTAATTTGTTACAAGAAAATTATGTATAATTAGTAGAGATGATCCAGAAGCAAGATAAAATTATTGATAATATAGAGGAAAGTAAACAAGACATTTCAGGAATAATTGCAGATTTAAACCACTTCAGAAGGGAGATCCAACAAAAAGGAGCAGAAGGACGGATAAAATGACAGGTAAAAGGCCAATAGATATATCGCTCCAAATTTCTGATTCTGTCGGAAAAACCACTGAAAATACAAGCCTGATGGCAAAAGAAAGCAGCTTTAAAACTGCTAAGACCAGCTTCACAGCTGAAAATATTATGTTCACGGAGAAAGATAATAGCCAAGTGGCAAGAAGCAGTTTTCAAACTGCTATTTCTTCAGAAAATAGCTCCCGCTTAACTGCGGAAAATACAATATCTTAAGAGAAAGAACACCGCAATACAGCGGATAATATCAAATTGATGCCCGAAAGGATATTTAAATTCCGGGTATCTCAGAACGAACAGGAATATGACCTGCAATTGAGCCTTGCAAAATTCTTAACAAAAAATGAAAATGAATATAGAACCTTATTAGAGATTGTTTACAATCTCAAAACAACAGAAACGTGTGTTCCAGATCATATGGGAATATATCCCAGAATTAACTTTGATAAAGGAGCTGATCCAAGAATCATCAGAGATTGTTTCAGAATCGGAGCAGCGAAATTAATATATCTAAGCCAAGATCTTGGAGAAATACAAGGACTGCCCCAAGATATTGCCAGATCAGTCAGAGAATTCAAAAATAATAGTCCACTAGTAAAACCTACTAGTGACATTTATATCAAGATTTTCTCAGCATCAGAGGACTGGGAAAAATTAAAGAAATTTAGTGCAATACACTGCATTCAAATTGGAGTATCGTCCTTAGAATATGTCAAAGAGATTGACGCAGATTACAGAAAAGAATTTGAAGAGAACAAGGTCAATAAGGAATTTGTTGAAACAAGAAGGGCATTAGGATTAAAAATCCTTTGCCAAGTACTAGAAAAATTAATTAATGAAAACCGAAGTTGGCTTCATAAGGCTTCGGATAGCACAATCATTCTATCCAATACAAGAAGAACTAATACCTCTACAAAAATTAATTTAGAAAGGTTTCTAAGAAGAATAGAAACCGGACAAATTAAATCAAGCAACAGATGTCAGCAGATATTTTGCCAACTCAGAAGGCATGAGGGAAAAATATGTCCCGCATGTCAAGATAAGATGGAAAGAGACAGCCACAGCAGCACAAGCCGATAAAAAGCATTCTAGAAGAAGACACGTCATCAATGACGTAAGAAGACACTTGCAAGAAGCAAAGAACGACAAAGAACCCTCCACCAGACAGATGTACGTTGGAGAAAGATTTCAAAAAGAAGAACGCTCACCACCGGACAAGTGTTCGACAACCATGTAAAGAAAAAGAGAAGCATCAATGCAATGTAACCAAGAGAGTCTCTATATAAACTCTCGAGGGATAGTAGTAGGGGCACTGGTAGTTGGAGTGAATCCCAAAGGGTAGCTATGTATGTAAATTAGGTCCTTCAATAAAAAGAGCAGAGGCTCAGTTTCGTAATTCTATTCCAGATTCCATTTCAAGTTCTTGAGATGATTCTTGCGTGCTAATTCCACAAGTGTAGGAAACAAGCTCCAGCTTGAAGATCATAATCCTTGTACTATCATAGAATAGGAAAGATAGTGTGTAACCCGTTACACCCCCAGTTCTTCTATCTTCATCAGTCGAGAGATATCTCTCCCTTATTCCATCCCGGAGGCCATCATCCAAAAGTCCGACCAAGCAAAGAAGTGCATAATAACACGGGGACATGAAGGCTATAGGATGATGAGGAGTCTGAGATCCGGAACGTTGAAGTGTAAGGATTACTTCTCTTAGAAATCGTTAAGAGAAGTTCGGCTGGCGATTGAAGATAAGATGAAGCGAGGTAGGCAACAGAGGTATACAGATTATCTTGCTATCTATGATACTCAGAGTGTTATCGTCTTCTTTCTAGATGCTAGTTTCTTACACTATGAATTTAATTATGCGAAAACCTCGTAGTACAAAGAAGAATGTATTAAGAATTAGGTCTAAAAAATGTAATAATTATAGACAAAATGATAAAGCTGAGAAAGCATACAACACCCATAAGGGCAGTTCGAGTATGTTTTCAAAGCATGATAATAGAATCAAAAATTTCTGCACCCACGAAGTGAAAAATTTCTACACCCATGAAGTGGTATCAGAGCCATGTAACGATTCAAAACTCAAAGATAAAATTTTGAAGAATGAATTTAACGATTTAGAAGATAATAACATATACGAAGCTTTAGATCTAGAATTTGAAGTTAATATTGAATAATATGTATAAGAAACTACAAGTATAGGTTAATGAAAACCATTCAAAGAACTTTCAGAAGATCCAAGAAATGATAGTGGAATTACAAAGAACAATGGAATATTTGTATGAAAAACAAAATAACGAATGCTTATAAAAAATAAACCTATTCCAAACAAGTGGAAACGAAATAAGTTTATGTCCACTTCAGATAGAAGAAACAGACGACTTTAAAATCCAACAATTGGAAAATAGATATTTAGAAGCCGAAGCAGAAGAATTAGACAGTCTAAGTCAAGAAATAGTAAGATTAACGGAAAAAGTTAGAACGGTAAACATGAAACCACTACAGGGAGAAAGTTCTGGAAGTCAGGTAACCATGCCTATTCCTACAACTGTCCCTAGCGGACAAGGCAGTAGAAATGAAACACCAGAACAACCAGGGGCGAGATACTGGTCAGATCCTAGCTTTAAAAGAAAACCTATTGATAGAAATAGATACGAAGGAATAAATTGGGCATCTAATAGAAGACCAAGTAATATTGCTATAGAAACCCCAGTTGATTATATAAATCAAGAATATATTACTGCTAACGGAATTTATTTAAATTTAAATTGTGTAAGAAATATAGATGAAGCCATAACAAGATGGGCAAAAACCACATATTTATCAGTTACATCACAAAGTTATGATATTGAACCAACATCAAGATTTTGTCATTTAACCTTCCAAGGAATCGTAGCAGATTGGTGGAAAGGATTAACTGACAACGATAAAGAAGTAGTAAAAGGAACAACAACCACATTAGCTCAAGTAGTAAACAACTATGAAAACGAATTAAGAAGAGAATTTTTAGGAGAAACGTGGAATGTAAATAAAGACACAGAAAAAAAAGAAAAACAGAGATTTATCTTTTTATTATATAACTTAAAACTCTGTGATATGTGCCGAATTGATGAATATATATGTAAATTCCAGGAATATTTTTATAAAATATATGACAGAACGGATAAAGAAAATGTTACCAACAAGAGTTTATTAAATTTATTTTATACCAAGGTACCCGACCCATGGGGATTTAAAGCAATGCAATTATATCCCCAATACATCGGACAAAGAGCAGATACATTAGGAGGACGAATAGAATTTTTAAGAATGAAATTAGAAGAATGGTGTGCAGAAGCCACACTAAGTAGAAAAACAAATAAAGTAGTAAAACAAGGACTTTGTTGTTCCCAATTAACTCATCCAATAACCATAGGATGTGAACCAATGAGGTACAATAGAAGAAACAAATATAAACTCAAGAAAAGGAAAAGGTTTGGATTTAAACCTAAACCGAAAATTACCCAAAGAAAACATATTTTTTATTATGGAATAACTAATAGAGAAATGCATATGCAAATAGAATATACTAGAAATAGAATAAATATACCTTTACTACGAAAGGAGGACTTAATGAGAAAAATGGAAAAAATAAAAGATAGATCTAAAATAGGATGGATTCACATAGGAGCCATTCAAATGATGATCAAAGCAACTTTTAGAGAAGGAATAGATTCACCTATAAATATTGTATTAATGGATAATAGGATTAATGATAGAAGAGATACTACGTTAGGAATATTACAAGGAAATCTTAGTCATCAAAACTAATATTTAATATTTATCCAAAGATAAGCGTAAATATTAGAGATAATAATATAAACAGAACCTTAAGTTTAACACAGGATTTTCAAAGAATAGAATTTATGAAAAAAGGATCTATTTCTTATTCGATAACATATATAATAAGCTATGCTCTTAGTAATACACATCACTCTAAAAAATTTGAAGATAAAGATATTATAATGCTTCCTAATAGATTTAAAGACATAGGAAAATTTACTAAGCCAGATATAATATCTGAAATAGATATACCAGAAAACATAAACATAGATGTTTTAGAGAAACCCCTAGTAACAGATAATAAAATCCCAAGAAGATTACGATATGAGGGAAATCAATTACAATTAACAAATGGAGATAGAATAGAAGAAGCTAGAGCAAGCACAGATAGATATAACAGAAGATTACGACCAATATTAAGAAATTTGCCAAGAACGACAAGTTTAAGAATTTTAGCAGACAATAGAAATGCTAGAAATTATAAATTATACGGAAAATATTTCAATGGACAAGAATGGAATATGACTACAATATTAATAGATTCAGGGGCAGGAGCTTCATTTATTCTACAAGGAATGATACCTTACTTAGAAAAATACCCATAGGATCACCTTATGCATATACGAATTTTGATGGACAAGAATATGAAATCACACATCAGGCCATTGTTCCAATTGAAATACAAGTTATAAAAATTGATATTACGCTATATGTACAATCAGATAGTCGTAATGACGACATAGAAATTATACTAGGAATGAGTGCATTACAACAAATGGAACCATTTTCACTACAAAGGGAAGGACTATATTTTACATATAATAACCAAGAATATTTTTGGAAAAAAGACAATGACTAGTATATATAGTGTCTACATAGTAGCAGGAATTATATATGAGGAATATAAAACAGAATATTTTCATGCATTTATACACACAGGTGATGGAACTTGCATCGTGTGAAGACAATGTTTTCCTGAAAAATATATCACAACACTACCTACGTTATATGGAAAAGATTTTACGGGAAAAAGACATGAATTAACTCATGGAGTTAAAAAACCTAAAATCATTTTAGGAAATTATATAATTACATGTCTACCATTTTATACCCCTGAATATGCACAACAAGATATATTATTAGGAAATAACTTCACACAAAAATTTAAATTATATATACAACATAAAAATTATATTCAGTTATTAACACCCTGTGACCATTGGATTACAGTAAAAAGAATACAAAAAGCATATAAAAGAAACAAATTTAATTTTCGCAGCAAACGTGGTGATTATATTGACTGTAAATCAGGATTTTACCAAATACGATTAGATGAAAAAAGTATACCATTAACGACATTTATCACTCTACAAGGACATTATGAATGGACGGTAATGCCCTTTGGATTAAAAAATGCTCCACAGATATATCAAAGAAGAATGGATAAGGTATTTGAACCATATAACTCTTTTTGTCTAGTATATGTTGATGACATTTTAATAGCCAGTAAAAATGAGGAAGAACATTATAAACATTTACAAATATTTTCCCTTCTTTGTCAAAAGACAGGAATAGTATTATCTAAGAAGAAAACAGAAATTTGTAAATCTAAAATAGAATTCTTAGGACTAAAATTAGACTCAAGTGGAATAGAATTACAGGAACATATTGTAGAAAAAATTGTTAAGTTTCCAGATAAAATAGAAGACAAAAAACAATTACAAAGATTTTTGGGATGTTTAAATTACGCTGAACAATTCATAGAAAACTTGGCAAAATTGAGGAATCCCTTACAAAAATTATTAAAGAAAAATGCTATTTTTCTCATGACGGAGGAACTTAGAAATCATGTTAGATTTATAAAAGAAAAATGCAAAAATTTGCCAAGATTAGATCTTCCCTTAGAAAATGACGACTTAATAATAGAAACTGATGCCTCAGAAGAATTTTGGGGAGCAGTCTTAAAAACGAAAGATGAACAAAAGGAAAAAGTATGTAGATATACGTCCGGAACATTTACAGATACAGAGAAAAGATATCACTCAAACGAAAAAGAATTATTAGCATTAAAAAAGGGAATTAAAAAATTTTCCTATTTTTTATTACCCAAAAAATTCCTAGTACGAGTAGACAATACCCAAGTAAAAGCATTTATTAAAAATAATCTACCATCTACACCAGAATATAAAAGACTAAGTAGATGGCAAACATTCTTTGCAGAATATATTTTTGATATAGAAATTATTAAAGGAGAAACTAACGTTCTTGTAGATTTTTATCAAGAGAATACAATGGAGCAGGTTGACAAAAAACTTGCAGAATTAGAAGCTCGACTGCAGAGAAATTGTAATTTGTTACAAGAAAATTACGTAGAATTAGTAGAGATGATCCAGAAACAAGATAAAATTATTGATAATATAGAGGAAAGTAAACAAGACATTTCAGGAATAATTGCAGATTTAAACCACTTTAGAAGGGATATCCAACAAAAAGGAGCAGAATGGACAGATAAAATGACAGGTAAAAGGCCAATAGATATATCACTCCAGATTTCTAATTCTGTCAGAAAAACCACTGAAAATACAAGCCTGATGGCAAAAGAAACCAGCTTTAAAACTGCTAAGACCAGCTTCACAGCTGAAAATACTATCTCCACGGAGAAAGATAATAGCCTAGTGGCAAGAAGCAGTTTTCAAACTGCTATTTCTTTAGAAAATAGCTCCCGCTTAACTGCGGAAAATACAATCTCTTCGGAGAAAGAACACCGCAATACAACGGATAATATCAAATTGATGCACGAAAGGATATTTAAATTCCGGGTATCTCAGAACGAGCAGGAATATGACATGTAATTGAGCCTTGCAGAATTCTTAACAAAAAATGAAAATGAATATAGAACCTTATTAGAGATTGTTTACAATCTCAAAACAACAGAAACGTGTGTTCCAGATCATACGGGAATATATCCCAGAATTAACTTTGATAAAGGAGCTGATCCAAGAATCATCAGAGATTGTTTCAGAATCGGAGCAACGAATTTAATATATCTAAGCCAAGATCTTGGAGAAATACAAGGACTGCCCCAAGATATTGCCAGATCAGTCAGAGAATTCAAAAATAATAGTCCACTAGTAAAACCTACTAGTGACATTTATATCAAGATTTTCTCAGCATCAGAGGACTGGGAAAAATTAATGAAATTTAGTCCAATACACTGTATTCAAATTGAAGTATCTTCCCCAGAATATGTCAAAGAGATTGACACAGATTACAGAAAAGAATTTGAAGAGAACAAGGTCAATAAGGAATTTGTTGAAACAAGAAGGGCATTAGGATTAAAAATCCTTTGCCAAGTACTAGAAAAATTAATTAATGAAAACCGAAGTTGGCTTCATAAGGCTTCGGATAGCACAATAATTCTATCCAATACAAGAAGAACTAATACCTCTACAAAAATTAATTTAGAAAGGTTTCTAAGAAGAATAGAAACCGGACAAATTAAATCAAGCAACAGATGTCAGCAGATATTTTTCCAACTCAGAAGGCATGATGGAAAAATATGTCCCGCATGTCAAGATAAGATGGAAAGAGACAGTCACAGCAGCACAAGCCGATAAAAAGCATTCTAGAAGAAGACACGTCATCAATGACGTAAGAAGACACTTGCAAGAAGCAAAGAACGACAAAGAACCCTCCACCGGACAGATGTACGTTGGAGAAAGATTTCAAAAAGAAGAACGCTCACCACCAGACAAGTGTTCGACAACCATGTAAAGAAAAAGAGAAGCATCAATGCAATGTAACCAAGAGAGTCTCTATATAAACTCTCGAGGGATAGTAGTAGGGGCACTCGTAGTTGGAGTGAGTCCCAAAGGGTAGCTATGTATGTAAATTAGGTCCTTCAATAAAAAGAGCAGAGGCTCGATTTCCTAATTCTATTCCAGATTCCATTTCAAGTTCTTGAGATGATTCTTGCGTGCTAATTCCACAAGTGTAGGAAACAAGCTCCAGCTTGAAGATCATAATCCCTGTACTATCATAGAATAGGAAAGATAGTGTGTAACCCATTACACCCCCAGTTTTTCTATCTTCATCAGTCGAGAGATATCTCTCCCTTATTCCATCCCGGAGGCCATCGTCCAAATGTCCGACCAAGCAAAGAAGTGCATAAGGACACGGGGACATGAAGGCTATACGATGATGAGGAGTCTGAGATCTGGAACGTCGAAGTCTAAGGACTACTTCTCTTAGAAATTGTTAAGAGAAGATCGGCTGGCGATTGAAGATAAGAGGAAGCGAGGTTGGCAACACATGTATACAGATTATCTTGCTATCTATGATACTCAGAGTGTTATCGTCTTCTTTCTGGATGCTAGTTTCTTACACTATGAATTTAATTATGCGAAAACCTCATAGTAAAAAGAAGAATGTATTAAGAATTAGGTCTAAAAAATGTAATAATTATAGACAAAATGATAAAACTGAGAAAGCATACAACACCCATAAGGGCAGTTCGAGTATGTTTTCAAAGCATGATAACAGAATCAAAAATTTCTGCACCCACGAAGTGAAAAATTTCTGCACCCACGAAGTGGTATCAGAGCTATGTAACGATTCAAAACTCAAAGAGAAAATTTTGAAGAATGAATTTAACGATTTAGAAGATAATAACATATACGAAGCTTTAGATCTGGAATTTGAAGTTAATATTGAATAATATGTATAAGAAACTAGAAGTACAGGTTCATGAAAACCATTCAAAGAACTTTCAGAAGATCCAAGAAATGATAGTGGAATTACAAAGAATAATGGAATATTTGTATGAAAAACAAAATAACGAATGTTTATAAAAAATAAACCTATTCCAAACAAGTGGAAACGAAATAAGTTTATGTCATCTTCAGATAGAAGAAATAGACGACTTTAAAATTGAACAATTAGAAAATAGATATTTAAAAGCCGAAGCAGAAGAATTAGACAGTCTAAGTCAAGAAATAGTAAGATTAACGGAAAAAGTTAGAACGGTAAACATGAAACCACTACAGGGAGAAAGTTCTGGAAGTCAAGTAACCATGCCTATTCCTACAACTGTCCCTAGCGGACAAGGTAGTAGAAATGAAATACTAGAACAACCAGGGGTGAGATACTGGTCAGATCCTAGCTTTAGAAGAAAACTTACTGATAGAAATAGATACGAAGGAATAAATTGGGCATCTGATAGAAGACCAAGTAATATTGCTATAGAAACCCTAGTTGATTATATGAATCAAGAATATATTAGTGCTAACGGAATTTATTTAAATTTAAATTGTGTAAGAAATATAGATGAAGCCATAACAAGATGGGCAAAAGCCACATATTTATCAGTTACATCACAAAGTTATGATATTGAAACAACATCAAGATTTTGTCATTTAACCTTCCAAGGAATCATAGCAGATTGGTGGAAAGGATTAACTGACAACGATAAAGAAGCAGTAAAAGGAACATCAACCACATTAGCTCAAGTAGTAAACAACTATGAAAACGAATTAAGAAGAGATTTTTTAGGAGAAACGTGGAATGTAAATAAAGACACAGAAAAAGAAAAAGAAAAACAAAGATTTATCTTTTTATTATATAACTTAAAAATCTGTGATATGTGCCGAATTGATGAATATATATGTAAATTCCAGGAATATTTTTATAAAATATATGACAGAACGGATAAAGAAAATGTAACCAACAAGAGTTTATTAAATTTATTTTATACCAAGGTACCCGACCCATGGGGATTTAAAGCAATGCAACTATATCCCCAATCCATCGGACAAAGAGCAGATACATTAGGAGGACGAATAGAATTTTTAGAATGAAATTATAAGAATGGTGTGCAGAAGCCACACTAAGTAGAAAAACAAATAAAGTAGTAAAACAAGGACTTTGTTGTTCCCAATTAACTCATCCAATAACCATAGGATGTGAACCAATGAGGTACAATAGAAGAAACAAATATAAATTCAAGAAAAGGAAAAGGTTTGGATTTAAACCTAAACTGAAACAAAAATATTACAGAAGAAAGAAAAATTATAATAAAAAGAAACCAAAAGAATGTAAATGTTTTATATGTCAAGAAATAGGATATTATGCTAATGAATGTCCAAAAAGAGGATCTAAGAAGATTAATCAAAAGCAATTCGAGGAAATTATAGAAGAAGAACTTTCTGAGATCGAAAATATTCAAGAATTTGTCCAAACAACTAATGATGAGCAATCCGATGGATCAATCTATTATTTCTCAGACACAGAATCAAACTGAAGAAGAAATAATAGAAGAATATCAGGAAGAAGCAGGGAATTTCTTGCAAGAAGTATTAATAGATAGAAAATTATTTAATAGGATAAGAAACACCGAATTAAGATAAGAAAATTCTGATGGATTTAAAACATCAATTTTTGAGAAAATTACCCAAATAAAACATATTTTTTATTATGGAATAACTAATAGAGAAATGCCTATGCCAATAGAATATACTAGAAATAGAATAAATATACCTTTACTACGAAAGGAGGACTTAATGAGAAAAATGGAAAAAATAAAAGATAGATCTAAAATAGGATGGATTCACATAGGAGCCATTCAAATGATGATCAAAGCAACTTTTAGAGAAGGAATAGATTCACCTATAAATATTGTATTAATGGATAATAGGATTAATGATAGAAGAGATGCTACGTTAGGAATATTACAAGGAAATCTTAGTCATCATAAACTAATATTTAATATTTATCCAAAGATAAGAATAAATATTAGAGATAATAATATAAACAGAACCTTAAGTTTAATATAGGATTTTCAAAGAACATAATTTATGAAAAAAGGATCTATTCCTTATTCGATAACATATACAATAAGCTATGCTCTTAGTAATACACATCACTTTGAAAAATTTGAAGATAAAGATATTATAATGCTTCCTAATATATTTAAAGACATAGGAAAAATTACTAAGCCAGATATAATATCTGAAATAGATATACCAGAAAACATAAACATAGATGTTTCAGAGAAACCCCTAGTAACAGATAATAAAATCCCAAGAAGATTACGATATGAGGGAAATCAATTACAATTAACAAATGGAGATAGAATAGAAGAAGCTAGAGCAAGCACAGATAGATATAACGGAAGATTACGACCAATATTAAGAAATTTGTCAAGAACGGCAAGTTTAAGAATTTTAGCAGACAATAGAAATGCTAGAAATTATAAATTATACGGAAAATATTTCAATGGACAAGAATGGAATATGACTACAATATTAATAGATTCAGGGGCAGGAGCTTCATTTATTCAACAAGGAATGATAGCTTACTTAGAAAAAATACCCATAGGATCACCTTATGCATATACGAAGTTTGATGGACAAGAATATGAAATCACACATCAGGCCATTGTTCCAATTGAAATACAAGATATAAAAATTGATATTACGCTATATGTACAATCAGATAGTCGTAATGACGACATAGAAATTATACTAGAAATGAGTGCATTACAACAAATGGAACCATTTTCACTACAAAGGGAAGGACTATATTTTACATATAATAACCAAGAATATTTTTGGAAAAAAGACAATGACTAGTATATATAGTGTCTACATAGTAGCATGAATTATATATGAGGAATATAAAACAAAATATTTTCATGCATTTATAGACACAGGTGCAGGAACTTGCATCACGTGAAGACAATGTTTTCCTGAAAAATATATCACAACACTACCTACGTTATATAGAAAAGATTTTATGGGAAAAAGACATGAATTAACTCATGGAGGTAAAAAACCTAAAATCATTTTAGGAAATTATATAATTACATGTCCACCATTTTATACCCCTGAATATGCACAACAAGATATATTATTAGGAAATAACTTCACACAAAAATTTAAATTATATATACAACATCAAAATTATATTCAGTTATTAACACCCTTTGACCATTGGATTATAGTAAAAAGAATAAAAAAAGCATATAAAAGAAACAAATTTAATTTTCGCAGCAAACGTGGTGATTATATTACAAATAAAAAACAACCAATAACAGGGAGAATCATTGCACAACTCAATATACAAGATATTGAGGCATTATTTGAAAAGAACTATTGTGATAATCCATTAGCCCTTTGGAATATCAGTCAAGAATGGGCTACAATCGAACTAATTGATGAAAATAAAATAATCAGAGTAAAACCCATGAGATATAATCCTGTTGATATTGAGGAATTCCGTACCCAATTACAAGAATTAGAAACATCACAATTAATACAAAAATCAAAAAGCCCACATTCTAGTCCAGCATTCATGGTAAGAAACCATGCAGAAATAAAAGGAGGAAAAGCTAGAATGGTAGTAAATTATAAGCAACTAAATCAATATACCAAGTTTGATGGATATTTTCTTCCACATAAAGAAACCTTAATAAATATGACAAGAGGAAAAAATATTTATTCAAAATTTGACTGTAAATCAGGATTTTACCAAATACGATTAGATGAAAAAAGTATACCATTAACGGCATTTAGCACTCCACAAGGACATTATGAATGGACGGTAATGCCCTTTGGATTAAAAAATGCTCCACAGATATATCAAAGAAGAATGGATAAGGTATTTGAACCATATAACTCTTTTTGTCTAGTATATGTTGATGACATTTTAATAGCCAGTAAAAATGAGGAAGAACATTATAAACATCTACAAATATTTTCCCTTCTTTGTCAAAAGACAAGAATAGTATTATCTAAGAAGAAAACAGATATTTGTAAATCTAAAATAGAATTCTTAGGACTAAAATTAGACTCAAGTGGAATAGAATTACAGGAACATATTGTAGAAAAAATTGTTAAGTTTCCAGATAAAATAGAAGACAAAAAACAATTACAAAGATTTTTGGGATGTTTAAATTACGCTGGACAATTCATAGAAAACTTGGCAAAATTGAGGAATCCCTTACAAAAATTATTAAAGAAAAATGCTATTTTTCTCATGACGGAGGAACTTATAAATCATGTTAGATTTATAAAAGAAAAATGCAAAAATTTGCCAAGATTAGATCTTCCCTTAGAAAACAACGACTTAATAATAGAAACTGATGCCTCAGAAGAATTTTGGGGAGCAGTCTTAAAAAAGAAAGATGAACAAAAGGAAAAAGTATGTAGATATACGTCCGGAACATTTACAGATACAGAGAAAAGATATCACTCAAATGAAAAAGAATTATTAGCATTATATTTTTCAGGAAAACATTGTCTTCGCGCGATGCAAGTTCCTGCACCTGTGTCTATAAATGCATGAAAATATTCTGTTTTATATTCCTCATATATAATTCCTGCTACTATGTAGACACTATATATACTGGTCATTGTCTTTTCTCCAAAAATATTCTTGGTTATTATATGTAAAATATAGTCCTTCCCTTTGTAGTGAAAATGGTTCCATTTGTTGTAATGCACTCATTCCTAGTATAATTTCTATGTCGTCATTACGACTATCTGATTGTACATATAGCGTGACGTATATCTACATACTTTTTCCTTTTGTTCATCTTTCTTTTTTAATACTGCTTCCCAAAATTCTTCTGAGGCATCCGTTTCTATTATTAAGTCATCGTTTTCTAAGGAAAGATCTAATCTTGGCAAATTTTTGCATTTTTCTTTTATAAATCTAACATGATTTATAAGTTCCTCCGTCATGAGAAAAATAGCATTTTTCTTTAATAATTTTTGTAAGGGATTCCTCAATTTTGCCAAGTTTTCTATGAATTGTTCAATGTAATTTAAACATCCCAAAAATCATTGTAATTTCTTTTTTGTCTTCTATTTTATCTGGAAACTTAACAATTTTTTCTACAATATGTTCTTGTAATTCTATTCCACTTGAGTCTAATTTTAGTCCTAAAAATTCTATTTTAGATTTACAAGTTTCTATTTTCTTCTTAGATAGTACTATTCCTGTCTTTTGACAAAGAAGGGAAAATATTTGTAAATGTTTTATAATGTTCTTCCTCATTTTTACTGGCTATTAAAATGTCATCAACATATACTAGACAAAAAGAGTTATATGGTTCAAATACCTTATCCATTCTTCTTTGATATATCTGTGGAGCATTTTTTAATCCAAAGGGCATTACCGTCCATTCACAATGTCCTTGTGGAGTGCTAAATGCCGTTAATGGTATACTTTTTTCATCTAATCGTATTTGGTAAAATCCTGATTTACAGTCAAATTTTGAATAAATATTTTTTCCTCTTGTCATATTTATTATGACCCATGGGGATTTAAAGCAATGCATAAAATTCTTGCTATCTATGATACTCAGAGTGTTATCGTCTTCTTTCTGGATGAAAAAATTGTTTTATTAACTCATCCAATAACCATAGGATGTGAACCAATGAGGTACAATAGAAGAAACAAATATAAATTCAATTTCTGATGACTAAGATTTCCTTGTAATATTCCTATGCAGAAGAATTAGACAGTCTAAGTCAAGAAATAGTAAGATTAACGGAAAAAGTTAGAACGGTAAACATGAAACCACTACAGGGAGAAAGATTTGGAAGTCAAGTAACCATGCCTATTCCTACAACTGTCCCTAGCGGACAAGGCAGTAGAAATGAAACACCAGAACAACCAGGGGCGAGATACTGATCAGATCCTAGCTTTAGAAGAAAACCTACTGATAGAAATAGATACGAAGGAATAAATTGGGCATCTGATAGAAGACCAAGTAATATTGCTATAGAAACCCTAGTTGCCCGAAAGGATATTTAAATTCAGGGTATCTCAGAATGAGTAGGAGTATGACCTGCAATTGAGTCTTGCAGAATTTTTAGCAAAAAATGAAAATGAATATAGAACTTTATTAGAGATTGTTTACAATCTCAAAACGACAGAAACATGTGTTCCAGATCATACGGGAATATATCCCAGGATTAACTTTGACAAAGGAGCTGATCCAAGATTCATCAGAGACTGTTTCAGAATCGGAGCTGCAAATTTAATATATTTAAGCCAAGACCTTGGGGAAATACAAGGACTACCCCAAGATATTGCTAGAGCAATTAGAGAATTTAAAAGCAATAGTCCACTAGTAAAACCTACTAGTGACATTTATATCAAGATTTTCTCAGCATCAGAGGACTGGGAAAAATTAAAGAAATTCAGTCCAATACATTGCATTCAAATTGGGGTATCTTCCCCAGAATACGTCAAAGAGATTGATGCAGATTACAGAAAAGAATTTGAAGAGAACAAGGTTAACAAGGAATTTGTTGAAACTAGAAGGGCATTAGGATTAAAAGTCCTTTGCCAAGTATTGAAAAAATTAATTAATGAAAATCGAAGTTGGCTTCATAAAGCTTCAGATAACACAATTATTCTATCCAATACGAGAAGAACTAATACATCCACAAAAATCAATTTAGAAAGGTTTCTAAAAAGAATAGAAACCGGACAAATCAAATCAAGCGACAGATGTCAGCAGATATTTTTCCAACTCAGAAGACATGAAGGGAAAATATGTCCCGCATGTCAAGATAAGATGGAAAGAGACAGCCATAGCAGCACAAGCCGATAAAAAGCATTCTAGAAGAAGACATGTCATCAATGACGTAAGAAGACACTTGCAAGAAGCAAAGAATGACAAAGAATCCTCCACCGGACAGATGTACGATTGAGAAAGATTTCAAAAAGAAGAACGCTCACCACCGGACAAGTGTTCGACAACCATGTAAAGAAAAAAGAGAAGAAACAATGTAATGTAACCGAGAGAGTCTCTATATAAACTCTCGAGGGATAGTAGTAGGGACACTCGTAGTTGGAGTGAGTCCCAAAGGGTAGCTATGTATGTAAATTAGGTCCTGCAATAAAAGAGCAGAGGCTCAATTTCCTAATTCTATTCCAGATTCCATTTCAAGTTCTTGAGATGATTCTTGCGTGCTAATTCCACAAGTGTAGGAAACAAGCTCCAGCTTGAGGATCATAATCCTTGTACTATCATAGAATAGGAAAGATAGTGTGTAACCCGTTACACCCCCAGTTCTTATATCTTCATCAGTCGAGAGATATCTCTCCCTTATTCCATCCCGGAGGCCATTGTCCAGAAGTCCGACCAAGCAAAAGAATGCATAAGGACACAGGGACGTGAAGGCTATAGGATGATGAGGAGTCTGAGATCCGGAACGTCGAAGTCTAAGGAGTACTTCTCTTAGAAATCGTTAAGAGAAGATCGGCTGGCGATTGAAGATATGAGGAAGCGAGGTGGGCAACACAGGTATACAGATTATCTTGCTATCTATGATACTCAGAGTGTTATCGTCTTCTTTCTGGATGCTAGTTTCTTACACTATAAATTTAATTATGCAAAAAGTAACTCTCTTGGCTAATAAAGTAACTCTGCTGGCCAAAAAAGTAACTGTGTACAAAATATACATCAGATATATATAAGGACGGGTTTTTTTATTTTGGAGGGGCAAATGATATTATTTTTTGGCTAAAATTTTTTGGAGAGATAGGCAAAATGGTCCTCTACAATTGCGAAAAAAAAATTGAAAAAAAGTGGTCGGAAGGGTGGGCGGGTAGCTACCCGCGCGGGAAATAAAGATGGGCCCATATATATATATATATATATATATATATATATATATATATATATATACGTATATATATGTGTATATTTATATATATTTAAATATATATATGTATATATACGTATATATATATGTATATATACGTGTATATATATATACATATATATATATATATACTTATATATATAGATATATATATATATAGACACTAGGTTTTGTTATCTTAAGTATTGAGATTATTTAATAGGATTTATGTATGATCCACTATGCATTTACTTTTAGTTCTCTAGTTAACCAAATTCATATGTACTACATACCCTAATATCTTTATTGCTTATCTGAAATCTAGAACGCATGTCCTGGTGGACCCACCTTCGAGATGTGTATTCACATTGGTAGGAAAATGACAAGTTTATCCAGATTAAGGAAGTCTTACATCTCATTGAAGGGCCTCTAGGTAAGGCTGGTGGCGGTTCTTATAGGGAAATATGGAATCAGATATGGCAGTAGAAATAGAAATTTACTACCATATTCCGCATAAATACTAGATAATTAGAACGACTATGAACTGGGAATGACGGTTGTAAGGAATATACTTGGTCTTGGAACAAGACCAACAACTATCTTTACTGCAACATGCTTCTTTCTTCAAGTAGCACCTGGATGACTTTCTATAGTGGCCTCCTAATTGATTACTATAGATGGCGGTTAACAATGTCCTCCTAGTAGGGGAAAAGGCTTCCTTGCCTCTATTGTAGTCCACACATACCACTGAGAACTCCTGTCATTCTTTTGGATTAGAGAAGAAGGAGTTTTCCCTTCCAGTCAATGTGCTAGTGTCAACTTGCTCTCGCTTGTTTCCTCTCCCTTTCTTTGTCTCCATTTAACGGGTAAGACTTGCTTAGGTTCTCACATTACCATAACTATAAGAAGACCATAACTGTCTAAGCATAGCCTGCAATTCCCTTCTATTTATAAGAGGTTTAGGTTTAGGGTTTCCAAATCATCTGGGAGTCGAATATAGGTAATTTCATAGATTTTTGGAACCCACAAACCATCAATCAGTCAGTTTACATTTGAATCAGTCGATTTACAATTGAACTGGTCGGTGCACATGTGAGTCTATTTATTCAACCCCTGAAACAATCGATTCACCATGTTTCCTATTAATATTCACATTGGCTTTCAATATTCCATTAATGCACAATATGACGTAAACATTAATCCTTGATCCACTCTCATTGATAAACCAAACAATCGGTTCACAAAGTGAATTCGTCGGTTCATGCATATGTATCTAGATGTTTACTTGTTGCATTGATTGCTTCAAATTTCTAATTGCCAATTTTGTTGAAATTGACTTACACTTTACTAATAAAATTTAAACTACATTCATGAGTAAACTCCTATTTTAGGTGTATCCTATTCATGTGACCCTATAGGTCCCAAGATACGTTGGTAGTGAATGTTCATAACTGACTCATGACATCAAAAGCAATGAGTAGTTATCTAGCAAGACATCATTGTTACCCAAGTAACTGGAAAGTTGGAGAACAACTTTCACCTTCAATTTATGATTAGTTTTCCAATGATAGTATAGGTCCTTTGTTTCTGATATCTACATTGAACTTGAGGCATGTAATCGTCATCTTTTTCAACATTCAATCTATGCTCCTTGAACTAGAGTAGAATGTCTAAGATATTTGTGACCTCAATATCTCATATTGACTCACATGAGCATGTCCATGAATTTCTCAGTCTTTCTTATCAAGTGCCCAAGATATCAAACTCTTGTAGGAGGGACAAATCTCATCTACATCACTCACAATCATTCCCCATGTGTCACAATGCATCTAGGCATCACCTTTATGGTAAGCCTTATTCAAGATCGCATTGGATGATGTCAAAGTGCAACGAACAACATGTGATGAGTATAGTGATTTCATGTCTAAGAACCATGATCACCACATATGACTATGAGAGCTGATTCTGACAACCATTCAATAATTTCCATGCATCACTCTCGAGGTGGGTCTTTCCAATACACTATTCTCTAACAAGTATTTATGTGTTTGGTTTGATATCACATATAATGATTAATGAGATTTTGTCATCAACCAACGCACACACAAGTCTTATATGTTATTGTTTTCTACCATCTTCCACAATGGCAACTAATTAGGGACATAACATGAATGTATGTACTCTTAATCATCTATATGACCTCATTGTTCATGTCCTCAACTTCAAAACATATTCCATCAAGTGGTAAAATTCTTTAGACATTTATTATGTGATATCATTATCTCATAACTGAATAAAATAGAATAAATGGAAGATTGTCTTTATTATTAACCAAATCATTTACAAGATATTCCATTACAATCATAATATGATTGGCTCTCTGGGCATACCACCAACTCTTCCTCACCACCATAGACAAGGAATTGATCTTTAGTTCTTCTCAAGTATTTAAGGATGTTCATTATGGTAGTCCAATGACATTTATCAGGATCTGAATAATACATGTTAGTCATACTCAAGGCATATGAGACATCAAGGCAAGTACATAACATTGTGTACATGGTAGATCCAATTTGCATATGCATATGAAATCTTTCTCATGTGCTCCCATTCTTCACAAGAACTAGGACATTAAACTCTAGATATACTAACATGATGAGACATGGGTAAGTTTCCTCTCTTTGAGTTATCCATACTGAACCTTTTCAACATTTTGCCAATGTATGTGCTCTAGCTTGGGCCAATAATCCTTCAAGATCTATCTCTATAGATCTTCATTCCTAGAATATAGTATGCTTTGCCTAAGCCTATCATAAAGAATATAGTTCCTAGCTAGGTCGTTACCATCTATAAAGTAGGGATGTCATTCCCCATCAATAGTATGTCATCTAAATACAATATGAGGAATACAATAATGATCCCACTAACCTTCTTGTGAACACATGGTTCATCTTCATTTTGAGTAGTGCAAAACTCTTTGACTGTTTCATCAATTCAAAAATTCTGGCTCTGACATGCTTGCTTCTTTCCATAGATTTACCTTTGTAGCTTACAAACTTTATTTACATCTTTTGCATTTATAAAACCCTCATGTCGTGTCATGTACACATCCTCAAGAAGAGTTCTGTTAAGGAATGTAGTTTTAACATCCATATGCCTAATCTCATAGTCATGATAAGTTGTAAAGGCTAGCATGGTCCTGATGGACTTAACCATGGCCACTGAAGAGAAGGTTTTATCATAGTCAACACCTTGAACTTGTTAGAAACCCTTTGTAACCAATTTTCCTTTCTAAGTTTGTACATTAGCATCCATGTTAATCTTCTTCTTGAAGACCCACTTGCACCCTATGGCTTTTACCCCTTCAGGTGGATCCACCAAGGTCCATACCATGTTGGTGTACATGGATTCCATCTCAGATCTCATGGCCTCAAGTCATTTCTCAGAGTCTGGTCAATTAATAGCTTCTGGATAGGTTGTTGGATCATCATCAATGGCCACCTCATTTCCTTCTTGAGTCACAAGATAACCAAATCTTTCTAGAAAGGCGTGTCTACAATATCTATGAGGTTCTTGTGTTAGATAAGGAATTTGAGATTTCACACTAGTTTGTGACTCTCTATGTTGCTCTTGTACCACTATAGGTTCAATATTTTCTTTTTGGTCTTGAACTTATTCGAGTTCTACTTTCCTCCCATTGATTCCTTTGAAAATAAGTTCATTTTCTAGGAATATAGTATCCCTGGAAACAAACACTTTGTTGTCAGATGGATTATAAAAGTAGTATCATTTGAGTTCTCTAGGCTATTCAACAAAATAAAATTTATCTAAAATTAGGTCCAAGCTTTTTGGTAAACTGCATTCTCACATAACTTTAACATCCCCAAATCTTTATAAAAGACACATTGGGATGCTTCCCATACCATCCTCTCATATGGTGTCTTTTGAATCGATTTATATGTTAGATGTTTTAGTGTAAATGATGTGTTTTCTAGAGCATAACCCCGGAAGGAAGTTGGAAGATCATCAAAAGTCATCATTGATCACACCATATCTAGCAATGTATGATTCTTTCTGACACACCATTATGTTGTGGTGTTCTAGGTAGAGTCCATTGTGATACGATACCACAATTTCACAGAAGGTCCTAAAACTCTTGGCTTAAGTATTCTCCATGTCGATCAAATAAAGTGCCTTAATAATTTTACTAAGTTGGTTACACACTTCATTCATGAAATCCTTGAACTTTTCAAGAGTTTTTGACTTATGTTTCATCAAGGAAACATAATTGTACCTACTGAAATCATCTGAAATGTAATGAAGTATTGGTAACCACCTCTAGTATTTTTTTAAAAGGGTCGCATACATCAATATGTATGAGTACTAATAGATTATTAGTCCTATCACTGTTACCAATGAAGGGAGTCTTTATCATGTTTCCCAAAAAACAAGAATGACATGTCTCTATTGATTCAAAATCAAGAGAATCTAGATATCCATATGTATGGAGTCTAGAAATGAGTTTTCATTTTATGTGCCCAAGTCAAAAATGCCAAAGATATATTTTGTTTGAGTTATCTAGTTTTAATCTTTTGGTATTTATGTTGTAAGTAATTGTCTTCAGACGTAACAAATAAAGACCATACACATTGAGGAACTGCCATAAAAGATATGATCTTTTAAAGAACATTGACAGTTCTTTATACGAAATTCATATCAATCCTTGTCCATATAAGATATAGAAACAATGTTTCTATTTATGGTAGGTATAATATAGCAGTTTTTTTAATCTATTACAAGCCCCATCAGTAGAGATAAATTAAAGGTTCCAAATGCAGTGGCATTAACTCTTGATCAATTGTAACATGTAGTATGGCCTCACCCTTTATTAAAGGCTTACTTACTTCTAGATCCTACATATTCAAACATATGTGCGATCCACATCTGGTATCTACTACACATGATGAAGAAGTAGACATATTTATCTCAATAATGTATATACATCAAGTGGAGATCTCTTTCATTCTTCTTCCTAAATCCCTCCACGTAGAGAGGGAAATTCCTCTTCCACTGTCCAGGCTAGTGACAGTGGTGGCAATTGCCTCCCTGGGTCAACCCTCCCTTTGCTTTGAGTGCAAAAGACATGGGCTTATGGCTAGCTTTAAAACACTTCTTAGATTTGCCTTTTCCCTTAGACTTCCCTTTTCCTTTGTTGATCATCATCGCAAACTTGGGTTTGTCTTTTTTCATCAGTGTTTTAGTTGTTCTCAACATTCCAAATAATTCTGACAATAGCTTGTCAAAATCATTCATGTTGTAGTTCATGATAAACTGGATGTATGACTCTAGAAGTGATTGTAGAATCACACCTGTGGTCAACTCTTGACCATAAGGAAATCTGAATCTAGCACGATTATTCACATATCCAATAAGATTGAGAACATGCAGACTTACTGGATCTCCTTATGCCATGTTACACTTGAATAGTGCCTTAGAGATATCATATCTCTCTTGTCTTGATTGAACTTGTTACTTGTGCTTACGATGTATTACTATCTTAATAATGCCCATCTCATGTTGTCTCTACAACTCATACTTCATTGAGCATAGCATCAGACACTTGATATCTACGACATCTTCATAGTGCTTCTTGTAAGCATCCATGTTAGATTCAGGCACGGTGGGAGCAGGTTCATCTGGCTCTGGTGTTTCTAGGAGATAGAGGTTGCACTCTTATGTGAGACTAATTCTCAATGTCCTGAACCAGTCATCAAAACAGTTTCCTTTTGACATATCCTTCTCAAGGGTTGATCATAAGGAAAATGTGTTATTAGTTGACACTTAATTCTACAAGAAAATTTTGCAAATTTTAGAAACACATTTTGATTTGATTTAACTAAAATAAAATTTGACGATGTTTAATTAGGAAATTCATTAATTATTGCTGCCACTATTTTTTTACAAATTGATAGCCCTCACATATCAATTTGGAATATTACAGTGTATAACCTTCTGCTGAGCCAAGATCCAAAACAATTGATTTATTACCTGACAAACTTCACTGTCCATAACCAATTATCAAGGTAGACAACTTTTTCCAATTGCATCTCATGCAATTCTTGGATAGATGGCATGCACAACTCTTTACCAAAGTCATCTACATGCTTCTAGGCACTTAATCTCATTAAGATCACCTAGTTATGTCTGTCCCAAAAGCCAAGATGATAGTAATGCACCCGACTTCGTAGGGCTATATAACTACCATCACACTTCCATAAGATGGACAACACATCCTGCTTGGTGTGCCCAAGGTCTAGATTTTCATGTGTGCTGATAATGGAAATCATTTAAAACTTAATGTTTGACTGAGAGATTTTATATTTATATAAATACATATACATATCCAATCATCTCATACATAAATGTATGACATAAATACTATATCCACAAATTAAACATGCAATTATAAAACACAAGTGATGGTTATGGCCATACCATTGTAATTCCTTAGAGCCATGAGGAATTACTACACTTAAGGTCAACATCATATGTAGAAACTTGTTCTTGATGAATATCTATGCTGGAACCAGTCTAGGTCAATCGATTAAGCTCTAGAACCGATCGATTGGCCTTCTGGTCTATTGGTTGGTCTCTTAGATCGATCAAACAGTCTTCGGTTCAAGCGATGTCTTGACTCCTCCAGTCATTTGGTTGGGCCACAAGATGATCGGTCAGTTCCTCTTATCATATGACATCCTCGGCCCTCAGTTGATTATTTGACTTATGATTCAGTCGGTTCATCTGGAGAAGAATGGTATTTTTTCCATTGTAAGAAATAAAACTATCGTATTCCTATTTAATTCATTACATTCTGATAAAAGTTCTTCTTGACAGGGATGGCTCCCATGACTCTGTACACCTCGAGAGGAAACATGACCAGTGAGGCGACGGTGCTCAATCTTTCGTCTCACCAATGAGATCTGGCGAGGGAAGTCGATCGCGATCCTGGAAATGGTCATACGCTTATCTCATAGCAGGATAATGTAGTAGTTGGTGTAGATCTGAGGCGGGAACTAGTTGGATGGGATGAGTTCATGCGTAAAGATAACGGGAGCCACAGAGACCTGAAGAAAGTTAACATCTCTCTCATTGATGGTAAATTGTTGTATCCTAAACATGAAGCTACTGAAAATGTGACTAGATGGAGAAAGTGTTTGTTGGGATACGTTGTGTATTTCTGGCCTAATATTCCGTTGCTTTCTAATTACTTTGATAGTATCTGGAGCTTGAATGGTATATTCGAGATCTTTGACAAAGGGAGTGGTTGTTTTCTCATTCGCTTTTCCAAATCCACGAATATGGATTTTGTTCATGATGGTGAGTGGTATGTAATGAATCGCCCAGTCATATTTTGTGCCTGGACACTGGGGGACAGTTTGTATAACATAGTGTTATCAGAGGTGTTGGTCGGCGTGACGATTAAGAATTTGTCGATTGAACTTTGGGATTTTAGAACTTTTGAAAGGATTGGCTCATATCTGGGTACGCCGATGAGGATGGATGCTCCAACCAGAGATTTTAGGCGTATCGATTATGCTCGTATCCATGCCTTAATGAAAAATATGGCTAAGTGTCCTAGGAACATGTCTATGATAAGTGATGAAGAGGATGAGTTCAGTATCGATCTGGAGTATGACTGGATCCCGCATTGGGGTATGAAGTGCATATTTATGGGGCATGATGATAGTTGTAATGGGCCAAAGAAAAATAAAACTGTTCTGAAGACATATGAGCAACCAAAGAAGGTTTGGAGATTTAGGAGGAGACAAGAACCTTTTATTGTCGAGGTGTGTCCTGCTATTGAAAAGGCTGATGTTATTGAGCATATTATTGAAGAAATAGAAGATGAAGAGGAGAAAAATAGAAATGGAAGCTTGGTTCTGGAGATTCCAACTGTTGAGGACTTAGGGCTATCGAAAGAAGTAAATGAAGGGTTTTATCCTGAGCAACTGTCTAGTGCCGGTGAGGTGTTTGATATTTTGTCTAGTTAGAATCTTGTATCAAATCCCTCTACTCCAATTTCATTTCAAGTCGTTCAGAAAGGATCTCCTGGGAGTGAGCTTAGCTCACAGGCTTCTTCTAGTTTTGTTCCAATGTATAATAAAGGGAAACAACAATTAAAGAAAGCTATGCCAATTCAAAATGAATGCAGGGATTTATCAATGATATGAAAACTCAGCTTTCTCTTTTGTGCCCGGGGGGATCTTAATGAACTCTATTACTACTACCGAGGCTGACAGTCCAACAGCCGATGTTTCCAAATGACTTCTTTTACTATTGCTTCTTGGAATGTGAGAGGTATATGTAATAAGGTATTCCCCATCCAAGAAGAGATTAGGAGGAGTGGGTATGATATAAATGTTCTAGTGGAAACTAAGTTGCGGAAAAATAAAGTTGCTAAGTTCATGGCTAAGTTTTTTTTTAGTTTTGTTGGATGTCTAATCTGATATCTCACCCTCTTGGGAGAGTTGTTCTTTGGTGGAAGATAGATAGGTGTGATGTTACAAAAATTGAGGAAACCAATCAAGTCATCCATGCTTCGATTAATATTGATGAAAATAGTTTTTTAATTTCATCTATTTATGGTCATAATGTTGATAAGGATAGATCAACTCTGTGGGAATCCATTCAAAAATTCTATGCTAATGTTGATCGACCTTGGGTCATTCTGGGGGATTTCTATTGTGTGAGGATGAATGAGAGGATTAGTAAGCAACTTCCTTCTAAACAATCTATGAATGAGTTTAATGAATGTGTTATTAACTGTGGTCTGTTTGAGCTTGACTTGAGTGGTCCTCACTTCACATGGAGTAACAATCAAAAGGGTGATGGTTTTGCTTCTTCAAGAATCGATAGAATTTTCTATAATTTGGAGTTTATGTCTATTGTTGCTAACTTCTCTGATGAAAGTCTTTCTAATACCATTAGTGACCATAAGAAGATAGTGTTATATATTGGCCAGCCAAGGAAATGTAACTCCCCATTCAGATTTATTAATTTTTGGACTGATCATAAAGACTTCAATGATATTTTGCAAGGTGCTTGGGATACTGATGTGTGAGGTTTCACTATGTTAAGGATTTATAAGAAGCTTTCTATCCTGCAACATAACTTGATTACCTGGAATAAGAATGATTTTTGAAACTTTAATGATAATACTAGAATCTCTAATTTCTATGCTATTCAAGCTCAAAATGAAGTTGATGCTGACCCTCTCAATTTGGAGCTGCGTGAGAAAGCTAGATCTCTTTTACTTGAAGTGAGGAAGCAAGCTAACATACATGAAGCTTTTTATAAGAAAAAGTCTAGAGTTGACTGGCTCAGGGAAGGAGATTCCAATATGACTTTTTTTTACTCATCTATGAAGACAAGACATATCTCTAATTCTATTATAATGCTTGATATTGATGGGACAACCTGTTATTGTCATGATAACATCAAAAGGTACATTTCAAGCTATTATCAGAACATGTTTAAATCTGTTCTACTTCGTGTGGTGTTTGGAGTAGGGCCTGGACTGGTAAGAGGCTTAATGAGACTCAAAAATTTTCTCTTATTAGCTCTGTTTCTAGTAATGAGGTGGATGATGTAGTCAAGAACCTCAAGAACAATAAGGCCCCCAGGCCTGATGGTTTTAATGATACTTTTTTCAAGAAAGCTTGGCATATAATTGGAGATGATGTTTTCAATGTGGTCCAAGAGATTTTAAAAAATGGTAAGATGTTAAGAGAGGCAAATAGAACTTTTATTACCCTTATATCCAAAGGAGATGACTCTTCCGATATCAAGAATTGGCATCCAATATCCTTGTGCAATGTGTTCTACAAGATCATTTCTAAGTTGTTGGGAAATAGACTCCAAAAAGTGCTGCCATTCATCATTGATTCTAATAAGTGTGCATTTATAAAAGGCAGAAGTATAAAGGATGATACCCTATTAACTAAAAAGATTCTTAGTGAATTCAAGAAGTCAAATGTGGGTAATATGATGTGTTTACAAGCTGATATTACTAAAGCTTACGATTTTGTTAGATGTAGTTATCTCTTTTCTATTTTACTAAAATGGGGTTCCCCATGATTTGGATAAAATGGATGGAGGAATTTTTTTTCTCTACTTTTTATCAAGTTCTAGTTAATGGTGAGCCCTCAGAGGTTTTTTATCCCACTAATGGGGTTAGACAGAGGGACCCTATAGCACCTATCTTTTTGTGATTGCAATGCAGGGAGTCTCTGAAATGATCTAGATTGCTGAGCAAAATGGGACTCTTGTACCTGTTAAGGCATCAAAAAATATGTCTCTATCTCATTTAATTTTCGCAGATGATCTCATGATTTTTTCAAAGGCTAATGTTAGCTCTGCAACTATTATTAATGAGATCCTTGTTGATTTTGGTATTGTGTCTGGCCTCAAAGTTAATCTGGGCAAAAGTTTGATTATATTTAGTAAAGGTGTGATTAAAGAGCCTATCATTAGCATTCTTGGGTTTAAAGAAAGTTCTTTTCCTTCTAAATATCTTGGTTTGCCTCTGTTTACTGGTAAGCTGTCTAAACGTCATTGCACCATTCTTATAGACAGAGTCAAGAAGAAGCTAGAAGGTTGGAAAGCTAAAGTTTTGTCCATGGCTGCTAGATTGAGCTTGTTAACTCTACCCTTAGGAACCTCCATCTTTATTGGACGTTTTCTTTTCCTTTACCTGTTGTTGTTCTTGATCATATTGATAAGATTTGTAGGGATTTTCTATGGGGAGGATTGGATAGTAAAAAGAATTTGCATTTAGTTAAGTGGGATTCTATTACTAAAACGAAGGAAAATTGTGGTTTATGTTTGAAGAAAGTCAGGGATATATATAGAGCCTGCCTTCTTATCAATGCTTGGTCTATTGCAAGCAAAAAAGATATTTTATGGGTTAAATGGATTTCAGAGAAGTATTTAAAATGTGCATCTTTTTGGATTATTAAGGAATCACCTAACTTCTCATGGTTGTTTAATAATATCCACAGATCTAGGGACATTTTGTTACAATATACATCCTTTGATATTGGCGGTGGTTTGAACACTTATCTGTGGCAGGATCCATGGATTCCCCATCATTCTTTTCTGTAGGATATTGTGGGCAAAAATCTTATGTCTATTTCTAGTCTCTCTTGGGATTGTTTGCTATCAAAAGTTATTAAAGATAGAGATTGGGTTGTGCCCAGAAGTAATAATAGACACTAGTAAGTGATCATCGAGGCTTTGAAAGCAACCAATATCAATTTTGCGTCCAGTGATTACTTTTCTATCAATGATAATAGAAATGTGAGCTTTAAGGTTGCTTGGGACTCTATTAGATCCAAAAGTAATGAAGGTTTTGATTTCTCTTGGATTTAGTTGATTAAAACTCATATGAGGGCCAAACTGCATTTGTGGAAAGCTCGGAATAACAAAATCCCTACATCTGACTATTTGAGGAGAATTGGTCTTGCTTTACCTTCAATTTGTTTTCTATGTATAGAAGTGTATGAATATACACACCATATATTGTTTGATTGTTGGTACACTCAGAAGACTTGGATGCATGCTTGTTCTATTGACAGTAGTTATAGTATGCCCAAGGAGTGGAGCTTGATTGCCAATTGTCATTCTAGGAAGTTCTTGTCACTTGCAATTCGTATATATTATCACTTGTGGTGCGAGAGAAACTTCAGAGTTCATGATGATAGGTATAGAACTGATGAGGTTCTCTAGAAATGTATTGTCCAGGAGTTTTTAGTGTTCTGTGGTGATTGCAGTTAAGCTTGGGTTGGTTGAATCTCTGCTCTGGGTCTTTGGCCTTAAGGTTGTTTTCTTTTTGAGCTCAAGATTTCTTAAGTTATCGTGTAGGTCTTGATTCTCATCTGTTCTTTTATCCTCCTAGGATGTTGGCTGTGAGCTCTGCTCTCTTAGTCTTGGCATCTGGTCAGTTTTTGAAGGAAATCTTGATTTCTGCCTTGTCTAGGCATCTGATCAGTTCTTATGCTCCCCTCTCACTTTTGGTGATGGTTGAGTCTTGGTGTTGGTATATGTTTGGTGATCTGAAAGTTTGTTGCTATCTCGATGAGTGTGCTTCCTTTTCCATCCTCTGATGATATGAGATGTGATGAAGACTGAGGTAGTTAGTTTCTAGTTGCCGTAGTCTGTTCATTCCAGTATTGTGGTGAGATGTGGTTGATATTGTTTCTCCCCTCTCACTTGTATAGTGATGGTTGAGTTTGAGTGTTGTTGGATGATTCAGTGTTCTTTCTGGGCCTTGAGATCTGGTAGCATACTTCTGTGGTGCTTGTGAATAAGTTTAGGAGGTTTGAATATCTGCTTTGGGACTTTGGTCTTATGGTTGTGTTCTCTATGAGCTCAAATATGTAGACACTTTTTGGTTTATTTTTGCTTTTCCTGGTGATGGTTGAGTCTAATGCTCCCCTCTCACTAGATGTTTTTTAGCTCGGTTCTGATTTTCTGGGTTTTGGTTGCCTTCTTTTCTATGTTGTATTAGTTTAAGAAGATCATTCTCTTGCTCCCCTCTCACTTCATAGTGATGGCTGAGTCTATTTTTGGGCGTGTTTTGATGGCAGAGAGTTGCTGCTGCCTGGCTACATTTGTTTATTTCTCCCTCTTCTGGTGAGATGAGCTGAGATGATGTCTGAGGTAGTTTCAGAGATAGTTCTTGGTTGCTGAAGTCTGTTATATTGATGGCTTAGGATCATTTGATGGAAGTTATGCTTCTTGTTCCTTGTGCTCCCAGCTCACTTGTGATGGTTGAGTTTGAGTGTTTTTTGAAGTTTTTGAAGTTCCTTCAGGGCTTCGAGTACAGATAGCATATTTTTTTATGTAAAGATAGAAGGTTGTTTTGGTATGATATCTATTAGGCTGTATGCTCTGATCTAAAGATAGGAGATAGGTTCTCTTTTAGTTGTTTCTCGTTTGGGAATCAACAAGTTCTATACTTTCAAATAAACAAAAATGAAAAAAAGCAACAGGAGTTTTGATCGACCAAAAAAAATCTCGAGTTACATTTGAGGAGAGCATAGGGAGGAACATATTTATACTTTACATCTGAAAAAGAGTAATATGCTTGGTATTCAAATTGATATATAAACAAGAACAACAACCATTCAATCAAGTATAAAGACTAGTGTTATTGTCCATAATCATGCTAACATTACCCATCAAAACAATTTCTAGGGTGACGCGTATCAGTAGTATAGGAATGACCTTTAGTGTCAGTTATTTAAGGCCTTTGGCATTGATTTCAAAGCGAAACCTAAGTGGGCACTGCTAAAAGTCGAACCCTTTAGTGTCAGTTTTAACACCGACGCCATAATCTTTCCTGCCATCAAAAATGCGCCAGTAAGGGCACTATAGGCGTCAGTTATTAAAAAAAACTGACACTATATCCAAGTCAAAGGCGTCGACGTTTCACAAACACCGACACTATATAACCCTTCCCACCACCAATAAAACGTGACATCAAGGGCATCATTGGCATCGGTTTTTATATATAACCGACACCCATAGCCATATAGATGTCGGTTTTACACTAACAACCGACGCCTATGTGTTTTGTTGTCAGTTTTAGACAAATAACCGCCACCTATGAATTGATTTTTTTTTCTTATCAATTTGTAGCCTACTGTATGGCTGGTCAGCAGGATGCAGCACCTGCAGTTCAGTTCTGAACTGTAGGTTTACTTCATCCATTGATATCAGCCAACAACAGGCCAAAAACATGCAAAATTAACAAGATGGAGAATATTATATATATATGTGATTCACACACATGTATAAGCATATTTAATTTATATTATTTTTCATCACACACATGTAGAAACTAGTAGCAACCAACAGTTCCATTCATTTCATCTCTTTTCACATTCAGACACATGTAGAAACATTCATGTATTGATCATCTTAACATTCATACATATAACAATTCAGAAAAATTCATTCACATTTACACAAAAATAATTACGAGAACAAAGTTTAGAAATATCATTCTTTATTCATCATCGTCATTATCCCAATTATATTTAAAAATTCCCACTACTTGTAGGGCTTCTTCCCATTGTTCTCTTACATCATTTATCTCATCCATTTATAGGGAGTATGTACATCTAATAACTTTTCACCTGTAGTGAAGTCAGTTTTAAACACCTGCAAAGAGAATGATGTATATATATAATTTATAATATATAATAAGATTGATATATTTGATATTATATAATGAGACTACATTAAATACCTGATGTATGATATTCATTTCCATTGCGGCATGTTGGATAATTATGCTCGTAAATCACATCACATAGTATCTACATGCCCAGCCGTTGTCTTGTGTAGGACACTATAAATTGAAATATACAAAATATTCAAAAATACAAATAATCACAGTTCACATAAATAATGTATACATTGGAGTCAGGAAATTACTTTCACATTCTGCCAAGTTAGTGGATGGTTCTTTTTCTTGGGGACCCTTCCTCTAGTTTTGGCGTACTCTTATAATGCCCTACATGTTAATGTAACACATTAAATTGCATAATTAAATAGTAATATAATAAAGATGTTAACGGATATAAAAATATTAAATATTTCTCATGGGAATAATGGCCTTTTCATTGGGTGTCCATATATACTCAATTCCTTCCTCGCAGGATCTAGATAATAGACAATGAACATCTCGGGGACAATAACTAGTAACTCCCAATGCTTACCACTAGAGGTAAGAAAGTTAAAAATTAATAACTCAAAAGTCACAATAAAAATGTAATTATCTTAAGTCCAAATTATAAGCAAAGTAAACTTACCCGACATTGAATGGAGCAATTATCATTGTCTTCTTATTTTTACCAAAATATTTAAAAACATCACAACAGTATGAAGTAACTGACCTAGGGTTCTTACCTACAAGACTAATCAAAGATGGAACCAAAAATCCCACATGAAGAAATGAAAAATCTGTACATATCGTGTGTAAGTGGCTGCAAAACATGTATTATGTATGCATTAATATATAAGAAACCAGATCACCATATATAAAACAAGGTATATGGATATATAAACAAGATCTCACCATATCCATATCTCTATCATAGATGTATTCAGCCAAGCATAACGAAACATCTCCAAAATATCTAGTATAAATAGCTTGTTATCGTGTGATTGACCTACAACTTCCTTTGGAATAGTAACATTTATAGGGCAATTTGGATAGTGTTTGCCTATACAATATTCCATACCCCTACAATTAGGACCTAACGAGATGTGTAGGTCCCTTGGAAGCCAACTTGGTACTTCAGGAGGTGGAGGTGGAGGCCAAGATGTAGCGAGTGTCTACCTTTTGACCTGTATATATAATTTCAGATCAACTGACTCATATATACGTAAACACTAACAAATTTACATAATGTAAATTTACCATACAATATTAGTATAGGCGGCATCTACTTTGGGCCACAATATCACTCCGCCTTTTGAATCACCAAGCGTTTCAGAATCTGGGTGGGGATATGGCAATGTACGATTCCTCCATTTGGGGACTACACTTATCGGGCTCACACGAACTGCAACATCTAGTACTGGAGTCCCATGAAACATCTCCCCTAGAAGGGTTGGGTAAGCCGACACCTCTACAGTGACATATTCTTGACTTTTTAGACAGCATGGCTTCAACCCCTACAAATTTACGTAAAGAGTATTCTATATATATACATAAACATATCATCTTGAAAAGACTAGCTACTATGTCATAAAAATACTTATAGAGGATGTGCTAGGTGGTGGGTCTATAGGATTACTCCCAGCCTCTGCAGTAGGAGTAATAGAAGCACGAAACGTCACATGTACTGTCTGAGTGGCCATCTGAGACGCCTATCACTTCACCATTGCTTCTTGGACTTTCCTCTCAATTTCATCTACCTATACATGGATAAAAGAAACGTAGATATCGATTATTAAATTCCCTTTCATAATAACATTCTAAAAAAAGAATAGGTTACCTCAACTTGTGAAATTCCCACTTTTGGGACAGGTTTGTGCTGAGATGGCCCAAAGAACACTTTGATGCTCACACCAGCGCTTGCACCCCTAGCACATCTTGGATGCTCTGGGTTACCCAGAGCAACTGTCAACTCATCCCTTGTGCTCTCAGGGATGAACTTGCCTACCTTCCTCTACTCGTGCAGCTCCCGCTAATTGCCATCAACAGAAATTGGTAAGTAAACATAACAATAATCAATATCGATTGATTTATCTAAGAGTTGAATTTTACCATTTTTGCAGCCCCCTCAGCAGTTGCAGGCTTCGTATATCTCCCTTCTTATTTTTCCACCCAGCAATCCATATAGCATGGTGAGGTAGAGGTGCGGGACCAATAGTAGAGGTCTCATGAGTAGCAACAGATTGAGCAGCAGACTCAACCTGTAGTCTTTGGCGAACGCCTGCATAGCCTCTTGGACCCATTGTGTGGTCATGCACATTCAGTGCACACCTTGCTTTTTGAGCATCACTGATAGGCTTGTTAGTAACCACATTGAATTGGTTAGTAACACTAAAGGTTAATCTTGAATAGGTGAATACATAAGAATGTATATTAATTAAATTGGGAGTGGCGCTTAATACCTTGAATTCATCCATTTTTCTTTGCATACCAAACTCCTCCCAGTCTTTGGGGTCCAGGTAGTTCCATTGCTCAGTGGCTTCCTTCTTCCTAAATTTATTTTTTAACAAGAATACAAACAAAAATTATTAGTGTAGAGTTAGTCAAAAAGTGATCAATGTCTAGAATTGAAAATCAATCAAGAACCTCTTGTCAGCATCACATATGTAATCTCGAGTGAGATTTTTCGTATAGTTCCTTAGGACCCTCCCACAGTGTTGCATCACACATTTATGATGTAGCTTTTCATCCAGATCAAATATACTCTGCAAAATAGAATTGCTATTAACTAGTATCCTAAAAATTAGTAATCTACAAAAATAGAATTGCAAATACCAATAACTCACGCATAGTTCCTTCCATACTAAGTCTTTCGTCCCCTTAGGAACTTTATGCCAAGATTCAAAAATAAGACTATAATGGCTGCGAGTAAGAACCCCAAGATATGAAATAAATGAGTTGCGATTCACTCCAACTGGATTTCCTGCATGATCATGTTGGCTAAATGGACATCTATAAATCCCTTTGTTTTGATTATGACAAACATTTCATTCTTATTGATCTAACGAGCTACTTAAGTGTGCAGGAACAAGGTGGATGACAAAGTACTAGGGAAATCCATATGCTTACATATTTATATTTTCATGAAATGTAATCGCTTTCTAAAAACTTGTACAAATATATAATGTAAAAGTACTTAGATTTCATGTAAATCAAGTGTTAGATCTTCCCTAGCTAAACACCACATTTAGATAAGTCATCCCCTTCAAATAGGGTCACAAATGCACACTCATACATATAATTAGTGCCTAAATTGAAACATTGAAACAGGATCAATCTCGGTCGACCAACTCCTCGACCGAGACACTCTCGGTCGACAATCTTCTCGACTGAGAAAGATCCAAAGTAGCCGTTAGACACAACTGACAAGGTAGTTGGCAGTTGGAGATAAACGTTGCAAAACACTTGATTCAGAGAGCCTGTCGGTCGACAAAAGTTCGATCGAGTAGGTGTCTCGGTCGACCATTCCTCGACCGAGATGAACTCTGACAGAAACTGCAGAGTAAATTAATTAGCCGTTGCTAAAGCAACAAACTTGTTACACTTGATAAATCCTTGAGCATACTTTGAGCAATCTGTTTGTGAGCAAATTGAGCATTGTAACAATTGGCTACTTCCTTCCTTAGCTCAAAATTCGTGTCCTATAGGCTAGCATCTCCTATCCACTGTCATTACAATTCCATACACTTTGGTTAGGAGATCTATACGCTTGATCTAGGCAAATCAAGCCTTGGGCTACAAAGGATAAGTTGTAATTTCCTTTTCCTTTCTTGTTCCCTATTATTGTTTGTACTCTCCTTGCTACTCCTAGGTTGGAGGCTGCGGATTGGAGAGGGTGGAGATCTTCTTGGTGAAGAAGGAGACCTTGAGCTACTTCAAGAAGGCTGGTGCAACAGGAGGTTACTTCTAGAGAGGAAGGCTACTTCAAGGGGGAGCTTGGAGTTACTTCAAGAAGGCTACCTCAAGTTGGTGCATCTACTTCGAGTGAAGGTTGTTCAAGGGGTGTAAAGGAAAGTATTGTATTTTGTATAAATCCTTGTGAAGGTAATAAAATATATACTTTCAAAATCCTGGTTGGGTAAGCAACCGGGTAGTGGACTGACAACTTTAGTATTTGCTAAAGTTGGAACCACTCTAAACACCTGTCTCCTTCTTTCAATTTCAATTGTGGTTGTTTGAGTTCAATAATTGTTAAAATTGTTTTAAAACTCTATTCACCCCCCTCTAGTGTTTTTCAATTGGTATCAGAGCAGGCTTCAAGGAACCCTAACAAGGTCTTGAAGAATGGGTGACGGAGTGCTCAACAACCTTAACCTTGAAGGGACACTTGTTGCTAGACCTCCAGCGTTCGATGGAACAAACTACCAATATTGGAAGAGAAGAATGCAGTTCTTCTTCCAAGGCATCAATTGGGACCTATGGAGGATGGTGTCAACCCCATATGAGCTTCCTCAAACTCAATTAGTGGAATGGGATGCAAATACGGTAAAGATGGCTCAAATGAATGCTAAAGATGTAAGCATTTTATATTGTTCAATTTCAGTAGGAGAATTTAATAGGATATCTAACTGTGACACAGCCTATGATATTTGGCATAGACTATCCATAACTTATGAAGGTACAGTCCAAGTCAAAAATTCCAAAATTAGCATGCTTAAGCAAAAGTTGGAACACTTTCATATGGATCCTAATGAATCTATTAGTGAAATGTTTGCAAAATTCTCTTCTATTTTTAATGGTTTAAATGCCCTAGGAAAACCTGTCCTTGAAGAAGATCAGGTATCAAAAATCCTTCGATCACTTCCTCCTAAATATAAGCCAAAGGTGACAGCCATTGAAGAAGCTAATGACCTCACTCGACTGAAAATGGAGCAACTTATTGGCAACCTAGAAGCTCATGAAGCAACCCTAGAAGAGGAAGAAAGAATAGCACGTGATCATCAGCAAGGAAAGAAGAAGGATGTGGCTTTAAAAGCTTCAAAGATCGTCACACCAGAAAGTGAGGAGTCAAGTGAAGAAGAAGGAGAAGAAGCCTTGATTTTCAACGGTAAGAAATACAAAAGGTTTAAATCCAACAAAATTTCTAGTTCTTCTTCTTCTCCTCCTAGGTGCTTCGAGTGTGGGAAGAAAGGACATCTCAAAAATGAATGTCCTAAAGTAAAGAAAGGAAAGAAAAGCTCACACAAGAAGAAGGGAGAAAAAGCCTATAAAGCTGCATGGGACGAGTCAAGTGACAGTGAAAGCGGAGAAGAAAAGGTGGAATGTCTAATGGCAAGGGAAGATGATGAAGACTCTCAAGAGGTAAGCCTACTTGATCTTCCTAAAGAAGAGTTAATTACTAGTCTACAAGAAACTCATGATAAGTATGTTGATGTCAAGAAGAAACTAAAGAAGGTTATCAAATCAAACGATGAGCTATGTGCTAAATTAGATGATCTTTCTTCTGAAAAGAACAACATTAATCTTGAGAATTTGTCTTTAAAAACATATTTAGATGATTGCACTAGAAAGCTACTCACTTTAGAAACAAATGTTGATCTTATTTCTATAGAAAAGACTGAATTGTTAGCAAAATTAAAAGATTTTCAGACTCAACCTATTCTGTGTAACCATCTAGACTATGACAATGTTACAAAAGAAAGAGATTCATTATTATCTGATTTAGATCAAGCAAGAAAAGATTTACACAAGAAGATGAATGACATTGCTAGTCTACAAAGAGAACTTTATGAGTTAAGAAGAAAAGATATTCTTGATAACATTCTAAGCGTTGGTACTGTTTTCAATGGAAGAAAAGGTTTGGGATATGCTCCAAAGAAAAATCAACCCAGAAGAACTCAGACTATGTTTGTACCTAAGAACACAATGGCTAGAAAGAGAAATGAAGTTGATTCTATTACTTGTCATTTTTGTCTACGTCTTGGACACTATTCATTTTCATGCCCTTATAAGACTAAGGATTCCGACTTAGTTTGGGTCCCAAAACCCCAAACTCAGTAGATTCAAATGCAATTAAGTTGATATATGATTAAATGCTCCATTTTGCAATTTATATTGTCTTATCTCAACTTAACAAAAGGTTTTATGCATATTGTGAATTTTCTGAACTGTTGTACTGAAATAGACACTTAGTCAGTCGAAGTATTGTCGACCGAACAATAAATCAGTCGAACTTTTGTCGACCGACTGGTTGTTTGTAACAAATTAAAATCTACAGCAACTAAACAACAACCATTTCGGTCAAAAATTGGTCAACCGAGCTGAATTTCTGTGTTTCTTTGTTTGTAATATAGTAACCTTCTCGATCGACAATTTGTCGACCGAGAAAGATATCGGTCGAACAATTGTCGACCGACTGGACTTCTGAAACAGAATCTTTATACAATCTATACTTAAATGGTTCTAACCATATTGGACCATCACATGGGTACCAAAATCTACATTTTCATGTAGGAATGGGTGGTTGACAGTGGATGTTCCAAACATATGACCGGGAACAAGGATGCATTTCAAACCTTTGAAGAAAAGAAAAGTGGCACAGTCACCTTTGGAGACAATGGTAAAGGCAAAATTGTTGGAATAGGTAATGTTGGTACAAACCTCGAAATAAAGAATGTTCTACTTGTAGATGGTTTGCACCATAATTTGATAAGTGTTAGTCAATTATGTGATAGTGGTTATGATGTTTTATTTAACAAAACCTGTTGCAAGTTATTAATAGAAAACACTACAAATGTTGTTTATGAAGGAAATAGAGTTGGAAATCTTTATATTCTTAAACCTAACTCTATGAAATCTGTAGTAGGAAAATGCTTGCTTGCAAATGAAAATACCTAACAACTATGGCATAAAAAGCTAGGACATGCTAGTTCACATGTTATTAAAAAGTTAATGAAATATGATCTTGTTTGTGGATTGCCTGCTTTATCTTTTGATCAAGTTGAAAATTGTGAACCATGTACAATGGGAAAGCAAACAAAAACCTCTTTTAAACCTAAACATGTACTTAGCACAAGTAGATCTTTAGAATTAATTCATATGGATTTATTTGGACCCATGAGGACACAATCTATTGGTGGCAAAAGATATTGTTTTGTTATCGTTGATGATTATAGTAGATATACATGGGTACATTTTATTGCAACCAAAGATGATACTATTCATGTTTTTATACAATTTTGTTCCAAGATTGAAAATCTACTACAAAGCAAAATATGTACCATTAGAAGCGATCATGGTGGAGAATTTGAAAATCATATATTTGAGGAATTTTGTACATCTCAAGGGTACACTCACAATTTTTCTGCTCCACGCACTCCACAACAAAATGGTATAGTTGAAAGGAAAAATCGATCACTACAAGAAATGGCTAGAACTATGATGCTTGAACACAACACACCCAAAACCTTTTGGGCTGAAGCTCTAAACACTGTATGCTATGTATTAAATAGAGTAATTGTTCACTCTCATTTGAAGAAAACTCCATATGAAATAATACATATTAAGAAACCTAGAGTTGATAGAGATAAGTTTGACTCTAAATCACATATGCTATATCTTAAATACCAAAGATGATAGAGATAAGTTTGACTCTAAATCACACAAAGCATTCTTTTTGGGATATTCCACTTCTAGCAAAGAATTTAGAGTATATAACACTATCTCTAGAAAAGTTGAGGAATCTATTCATGTTTCTATTCATGAAGAACCAAAATCTGAAAATCTAGAAATCATAGATCTCACTAATCAATTCGAAAATTTAAACATACCAAATGATAGTGAGAAAGTTACTACAACCAATCACCAAGCTGAATCACAACCTACACCTAGGCTTATTAAGGATCATCCTCAAGAACTAATTATTGGAAATCCTAATGATAAAGTCAAAACTCGGTCTTCCTTCAAAGATGGTGCAAACATGGTACTACTCCTATGGCTACTTCTATTAAAATTGATAAGGATGAAAATGGGGAACCTATTGATGATTCCTTATATAGAGCCATGATTGGTAGTTTGCTTTACTTAACTGCTTCTAGACTGGACATTATGTTTTCCATTGGTCTTTGTGCTCGATTTCAATCACAACCTATGAACTTTCATTTTCTAGAAGTTAAACGAATTCTTCGTTACTTAGCCGACACTACCTGTTTTGGTTTATGGTATCCAAAAGGACAATCCTTGGATTTTAAAGCTTATACTGATGCGGATTATGCTGGTTGTCGTCTTGATCGCAAGAGTACTAGTGGTGGTTGTTTCTTGTTAGGAAGAGCTTTAGTATCTTGGTTTAGCAAGAAACAAACTACAGTTGCCCTATCTACAACTGAAGCTGAATATATGGCAGCTGGATCTTGTTGTGCTCAAGTGCTCTATATGCAACAAGTATTAAACGATTATGGTTTTACTCTTTCATCTACGCCTATCTTTTGTGACAACACGAGCGCTATAAACTTAGCACACAACCCTATTTTACACAGCCGAGCTAAACATATTGAAATTCGTCATCACTTTTTGAGGGATCATATCTCCAAGAATCATGTTTCCCTTCATCATGTTGATACGGAAGATCAATTGGCTGATATTTTTACAAAACCGCTTCCACTAGACCAATTTAACAAAATTAGGAAGCAATTGCTTATCACTCCTTTGGAAGATGTTTTCTTTGATATTTGTGCTTCTTAAACAAAAACTTTTACTTGCATTATTTTGGCTTTTAATGGACATCTTTTTCATTGGATTTGATGGGACATCTAATTAAGGGGGAGTTTTTCTTAAACGGATATCTTTTTGAAATGACAAAGGGGGAGAAATAAATATAAAACTTAGTATTTAGGCAAAACTCAATCAATGAGTTTCATAAACAAACTCTTGGCTTTACATTGAAAGTTGCTATATTCCCTAGAGAATTGGATTTCATGTTCCATAATTCATGGGGAATAATAAGCACACATTTTATAAGCAAGAGAAAAAGCTACAAAAGGCAATCTTAAGGTATGAAACTCATATGTTTTATATTTCCTTCATTTATATTTTGGAAATGTTTGTCATCTTCAAAAAGGGGGAGATTGTTGGCTAAATGGACATCTATAAATCCCTTTGTTTTGATTATGACAAACATTTCATTCTTATTGATCTAACGAGATACTTAAGTGTGCAGGAACAAGGTGGATGACAAAGTGCTAGGGAAATCCATATGCTTACATATTTATATTTTCACGAAATGTAATCGCTTTGTAAAAACTTGTACAAATATATAATGTACAAGTACTTATATTTCATGTAAATCAATCGTTAGATCTTCCCTAGCTAAACACCACATTTAGATAAGTCATCCCCTTCAAATAGGGTCACATATGCACACTCATACATATAATTAGTGCCTAAATTGAAACATTGAAACAAGATCAATCTCGGTCGACCAACTCCTCGACCGAGACACTCTCGGTCGACAATCTTCTCGACTGAGAAAGATCCAAAGTAGCCGTTAGACACAACTGACAAGGTAGTTGGCAGTTGGAGATAAACGTTGCAAAACACTTGATTCAGAGAGCCTGTCGGTCGACAAAAGTTCGACCGATTAGGTGTCTCGGTCGACCATTCCTCGATTGAGATGAACACTGACAGAAACTGCAGAGTAAATTAATTAGCCGTTGCTAAAGCAACAAACTTGTTACACTTGAGAAATCCTTGAGCATACTTTGAGCAATCTGTTTGTGAGCAAATTGAGCATTGTAACAATTGGCTACTTCCTTCCTTAGCTCAAAATTCGTGTCCTATAGGCTAGCATCTCCTATCCACTGTCATTACAATTCCATACACTTTGGTTAGGAGATCTATACGCTTGATCTAGGCAAATCAAGCCTTGGGCTACAAAGGATAAGTTGTAATTTCCTTTTCCTTTCTTGTTCCTTGTTATTGTTTGTACTCTCCTTGCTACTCCTAGGTTGGAGGCTACGGATTGGAGAGGGTGGAGATCTTCTTGGTGAAGAAGGAGACCTTGAGCTACTTCAAGAAGGCTGGTGCAACGAGAGGTTACTTCTAGAGAGGAAGGCTACTTCAAGGGGGAGCTTGGAGTTACTTCAAGAAGGCTACTTCAAGTTGGTGCATCTACTTCGAGTGAAGGCTGTTCAAGGGGTGTAAAGGAAAGTATTGTATTTTGTATAAATCCTTGTGAAGGTAATAAAATATATACTTTCAAAATCCCGGTTGGGTAAGCAACCGGGTAGTGGACTGACAACTTTAGTATTTGCTAAAGTTGGAACCACTCTAAACACATGTCTCCTTCTTTCAATTTCAATTGTGGTTGTTTGAGTTCAATAATTGTTAAAATTGTTTTAAAACTCTATTCACCCCCCCTCTAGTGTTTTTCAGAAAAAAATCCACAGCCAGTTTGGGTCCATTGCCCATTTGTTGTAGTAACTTGTTCATCATTTTCATGCCCCTCACTTTCTCAATTTTTTTCTGCTCATCAAGTGCCCCAATTTGTTTAGGGGGTACATCATGAACCTAAAATTTGACAAAAAAACACACTTACAAGATATAACTATAAATGAACATATATAAAGAAACCTCATGGATATATTTTTAAAACTTACATTGTGAGGCAGTGCATTGAAGTCCTCACCCTCACGATAATCATCAACATGGTCATCAGGAGAATGCTCAGCCATCTGAAAGTTCACATTCACATTGTAAGATTCACATTGTAAAGTAATTCACATTGTAAAGCTCACATTCACATTGTAAAGTAATTCACATTGTAAAGTTCACACTGTAAAGTACACATTCAGAAAAATAAAACATATAAAAAATATAAACATGCATGCCTCTAATATTGCGATCTTTTATTAGTTAACAATCCTTCATTGTGATCTCCACGTACATACAAGTCATCATTAGCTTCAATAATTGGTGGTGTTGGCAACCCAACTGAGAATGGACTGGAGTCATCATACTTATCATAGTACTCTTCTCATCTATAGGGTCTTCAATGAACTATCTTTTACCATGAAGAACAACCGACCATTTATCATTTGCAGGATCATCAATATAAAATACTTGTTTCGCCTGTGATGCCAATATGAACGGCTCACCCTTCTTGCTAATCTTTTCAAAGTTCACTAATGTGAAACCCAATTCATCCACTATAACTCCTTTGGTGTTATCAACCCAATTACATTTAAAGAGAGGAATTATAAAATCTACGTAGTCAAACCCCCATATGTATTCAATGACACCGTAATATGACATTTTAGCTTCACGTGGACTCTTATCTTTTGCACTTGTAAACAATAATGAAGACGCTTGAAGGGTGACCCCACTATTTTGGATGACACTCTTATCATCTTGACGCTTTGTGTAATATTAGAATCCATTTATGTCAAACCCTTCATAAGACATAACATTCAATTTTGGTTTAAAGGCGAGGCATTTGATAGTTTTAGTAAGATTATCTGGTGTTTGAGATAGTTGATGTAAGACTTTATCTTCAAGCCACTTAATAAATGTCTTGTTATGCTCTCTAGCAAGCCACATTGAATTGGCTCAAGGATATTGTCACTTGATGAAATTGGTATGTTCCTCGATATAAACACTCACTTCGTTGATGTTGTGTAAAACATACAAGTGACCTTGTTCCAACTGCTCACGACTGATTACTTTCATGCGTGATCCCAAAATTCCTTTACCAAAATGCTCCTCAATATTCTTATCATTAATAGGAGCATCATTACCATTTAGACAGTCATTGCAAAAATTCATAACCTCTCTTGCCACATAACACTCAATAATACTCCCTTCAGGCTGATAATGGTTTTGAACATCACCTTTAAAAATGCTCATGTATCGTTCAAAGGGATACATCCAATGCAAGAAATTGGTCCCAACCTATTCAAGTGGACAACAAGATGTACCAAGATATCAAAGAATGAAGGAGGAAATACATCTCAAGATGACATAGGGTAACAACTACTTCTCTTTGCAATTTATCAAGAGTATCAGGGTCAATAACTTTACTCCATAGACTGTTGAAAAAGAAACAAAGTCTGGTGATTGGAAACCTTACATGCTTCGGCAATATAGATCGAATTGCCACAGGCAATATTTGTTGCATTAGAGTGTGACAATCATGATATTTAAGACATATCAACTTCAGATCTTTCATTGATACCAATGTACGGATGTTGGATGAGTAACCCTGTGGCACCTTAACATTTACCAAGCATTCACAAAAAGCTTTCTTCTCCTTTCTCGACAACGTGTAACAAGCGTGAGGTAAGTATGTTCTCTAATCACTACTAACTACTTCTGTTAATTCTGTCCTTATTCCCATTTCACGTAGGTCCATTCTGGATTTTATCCCATCTTTAGTCTTACCTGGTATATTCAACAGAATAGTGATGACGCTATGACAGACATTTTTCTCAATGTGCATGACATCGATACAATGCCTGACTGCTAAAGAACTCCAATAAGGAAGATCCCAAAATATTGACTTTTTCTTGAATAAATATTTGTCACTCTACGTGGCCATTGTACATTGTGATCTCTTACCAAATTCATTGGCAAAATATTTTAATCTTTCATAAACATCCTCCCCTGGTATAGGTTTAGGTGCACCCTGTTCCTCATTCTGTCCATTGAATGTTTTGTGGAACCTACAATACAGATGGATTTTTGGAAGAAACTTTCGATGACCAAAATATACAGTCTTTCCTCTGTGTTTTAGTCGTATGGAATCTGTGTTCTCTTCACATATAGGACACGCTTTAGATCCTTTGACACTATATCTAGACAAATTCCCATATGCTGGAAAGTCATTCACAGTGCAAAACAACATAGTGTGCAAACAAAATATCTCTCTTCGTGAAGCATCATAGGTCAACACATCTTCACCCTAGAATTTCTTCAAGTCATCAATTAGAGGTTCAAGATAAACGTCGATGTCATTTCCAGGTTGTTTAGGGCCCTATATCAACAACGACAACATAACGTACTTATTTTTCATACATAACCAGGAAGGAAGATTGTATATAACAAGCATAACTGACCAAGTGCTATGTTGGATGCTCAATGTCCCGTACAGATTCATCCCATCAGTACAAGGCCCAAGTCTTAGATTCCTAACTTCTTCACCGAATTCAGGGTACAATAAATCAATCTTCTTCCACTGTGGGGAATCAGACACATGTTGTAGGATCCCATCATTATTTTTCTTAACATTTGCATGCCACCTCAAATTCTTCCCATCTATTGGATTGGTAAACAAGCATGAAACTGTCATATTATAGGTAGATACCACATCACCTTGGCTGGAGAACCAGTTTTGGACTCCCCCAAAGTCATCAATTTATACCTTGACGCACCACATTTGGGACAATCTTTCAAATCCACATAGTCCTTTTGAAATAATACACAATCATTTGGGAATGTGTGTATCCTCTTGGTCTCCATTCCCATTGGGCACACCAATTTCTTTAACCGGTATGTTGAGAATGGAAGCTCGGTTCCTTCAGGAAGAATTTCTTTCAACAAAGACAACAATGACGTGAAGCTTTTTTCGCTCCATCTATTGTTAGCTTTCAGCTTATACAATCTTAACACAACACTAATCTGGGTAAAGTTACAACCTATGTATAATGATATCTCAACATCATGCACAATGTTTCTAAACATGGGAGGTGGATCGGTGTGCTCTACCCCACAACTATTGTAAAGTAGTGAAACCACTTCTCTACTAAAAATTTGAACAATAGAACCGCCAGTCCAAACATACTCAGAAGGTATGAAGGAGTGGGTGTAACATTTTCAAATCTTTATATAATGGTAACAAAAGACCAAAGTATAGCAGCAGAATAAAATCATGACTATATTTGATTATAAAATAAAGGGTTACAAACTTACATCATAAGGATCCATGTAGAGGAAATCTAAACCACCTCAAGATTGTCTCCAAGATTTAACTTCAAAATCTAAGTATTGGTCCACATGTGAATCCATTCATGTCCTCCGCCTAGGATTGGAAGCATACCCCAGCAAAAGAGAAACAATAGGAGACATCAGCAAAGGCTGGTATGTGCATACTAAAAGGAAAAACTTGAGCAATATAAGGAAATAAGGGATATCAAAATAAAAGGCTTCCCATGCAAGAGATAAGGACTACCCAATTGGGAATAAAAGAAAAGAATCATCATAACAAAAGGGATACTTGCCATTAAAACAATAAAGTAGTGCCACATAAGCACATATCAAGTTGTGGGAACATAACCCATTAACAATTTCATCAACCTTCATGCATGTGAGATAAGCATAGCCCTAGAACAATATAAATAGAAAGGAGGCCAAGGATTCACATCCTTGAAAAAACTGATAGAGAATGACTCACCGTCAATCTCCCAATGTATATAAACGTTGAGCCAAGGCTTCACATCCTTGAAAAACCTGATAGAGAATGACTCACCGCCAATCTCCCAATGTATATAAATGTTGAGCCAATGCTTCACAAACTTGAAACTCAGGTATGGGGCACCACCACCACCATCCAATAAAACAAAAAGGGCACACACCCAAAACCATTATAATTTACACTAATCTAGTGCTACTGAATCACATAGCATGTTTAATGTAGAGGCAAGTAAAATGTATAGTCAGATTTATACAATGTTGCCATCACACAATGGTCAACACAACATATAACATCCACTTCAATGTGGGCACATATCAATAAGTAAAAATCTGCCCTACAATGGCCATATAATATCAAAAGTCCAAATTGCACTAAGGCAACAAGATGAGATTCCAAGAGAATATCCATGATCACAAGATCAATAATAAAATAAGATACTTCACATGAAGCATGATTTCAAAAGAATAAGACAATGTGTAGGCTAATGTCCATAGGACCAAAAGTAATACAAAAATAGGATAATTACTCAAGAAGAATAATCGAGGTTGCAAACATACATTTAGAAGAAGAATTAGAAATTGCTCAATATAGAAATAATATGGGATGCAATCATACCTTAAACCCAGAGTCAAATGATCCAAAGTCACATCTAGATCCAAGCCTAGGCATCCAAAGCACCTATTAGCATATGTGTGGGATTAGGGTTAGGTTTCCATTACTTATTCAAAACCTTAAAACCCACCTTTTTAGTTATATGTGAATCAGGTTTCCAAACCATACTAAATTATAGTATATGTTATTAGGAGTCCAAAACATATTTTATTGTATTATTTGACTTATAAATTATTAGTTATGAATTATACAAGTTATTAACTTATTAATTAGATCCATTTAAATCATCTTTTTAAAACATACGATTCAGGAGACAAAACCAATACCAAAAGAAAGATTACATTTTTCTAAATCCAACAAGTATTTACATGTAATTTTTGGACAATCAGATAATTAGTTATCAATTTTACAAAACCGACCAATCAAGAAATCTGATAAAGCCACATAGGCGAAGAAAAATCCAGTAAAAGAAAGGGAAGAGAAGGACGGGCCCACATGACTTGGCCCAGTTAGGTTTGGACCAGTCATTGCATAAACCCTCGGCCTTGACCCGCCAAGCAAAGGAGAAGGTGGTGAAATGACAAAAACGCCCTTATGCGAGAAAAACAGCCAAGAAGGCAAAGATCAGGGTAGAAGTGACAAAACGCAAGGGACATTGTCGCCTACCTTATGTGCCTCTCATGGTGCGAAGCAGCAAAGCTACTGGCTTGCAACGTTTTGGGAAAAACTGCAATATGCGACCAAAGAGAAAATTAGAGGAACCGAAGCAACATATGAAGAAAATGAACTCACTGATGTGCCTAATTGATGTGTCGGTTCCACCATGGACTCCAAAATGATGCCACAAACATAGAAAGAAAATAGCGTTGCCGATGACCAACCCATCATTGTGCAGAGGAATTGAGGTGAGACAAGAGTTCCTCGTGAGCCGATGATGTCTGGGGTAGAGCTTAAATAGGTAGAGGGTTTGATCTAGGACATAAGCGACAAACGACTGCAAAGCTCGGTGCCCACATTTTGGGCAAATCTGACATAAAGTGAGAAAGCAAAAAAAATAATAGCTTGAAGGATGCGGAATCCTCTCACGGATTCAACACACCAAAAATTATTAAAAATGATTGAGAATTGAGAGAGAAAGGAAAGAAATACATAGGACTGTTGGGAAAGTTACTATTCACAAGACAACGATCTCCTACTCAAGGTAGAAGATGACACGGGGACCGTTGGATCCAAAAATCGACGGCTCAGATCATGCGATTAAATAGATTAGGAAACTGAGGTGTGACAAAATCGATATTATTTAATAAAGTGACATTGAGATAATTTCCTTTTTCTCTTTCTTCATTTTAGGGTTCAAACATTATCCAAATTTTGCTCATAAGTTAAATTAAACATTTAGATTCTGAATCTCCAATTAGATTTCACTTTTGGAAACATTAGATATGTTATTTAATTTATTCTTTATTTCTCTTTCTAGATGCATTAATGACTCATGGATTAACAAAATTAGATGAAACTTCATCCACAAGTTAACTTAGTGTGTTAAATATGAATTTGCCATCAATTTTACATATTGGAGTTGTTTGAGCATTTATTTAATATTTTGAGGGTTCTACATATTTTCTCTCTCCTGATATCACCTTTTAAGCAATCTTTCTCCAAATTGGATGAAAATTCACCCAAAGGCTATATTTATTATGTAGATCATGAATCTAAGATTATTTTCCTCTTTGGAGTCATGAATTATATTTATTTTTTAATTACTCCTTTTAGGCAATTCCTCTCTCCTAACTTACCATATTATTTTGAGGTTGTCCAAATTAAATGAAAATTGACATGTAGGATTATTTTAATGGGTAAATTATGAATTTGAAGTCTATTCTTTATTTTGAGTCTTTATTACATGGGTTATGCCATTAGGCCCATTAGATCAATTAATCATTCAATTAAGTTCTTTATCATGTTATCACCATCCAAATAAATTATATGATTTATTTGATTACCTTATTCCTATATTTGATTGTTAGGATCATACTAACCCCAACCTTGATTGGTCAAACCCAAAAGGTCAAAATTTTAAGCTAGGGTCCAAGATCCGATATGTTACAACACTGCACCCCTTTAAAAGGATTTAGTCCTCGAAATCTATTGATCAAAACATCAACATATAACTACTCTCCACCCCTTAAAAGGGTTCAACCTAACAAGTCCAACTAAATAACTTTCTAGAGCTACCCACATCACTAAGTTATGAATTTGTTTTGGAGATTAATATTTCTCATGTATCCAACTAAAGTCACCATCTAGGGTTGAGTTTTATAGGTCCTCATGTCTCTAACCTATCAACCCTACATGAACATCCAAAAGTCAAAGGGTAGGTCAACTATACGATTATATCATTCCTAGTCATAAAACTAGGTTTAGATTCTACTTAAGCTAGAGTTTCTCTTCAATGTGACTTAGTTCAAGAAAACATCGATAAATCAGAGAAATTTTTTGTACATATAGTAGTATAATGAAAATAATTTTTTCTTTAAAGAATCACGTGATATAAAACAATGGTGAGCTCAAAATCAAAGCGAGAAACCAAGTCACAATATTTCCATAACTAGATCTGCTAACATATTATCATCCTCAAACCAAACCTTGCTGCATAAAAGTTCATCAATTATCAAATCTAGGGTCAACATCTCACTTAGAGGTAACTCACTAAGTCAAGGGTTCAAGGGGGAGACAAAATTGAAATAGTCAGATTCCGACTACCATGAGCTCTGATACCATGTTGTAAAGAAGTGAAACCACTTCTCTACTAAAAATTTGAACAAAAGAACCTCCAGTCCAAACATACTCAGAAGGTATGATGGAGTGGGTGTAAAATTTTCAAATCTTTATATAATGGTAACAAAAGATCAAAGTATACCGGCTATATAAAATCATGACTATATTCAATTATAAAACAAAGGGTTACAAACTTACATCATAAGGATCCATGTAGAGGAAATCTAAACCACCTCAATATTGTCTCCAAGATTTAAATTCAAAATCTAAGTATTGGTCCACATGTCAAGCCATCTGTGTCCTCGACCTAGAGTTGGAAGCATACCCCAGCAAAAGAGAAACAATAGGAGACATCAACAAAGGCTGGTATGTGCATACTAAAAGGAAAAACTTGAGAAATATAAGGAAATAAGGGATATCAAAATAAAAGGCTTCCCATGCAAGATATAAGGACTACCCAATCGGGCATAAAAGAAAACAATCATCATAACAAAAGGGATACTTGCTATTAAAACAATAAAGTAGTGCCACATAAGCACATATCAAGTTGTGGGCACGTAACCCATCAACAACTTCATGAACCTGCATGCATGTGAGATAAGCATAGCCCTAGAACAATATAAACAGAAAGGCAGCCAAGGCTTCACATCCTTGAAAAACCTGATAGAGAATGACTCACCGTCAATCTCCCTATGTATATAAATGTTGAGCCAAGGTTTCACATCCTTGAAACTTGGGTATGGGGCACCACCACCACCATCCCATCAAATAAAAAGGGCACACACCCAAACCATTGTAATTTACACTACTCTAGTGCTACTGAATCACATAGCATGTTTAATGTAGAGGCAAGTAAAATGTATAGTCAGATTTATACAATGTTGCCATCACACAATGGTCAACACAACATATAACATCCACTTCAATGTGGGCACATATCTACAAGTAAAAATCTGCCTCACAGTGGGCATATAATATCAAAAGTCCAAATTGCACCAAGGCAACAAGATGAGATTGCAAGAGAATATCCATGACCACAAGATCAATAATAAAATAAGATACTTCACATGAAGCAGGATTTCAAAAGAATAAGACAATGTGTAGGCTAATGTCCATAGGACCAAAAGTAAGACAAAAATAGGATAATTACTCAAGAAGAATAATCGGGGTTGCAAACATACATTTAGAGAGAAGAATTAGAAATTGCTCAATATAGTAATAATATGGGATGCAATCATACCTCAAATCCAGAGTCAAATGATCCAAAGTCACATCTAGATCCAAGCCTAGGCATCCAAAGCACCTATTAGCAAATATGTGGCATTAGGGTTAGGTTTCCATTACTTATTCAAAACCCTAAAAACCACCTTTTTAGTTATATGTGAATCAGGTTTCCAAAACAATACTACATTATATTATATGTTATTAGGAGTCCAAAACATATTTTATTGTATTTGTCTGACTTATAAATTATTAGTTATAAATTATACAAGTTATAATTAGATCCATTAAAATCATCTCTTTAAAACATGTGATTCAGGCAACAAAACCAATACCAAAAGAAAGCTTCATTATTCTGAATCCAATGAATATTTACATGTAATTTTTGGACAATCAGATAATTAGTTATAAATTCTACAAAACCGACCATTCAAGAAATCTGATAAAGCCACATAGGCGAAGAAAAATCCAGTAAAAGAAAGGGAAGAGCAGGTCGGGCCCACATGACTTGGCCCAACCAGGGCTGGACCAGTCATCGTGTCAACCCTCGGCCTTGACCCGCCCAAAAAATGGAGAAGGTGGTGACATGAAAAAAATGCACTTATGCGAGAAAAACAACAAAGAAGGCAAAGATCAGGGTAGTAGCAACAAAACGCAAGGGATATTGTCCCCTACCTCGCGTGCCTCTCATGGTGCGAAGCAGCAAAGCTACTGGCTTGCACCGTTTTGGGCAAAACTACAATATGTGTCCAAAGACGAAATTAGAGGAACCAAAGCAAGATATGAAGAAAATGAACTCACCGATGTGCCTAATTGATGTGCCGGCTCCACCATGGACTCCAAAACGACGCCGTAAACATAGAAAGAAAACATGGTTGTCGATTACCAACCCATTATTATGCTGAGGAATTGAGGTGAGATGAGAGTTCCTCAGGAGCCGACGATGTATGGGGTAGAGCTTAAATAGGTAGGGGTTTGATCTAGGACATAAGCGACAAACGACCGAGAAGCTCGGTGCCCACGTTTTGGGAAAATCTGAAATAAAGTGAGAAAATAAACAAATAATAGCTTGAAGGATGTGGAATCCTCTCACGGATTCAACGCACCAAAAATTATTAAAAATGATTGAGAATTGAGAGAGAAAGGAAAGAAATACCAAGGACTGTTGGGAAAGTTACGGTTCAAAGTTACGGTTCATGAGACAACGGTCTCCTACTCAAGGTAGGAGATGATGCGGGGGTCGTTGGATGCAAAAATTGACAGGTTAGATCATGCGATTAAACAAATTAGGAAACTGAGGTGTGACAAAATCGATATTATTTAATAAAGTGACATTGAGATAATTCCTTTTTCTCTTTCTTCATTTTAGGGTTCAAGCATTATCCAAATTAAGCCAAATTTTTCTCATAAGTTAAATTAAGCATGTAGATTCTGAATCTCCAATTAGATTTCAGTTTTGGCAACATTAGATATGTTATTTAATTTATTCTTTATTTCTCTTTCTAGATGCATTATTGACTCATGGATTTACCAAATTGGATGAAACTTCATCCACAAGTTAACTTAGTGTGTTAAATATGAATTTTCCATCAATTTTACATATTGGAGTTGTTTGAGCATTTATTTAATATTTTGAAGGTTCTACATATTTTCTCTCTCCTGATATCACCTTTTAAGCAAACTTTCTCCAAATTGGATGAAAATTCACCCAAAGGCTATATTATTATGTAGATCACGAATCTAAGATTATTTTCCTCTTTTGGATTCATGAATTATATTTATTTATTTATTACACCTTTTAGGCAATTTCTCTCTCCTAACTTACCATATTATTTTGAGGTTGTCCAAATTAAATGAAAATTGACATGAAAGCTTATTTTAATGTGTAGATTACGAATTTGAAGTCTATTCTTTATTTTGAGGCTTTATTACATGGGTTATGCCATTAGTCCCATTAGATCAATTACTCATTCAATTAAGTTCTTTATAATCTTATTACCATCCAAATGAATTATATGACTTATTTGATTACCTTATTCCTGTATTTGATTATTAGGATCATACTAACCAAACTTTGCTTGGTCAAACCCAAAAGGTCAAAGTCTTAAGCTAGGGTCCAAGATCCGATATGTTACAACTATCCACTGCTATCGGTCATCACATCAACGATGTCTACTGGAACAAGTTGGTTCACATCTACGTCATCAGAGGCTATTTCTTCTTCTACACAAGCACTGCTATTGACATCCACTGCTATCTCTCCATGCCAGTGCCATTCTGTATAGCCTTGTACAATCTCGTTGCACATGACATGACTTTTGATTTCATCACCAGTGCTGACTTTCAAGTTTCTACCGCAATGCCTACATGGACAGTAGAACCTATCTCCAGGTTGTTTCCTATGTTCCTCACCAAATCTAATAAATTTATAAAAACTAGAAATAAATTATGGGTTGCAGTGATTTGGAATGGACATCCATGATCTATCCATTCTATGATCAAATAGAAAACAAGTATAAATTAGAACAAGATTTTGGTCTAGGATTAAAAGATTAGGGTTTATGGTTAAAACTTTAGGGTTTAAGGTCTTACATATAATAAATGTGTACCACCTATACCATTCTTGAACACCTAATCTCACTAGTAAGTGTATAATGTGTATTGGGTTTTCAAAAAAAATTCGACAACATTTCCCTGCTGTTCTCCATGTACGTACACACTTAGAGAACAAATAGGGAAATACTACCGAAATTTTCTTGAAAATCAAATACACATTACATACTTACAACCTAAGTGAGATTAGGTGGTCAAGAACAGTCCCAAACCAGGGACTATCTAAGATTTACTCCTAATGAGTAAATCTTGGATGGGTTTCTAGGCCAACAAAATATAACACCAGTCCCTTGTTCACAAACCCATTCACAAAACATGTCCTTAATACAACATTATTTAAAAGATATGATATTGTACATGTGACATCAACTTAGGGTTACAACAACATAGAGAGACAAAGCACTCTATCATCATAATAATCGCACAAAACTCTATGCACCATAATCTCTTACTTGCATTAGGGTTAGGTTAAGAATTATAACTGATCTTGTCATATATGGTTAGAGACTTTTGATGAATAATTAAAGTTTTTAGATTAATAATATTATTCATGTTGATTTAGTGTTTTGAAACCATGGACACACTACTACATAAATGGCTTACAACATCACTTTTAAAGGCGTCAGTTGTATAAACAAAAAGGATGCCTAAATCATAAAGCGTCGATTAAATAAACAAACTTACATCTATCTGTGAAGGGCGAAAGACATGGGTATCACTTTTTATTTAGTGTCAGTTCCTTAATTAAAAACCGACACCTAAAATTGACCGCCAAATTTAAATTTTCCAGTGAAAAAATACCGCCAATATTTAACAAACAGCGTCGATTGTTAACAAAAAAAATGACGACTAAAGGTTTTTCGCGAGACAAAAATCTGTCCCACTTTTGTCGTCAACTATCTTGAAATAACTGACACCTTTGTGTTTTCGCACGCTGTCCCTGTGAAAATCCCCCCCCCCTTTTGGCATCAGGTTTTTGTGGTGACCGACGCTTTTGTTACTTAGGTGTCGGTTTATAAAACAATCGATGACAATTGTAAACTTAATAGCCGTGCGAAACAGAGACTCTTCCCCATTATATATGTTTCATTGCGATTTCACCCGCTAGGTCTGGCGATTGTTGCCGCTTATCGTTGCTCCCCCTCCGCCGTTGCTCCCCCACTGTCGTTTCTCCACTGCCGCCGTTGCTCCCCCACTACCGTTTCTCCCCCGCCTCTGTTTCCCCCACCGTCGTTGCTCCTTTTTCTTGCTGGAGAGGCAACGTCAAAGCTTGGGAATACGCTAGAGCCGCAACTGTCGCTTAGCTCCAGCTGCTGCTCAGTTGGCCGCCAGTACCACTCTTTCTGTTCATCGACCTCCGTGCTCAATCTACCTCCTCCAGCGTCGGTCCTCTTTCTCCTTCTTTTCCTCCAGCTACCAGCCGCCAACAGCCAGCCCTGCCAGGTTTGTTCATATGTTTGTTCTCTGATTTAGTAGTGATTTTCTTGTGACCTAATTTTGTACACATTTCACCCTAATCTTGTATTAACTATATTGCTAAATTATGAATGATAGGATACCTACATCGTGTAATGAATATATTGATGATGAACATACATGTACATTGGAGATGTTGAAATCAATGTTATCGAATACGACTCCTAGACTAGGGTATGATTAAGACTACAGGATGTTGCCATTGTAAATCAACCTATGATATGATCAAATCTTATGCTTGCATATATATGTGCTTCTAATCCTCATGCTTGACCTAATTCAGTAAAATTTGATGCATGTTGAAATAAGATTCAAACTTGTCCATTCTAGAATCCTAATTTGTTTTGATTATGTGCTTTGAACCTTAAAACATGTGTGTTAAAGATACATTGATGTTGAATCTCAAACTTAACTCACATGTGGGTCTTCTATTTCTAAAATGCTTATGTGAACTCCTAAATTACTAACATATTTTATTCTTTTTGCACCCAAATACCTTATGAATCATGTATGTGCCCTAAGGTGATTAAATGCCTAAATCTTGACTTGAAATATGACCTAGTATGTATGTTGATATATGAAGCTCTAGTTAAAACTTCAAGATTGACCCCTGATTCAAATTTTTTATATATGGAATCATGGTTTTTTTACTTGTTTAGTATTTACTGACAAGCATGATTAAATGATGTTACACAAAACATAGGATATGAATGATGAAACTAGGATTGTGGGTATAAAAATGACAACATACATGTATTTATTTTGTTGGCCTAGAAACCCATCCAAGATTTACTCATTATGAGTAAATCTTGAATAGTCCCCGGTTTGGGACTGTTCTTTAACACCTAATCTCACTTAGGATGTAAGTGTATAATGTGTATTGGGTTTTCAAGAAAATTTCAGTAGCATTTCCCCGTTTGTTCTCTAAGTACATATGTACTTGGAGAACAGTGGAGAAATGCTGCCGAAATTTTCTTGAAAACTCAATACACATTATTCACTTACTAGTGAGATTAGGTGTTCAAGAATGGGATAGGTGGTATACATTTATTATATATAAGAATGATAGCACATGTATTTGTTGACCTATAAATCCATCCAAGATTTACTCATTAGGAGTAAATATTGGATAGTCCCCAGTTTGGGACTATTCTTGAACACCTAATCTCACTTAGGATGTAAGTGTATAATGTGTATTGGGTTTTCAAAAAAAATTTGACAGCCCGATATCAACATACCGGTTAAAGAAAATTTTTTTCCCAATGGGAATGGAGGCTAAGAAGATACACGCATACCAGATTGATTGTGTATTATTTCAAAAGGGATAAAATCCACAATTTACCTACGTAAAATGGGAATAAGGACAGAATTAACAAAAGTAGTTAGTCGCGATCAGAGAACATACTTACCACCCACTTGTTACATGTTGTCTAGAAAGAAAAAGAAAGCTTTTTGTGAATTCTTGGTAAATGTTAAGGTGCCACAGGGTTACTCATCCAACGTCCGTACATTGGTATCAATGAAAGATCTGAAGCTGAGAGGTCTTAAATCTCATGATTTTCACACTCTAATGCAAAAAATATTGCCTGTGGCAATTTGATCTATATTGTTGAAGCATGTACGATTTGCAATCACCAGACTTTGATTCTTTTTCAACAGTCTGTGTTGTACAATTATTGACCCTGATACTCACTACTACAGAAATAGCATTCAGTGTCACTTTTATGGGCGTCGGTTATTAAGGAAAACCGACGCCTTATATGTTAGGCGTCGGTTGTTTAAGCAAACCGACGTCTATATTCGAAGACCAGCCAGACACGGGTACCGCTTTGTATTCAGCGTCGGTTGTTTATAACAAACCGACGCTGAAAGTCGGCCGCGAAATCCAAATTTTGATAAAAAAAAATAGTGTCATTTTCAGCGTCGGTTATGTAGGCATAAACCGACGCCTATGTTCGATGAAAATTTGCGCGAAAAGTGTCACTTTCAGCGTCGGTTATCCTTTTATAACCGACGCTGAAGGTGGTTCCCGCCAAACAATTTCATGAAAATATCGTCCAATTGGACGTCGGTTGTTTAAGACAACCGACGCTAAAGATGTTTAGGCGTCAGTTGTTTTAAACAACCGACGCTATTTGGGAACTTATAACCCGCGATCGCCCGACTCTTCCCCTTTCTTCTGTTTCATTGCGAGCAATTACCTTCTCTACTGCCGGCGATTTCTCTCCGGCGATTTCTTCTCCAGCGCCATTTCTCCGGCTATTTCTTCTCCGGCGCCCCCTTCTCCGGCGCCCCCTTCTCCGCCACCACTCCTCCTTCTCCGCGCCCCCTTCTCCGCCGCCCCTGCTGCCCGCCCCTGCTGCTCCAAGCGCCTGAGAACCGGCGCCGCCTGGTGCTTTTCCACCGTCGTCGCGCCGCCGCAACCACCGCAGAGCCACCGGAGCTGCTAGCTGCTCCTCCACCACCGTCGCTGCTATATACTTCTCTAGCCAGAGCCACCGGAGCCTCTGCCTTCTTCCCTCTGACAAGGTTGGTCTTCCCGCTGCTAGCTGCTCTGCTTTTTTATGCATCGATCAAATTGTTGTGATAAAAATGCATGTAATGTATTTGATTAGAGTTAATCTAATCTGGATGTTCATAATAATGGTATGTTAAATATGATGATTAGGGATAAATATAATGTCTAGTACACAAATATTAGATGATATTCAAGAAAACCCTAGTTTGATGTGCATGTTGTTAATCATGTTAATTATGATTCTTCTATATATTCTGATGTCATTATATAATTATGTGATCCCAACATATTAAATTGAATTAGAATGATTTCATGAATTATAGGGTTTTAAAGTTGATAAACATGTACATGCAGAAATAGGGTTATTAAACCAATGGTTATAACATAGTATGATCTTAATCTGATCTGGATGTTCATAATAATGTAGTATGTTAAATATGATGATTAGGGATACATATAATGTCTAGTAAAGATTCCTAGACCTTTTGTTTGAAACTATTGATTTCTTGATTTATTATTTAATAATGCTCTGTTGATTAGGATTAACCATGTTGCCTGTACTTTATAGACATTTATTATATATAAGAATGACAACACATGTATTTGTTGGCCTAGAAACCCGTCCAAGATTTACTCATTAGGAGTAAATCTTGGATAGTCCCCGGTTTGGGACTGTTCTTGAACACCTAATCTCACTTAGGATGTAAGTGTATAATGTGTATTGGGTTTATGAGAAAATTTCGGTAGCATTTCCACGTTTGTTCTCTAAGTACATATGTACTTAGAGAACAGCGGGGAAATGCTGCCGAAATTTTCTTGAAAACCAAATACACATTATACACTTACTAGTGAGATTAGGTGTTCCAGGATGGGATAGGTGGTACACATTTATTATATATAAGAATGACATCAAATGTGTTTGTTGGCCTAGAAACCCGTCCAAGATTGACTCATTAGGAGTAAATCTTGGATAGTCCCCAGTTTGGGACTATTCTTGAACACCTAATCTCACTTAGGATGTAAGTGTATAATGTGTATTGGGTTTTTGAGAAAATTTTGGTAGCATTTCCCCGTTTGTTCTCGTAGTACATATGTACTTAGAGAACAGCGGGGAAATGCTTCCGAAATTTTCTTGAAAACCCAATACACATTATACACTTACTAGTGAGATTAGGTGTTCAAGGATGGGATAGGTGGTACACATTTATTATATATAAGAATGACATCACATTATACGCTTAGGTTGTAAGTGTATACCCTAATCATTTCCTAATATATACTTGTTTCCTAATATATACTTGTTTTCTCTGATCATAGAATGGATAGATCATGGATGTCCATTCGTAATCGTTGCACCCCAGAGTTTATATCTGGTCTTGATCAGTTTATTAGATTTGCCAAGGAACATAGGAAAAAACCTACAGATAGGTTCTACTGTCCATGTAGGCATTGCGGTAACAACTTGAAAGTCAACACTGGTGAGGAAATCAAAAGTCATGTCATGTGCAATGGGATTGTACAAGGCTATACAGAATGGCACTGGCATGGAGAGATTTCAAAATCGAAACCAGTAGATGTCGATAGCAGTGCTTGGGTGGAAGAAGAAATTGCCTCCGATGACGTAAATGTGAACGAACCAGTTCCAGCAGACATCGTTGATGCGATGCTGGATAGTTGTAGGGTAGAGCACACCGATCCACCTCCTATCTTTACAAACATTGTGCATGATGCTGAGATACCGTTATACACAGGCTGTGCTAAGTTTACGAAGCTTAGCGCTGTGTTGAGATTGTATAAGTTGAAAGCTAACAATAGATGGAGCGACAAAAGCTTCACTTCATTGTTGACTTTGTTGAAAGAAATGCTTCCTGAAGAAAACGAGCTTCCAATCTCAACATACCAGGTAAAGAAAATGTTGTGCCCAATGGGAATGGAGGCCAAGAAGATACACGCATGCCCGAATGATTGTGTATTATTTCAAAAGGACTATGTAGATTTGAATGACTGTCCAAAATGTGGTGCATCACGGTATAAATTGACGACTTCGGGGGAGTCCAAAACTGGTTCTCCTGCCAAGGTGTTGTGGTATCTACCTATAATATCACGGTTTCAACGCTTTTTTGCAAATCCGAAAGATGCGAAGAATTTGAGGTGGCATGCAGATGTTAAGAAAAATAATGATGGGATCCTGCGACATGCGTCTGATTCCCCACAGTGGAAGAAGATTGATCTATTGTACCCCAAATTCAGTGAAGAAGATAGGAATCTAAGACTTGGGCTTTGTACAGATGGGATGAATCCGTACGGGACATTGAGCAGCCAACATAGCACTTGGCCAGTCATGCTTGTTATATACAATCTTCCTCCCTAGATGTGTATGAAGAATAAGTACGTTATGTTGTCATTGTTGATATCGGGCCCTAAACAACCCGGAAATGATATCGATGTTTATCTTGAACCTTTGATTGATGACTTAAAGAAACTTTGGGCTGAAGGTGTGATGACCTATGATGCTTCAGCAAGAGAGACATTTTGTTTGCACGCTATGTTGTTTTGCACTATTAATGACTTTCCAGCATATGGGAATTTGTCTGGATATAGTGTCAAAGGAGCTAAAGCGTGTCCTATATGTGAAGAAAACACTGATTCAATAAGACTAAAACATGGCGGCAAGACTGTATATCTTGGTCATCGAAGGTTTCTTTCAAAATTCCATCCGTATCGTAAGAAGCACAAAGCATTCAATGGATGGAATGATGAACGGAGTGCACCTAAACCTATACCAGGGGATGTTGTTTATGAAAGAGTAAAAGACATTGTCAATGAATTTGGTAAAAATCACAATGTAGTATGGCCACACGGAGTGACAATTCTTCATTCAAGAAGAAGTCAATATTTTGGGATCTTCCTTATTGGAGTTCTTTGACAGTCAGGCATTGTATCGATGTAATGCACGTTGAGAAAAATGTCTGTGATAGCATCATTGGTACTCTGTTAAATATACCAGGTAAGACTAAAGATGGGATAAAATCCAGACTGGACCTACGTGAAATGGGAATAAGGTTAGAATTAACAGAATTACGTGAAATGGGTAGTAAAAGAACATACTTACCTCCCGCTTGTTACACGTTGTCTAGAAAGGAGAAAAAAACTTTTTGTGAATGCTTGGTAAATGTTAAGGTGCCACATGGTTACTCATCCAACATCCGTAGATTGGTATCAATGAAAGATCTGAAGTTGATAGGTCTTAAATCTCATGATTGTCCCACTCTAATGCAACAAATATTACCCGTGGCAATTCGATCTATATTGCCAAAGCATGTAAGGTTTGCAATTACCAGACTTTGTTTCTTTTTCAACAGTCTATGCAGTAAAGTTATTGACCCTGATACTCTCGATAATTTGCAAAGAGAAGTGGTTGTTACCCTATGTCAACTTGAGATGTATTTCCCTCCTTCGTTCTTTGATATCATGGTACATCTTGTTGTCCACTTGACTAGGGAAGTGAAAATGTTGGGACCAGTTTTCTTGCATTGGATGTATCCCTTTGAACGATACATGAGTGTTTTTAAAGGTGATGTTCGAAACCGTTATCGGCCTGAAGGGAGTATTATTGAAGGTTATGTGGCGAGAGAGGTTATGGATTTTTGCAATGACTTTCTCAGTGGTAATGACACTCATGATAATGACAAGAATTTTGAGGAGGGCAAAGGAATTTTGGGATCACGGGTGAAAGTAATCATCCGTGAGCAGTTGGAACAATCTCACTTGTATATTTTACACAATATGGACGAAGTGAGTGTATATATCGAGGAACATACCAATTTCATAAAGAGACAACATCCTCGAGCAAGTTCAATGTGGCTTGCTAGAGTGCATAATAAGACTTTTACTAAGTGGTTTGAAGATAAAGTCTTACATCAACTATCTCAAACACCAAATGATATTACAGAAACTATCAAATGCCTCACCTTTAAACCAAAACCGAATGTTATGTCTTATGAAGGGTTTGACATTAATGGATTCACATATTACACAAAGCGCCAAGATGATAAGAGTGTCGTCCAAAATTGTGGGGTCACTCTTCAACCGTCGACTATGTACTTTGCAAGTGCAAAGGATAAGAGTCCACGTGAAGCTAAAATGTCATATTACAGTGTCATTGAGGACATTTGGGAGTTTGACTACATAGATTTCAAAATTCCACTCTTTAAATGTAATTGGGTTGATAACACCAAAGGAGTTATAGTGGATGAATTGGGTTTCACTTTGGTGAACTTTGAAAAGATTGGCGAGAAGGGTGAACCATTCATATTGGCATCACAGGCGAAACAAATATTCTATATCGATGATCCTGTGAATGATAAATGGTCGGTTGTTCTTCATGGTAAAAGACAATTCATTGAAGATCCTATAGATGAAGAAGAGTACTATGATAAGTATGATGACTCCAGTCCATTCTCAGTTGGGTTGCCAACTCCACAAAATATTGAAGCTAATGATGACTTATATGTGCACGGAGATCACAATGAAGGATTGTTAATTGATAAAAGATCACAATTTTAGAGACATGTATGTTTATACAAATGCTAAATGTTTGCCTTTTTCCAGTTAATACAAATGCTAAATGTTTTCCTTTTTCTAGTTAATACAAATGATAAATGTTTGCCTTTTTAATGACATTTTCAGATGGCTGACCATGATGAGCATGATGTCCATGATGAGCATGAAGTCCATGATGAGCATGCTGTCCATGACGAGCATGGCGAGGATACCAATGTAAGTTCTAAAAACATATCCTGTATTTCTATAAAATTCATTATCTTCTAGTTATGTCATATATCCTATATTTCTATATTGGGCTAATTTAGTGTGTTTATTTTTGTCAAATTTTAGGTTGATGATGTACCTGTACCCACTGAAGCACTGGAGCAACTTGATGCGCAGCACCAAACACTTAACAAGAAAAGGGGCATCACTCTGTTGAAGAAGTTATTAGCGCTAAGTGGTAGTGGATCCAAATTGGTGGTGGAGTTTGATAATGGAGGAAATGCAATTGGAGTGAACCGCAATAATTTTGTAAACTATCTTGGGTGTACCACTCGGAGCCATTGTGGTGTTAAGTATGATAATTGGCATAAAGTTCCTCAAGGGAAAAAATACTTGATATGGAAAGATTTATGCGTGAGTTATTATTATTTGCAATTCTATTTTGTAGATTACAAATTCTATTATTTGCAATTCTATTTTGGGTACTAGTTAATAACATTTCTATTTTACAGAATCTGTTTGCATTGGATGAGAAGTTGCATCGTAAAAGTGTGATGCAACGCGCTGGAAAGATGCTTAGGAATTATAGGACAAATCTGAACAGAGAATACATAAAAGAGGGTGATAAGAAGAAGAAGTCAGCCCTTGAACAATGGAACTTCTTGGACAAAGAAGATTGGGACAATTTTGTTACTTCAAGAAAATCTGAAGAATTCAAGGTATTAGGCGTCACTCCCAATTTAATTAATATACATTGTATTCACCTATTCAAGATTAACATTTAGTGCTACTAACCAAATCATTAATGTGCATACTAACTAGGCCCTCAGTGACACACAAAAAGCAAGGCGTGCACTGAATGTGCATGACCACACTATGGGTCTAAAAGGCTATGCAAGCGTTCGCCAAAGACTACAGGCGGAGTCTGCGACTACTCAGCAGTCTGCTACTACTCAGGAGTCTGCTCCTACTCAGGAGTCTGCCACACCCATGTCTCGCCATGATATCTGGATAGCTGGCAGGCAAAACAAGAAGGGTGAAATAAAAAAGCTTGTAACTGCTGAGGCGGATGCAAAAATGGTAAAATACAACTCTTAGAGAAATCGTTTGAATATTGATTATTTGTGGTGTTAACTTACCAATTTCTGTTTATAGTGATTAGCGGGAGCTGCACGAGCAGAGCAAACAAGGCACGTTCATCCCTCAGGGCACAAGGGATGAATTGACAGTTGCTCTGGGTAACCCAGAGCATCCTGGACGTGTTAGAGGTGTCGGCGCTGGTGTTGGCATCAAAGCATTCTTTGGGCCATCCCAGCGCAAACCCAGAGCGGGACTTTCTCAAGAAGAGGTAACCTATTCTTTTTTTAGAATGTTACTACAAAAGGAAATTCATTAATAAGAAGCTAATGTTTCTTTTATCCATGTATAGGAGAATAAGAGAGTTGAGGATTTAGTTGCTAAGAAGGTCAACGATGTAGTTGCTGAGAAGGTCAAGGAAGAATTGTTGTGGTGGCAGGCATCTCAGGCTTCCAATCAGCCTATGGCAACCCACTCTTCTCCTGATGCACAGACTACGAGTAATCCTGGAGACCCATCGCCTAGCACGTCTGTTGTAAGTATTGTTTATGACATTGTAGCTAGTCTTTTCAAGATGATATGTTTTCAAGATTATATGTATATATGTATAACATTCTTTACATAAATTTGTAGGCATTGAAGCCATGCCGCTTAAGAACAGGAGACTATGTTGTTGCAGAGGCGCAGGCTTACCAGTCCCTTCCTGGGGCAACGTTTCATGGGACTCCAATGCCGCAGGGCTACATTCGTGTGAGCCCGCTACATGTATTACCCGATTGGAGGGAAGTTGCGTTGCCATATGCCCACCCAGATATTGATACACTTGGTGACGCAGAAGGCGGGGTCATATTGTGGCCCAAAGCAGATGTCGTCTACATGACTGAAATTGTAAGATAAATTTACATTGATTTAGACTGTTAATGTGTATATATGATGTCAACTGATCTGAAATTATATATACAGGTTAAAAAGAAGACACCAGGAGCACCTAGGCCTCCACCTCCACTTCCCGTATTACCAACTTGGGTTCCAACTGACCTAACATACCCGTTAGATCCTGCTTGTAGGGGAATGGCATGTTGGCTACGGGCACATAATATACACTGCCTTATAATAGTTTCTTTAGATGCAGATTATGCAGGTCAATCATACGATAGCTCTTTATTTATACAAGATATTATTGAGCTGTTTATGTATGATTGGCTGAATACATCAATGATAGAGACATGGATAAGGTGAGATCTTGTTTATACATCCATATACCTTGTGTAAGATCCAGTGATCTGGTTTCTTATATATTAATGCATACGCCTATATGTTTTGCAGCTACTTAGTCGAAGATCATTGCAAACAATTTGCATTTGATCATGTGGGATTTTTGATTCCATCATTGATTAGTTTGGTAGCTAAAGACCCTGATAATGTTCAACAATACTGTATAGATGCTTTTACAATTTTTGGTCAGCAAAAGAAGATGATAATAATAGCTCCATTCAATGTCAAGTAAGTTTACTTTATTTATAATTTGGACTTAAGAAAATTCCATTTTTATTTTTCATTTTGAGTTATTAATTGTTAACTTCTTACCTCTAGTGGTAGACATTGGGAGTTACTAGTTATTGTCACCGGGACATTCACTGTTTATTATCTAGATCCTGCGGGGAGTACATTGAACACTAAAATTGGACACGTAATGAGAATACAATTTTTCTGGTAGGAAATATTTCATTTTTATATCCGTTAACATCTTTTATTACATTACTATTTACTTATGCAATTTATTGTGTTATATTAACATGTAGGGGTTTAGATGCATTGAAAAAGGCTGGAGGAACGGTCCCAAGGAAAAAGAACCAGCCAATAAATTGGCAGAACGTACAAGTAAGTTCCCGGCTCGAATATATATATTATTGATGTGAATTGTGCTTAGTTGTATTATTTTGTATGTTTCAATTTATAGTGTGCTACACAAGACAATGGCTGGGCATGCACATACTATGTGATGCGATTTATGCAGATGATTATCAAACATGCCGCATTGGACATCGATGGCATACATGAGGTATTATATATAGTCTCATTAGTTAGTATGAAATATATCAATCTTATTTTTATATTATTACTTATATATATACATCATTCTCTTTGCAGGTGTTTAAAACTGACCACACTATAGGTAAACGCTTAAAAAATATACATGCTCCATATACGATGGAAGCATTAAATGAAGTAAGAGAAGAATGGGCAAAAGCCATACAAGCAGTGGCAACTGTAAGATATAATTGGGATGCTGATAGCGATAATGAATGATACTTTGTAAATGAATATTTCTGAATGTTAATACATGTATTTGGATGTTTCTATATGTGTGAATGTGAGAATTGAATTGATGTCTGAATGTATGTACTTGTGTGAAATTTTCCTTGTGACTTTTGTAGGTTTGCGGCCTGTTTGTAGGCTGAGATCAATGGATGTCGTAAACCTGCAGTTTAGAAAACTGAACTGCAGGTTCTCATCCTGCTGACCAGCCACAGAAGGCCTGCAAACTGATATGAAAAAAAAAATAGAAATAGGCGTCGGTTATTTATAGAAAACCATCAGCAAAGACATACAACGTCGGTTATTTGATAAAAACTGACGCCTAATAATACAAACAACCCAAACGTGCAGGATAGAACGGCCGTGGTGGAAAAGGCGTCGGTTATTCATATAAATCTGACGCCTATAGTACTAAACACGGCCGTGCAGGGAAGCACGGCCGTGTCGTCTTGAAGTATAGGCGTCAGTGTTTTAGTATATAACCGACGCCAAAAGTGTTCGCGCCACAGAAAATGGCGTCATCTAGGGCACTTTATGCGTCGGTTATATACTAAAACACCGACGCCTATAGAATAAATAGGCGTCGGTTAAAAAACCGACGCCAAAGTGTTTGACCTTTAGCGGCGCCCACATAGGCGTCGGTCGGAAACCGACGCCGAATGGGGTTAAACGACCGACGCCAAAGGCCGTTTCTGTAGTAGTGACTCTTGATAAATTGCAACGAGAAGTGGTTGTTACCCTATGTCAGCTTGAGATGTATATTCCTCCTTCGTTCTTTGATATCATGGTACATCTTGTTGTCCACTTGGCTAGGGAAGTGAAAATGTTGGGAACAGTTTTCTTGCATTGGATGTATCCCTTTGAAAGATACATGAGTGTTTTTAAAGATGATGTTTGAAACCGTTATTGTCCTGAAGAAAGTATTATTGAGGGTTATGTGGTGAGAGTGGTTATGGATTTCTGCAATGACTTTTTGAGTGGTATTGACGCTCCTGTGAATGACAAGAACATTGAGGGGCATTTTGGCAAAGGAATTTCAGGATCACATGTGAAAGTAATCATCCGTGAGCAGTTAGAGCAAGGTCACTTGTATATTTTGCACAACATCAATGAAGTGAGTGTTTATATCGAGGAACATACCAATTTCATCAAGAGACAATATCCTCGATCCAATTCAATGCGGCTTGCTAGAGAGCATAACAAGACATTTATTAAGTGGTTTGAAGATAAAGTCTTACATCAACTATCTCAAACACCAGATAATCTTACTGAAACCATCAAATGCCTCTCCTTTAAACCAAAATTGAATGTTATGTCTTATGAAGGGTTTGACATAAATGGATTCTCATATTACACAAAGCATCAAGATGATAAGAGTGTCGTCCAAAATAGTGGGGTCACCCTTTAAGCGTCTTCATTGTTTTTTGTAAGTGCAAAGGATAAGAGTCCACGTGAAGCTAAAATATCATATTAAAGTGTCATTGATGACATATGGGAGTTTTGACTATGTATTTCAAAATTCCACTCTTTAAATGTAATTGGGTTGACAACAATGAATTGGGTTTCACGTTAGTGAACTTTGAAAAGATTGGCGAGAAGGGTGAACCATTCATATTGGAATCATAGGGGAAACAAGTATTTTATATCGATGATCCTACAAATGATAAATGGTCAGTTGTTCTTCATGGTAAAAGACAGTTCATTGAAGATCCTTTAGATGAAGAAGAGTACTATGATAAGTATGATAACTCCAGTCCATTCTCAAATGGGTGGCCAACCCCAACAAATATTGAAGTTGGGGATCACAATGACTTGTATGTTCGTGGGGATCACAATGAATGATTGTTAATTGATAAAAGATCACAATATTAGAGGCATGAATGTTTATATTTTTTATACATTTTATTTTCCTGAATTTGAACATTACAATGTGAATGTGGACATTACAATACAAATTACTTTACAATGTGAATGTGAACTTTATAATTTGAATGTAAACTTTACAATGTGAATTACTTTACGATTAGTGTTACTTTACAATGTGAAATTTATAATTTGAATGTGAACTTTCAGATGGATGAGCATTCCCATAATATAAATAAAATGTGCTTATACATGTGTGTGAATCACATATATATAATATTGTCCATCTTGTTAATTTTGCAGGTTTGTGGCCTGTTGTTGACTGATATCAATGGATTTTGTAAACCTGCAGTTTAGAATTGAGATGTAGATTCTGCATCCTGATGACCAACCATACAACAGATCTGCAAACTGATAAGAAAAAAAATCATAACATAGCTGCGTGTTGGAAAGCATGACCGTGGTGGAAGGGGATATGGCATCAGTTATATTTCAAAACCAACGCATATAGTCCCTTTGCTGGTGCATTTTCGGTGGCAGAAAGTATTTTGGCGTCAGTTCTTTTAATAACCGACGCCTATAACCATTCTATAGTGTCGAATTTCATAAATAAATGACACCTATAGTCCCTTTGCTGGTGCATTTTTGGTGGTGGGAATAATTTGGGTGTCGATTGGGAACCTACACCGAAGGGGTCCACCTTTAGCGGCGCCCACTTGGGTGTCGCTTGGAAACTGACACTAAATCCCTTAATTAACCAATGCTAAAGGCATGTTCTATAGTAGCGATGTGTGTGTGTCTTTGTGTGTGTGTATATATATATATATATATATATATATATATATATATATATATATATATATATATATATATATATATATATATATATATATATATATATATGACACAATTTTACCGTGTGTATAACGCAAGTGTACGCATCAATGTAATATAGGCCTTGTGAGTCTCGAGTTGAACTCAGGGAAATGGAATTCTCGGTAGACTACTACTAACTACTCACGATCAGCTAAACTAGTTATAAAATTTTGAGAGTTGTTTTGAAAAAGAAAATAAAAATAAAATAAAATAAAGTAATCGATTAAATGATAGGTTTAATCAATTTCAATGGAATCTTTAGGATTGTGGTTTCATCACGGGTTCTCTTTGCACTAAATTTTATACAATTATCATGAAATGTCTCCTAATTCGGGTAATGGCCTAGAATTAGAATTGCTCGCTTCCGCAATACAATTCACTACCTTAATCTAAGTTGGTTCCATGTCAGTACTAACCTATGCCTTAGATAAGGTGCATGAAATATAGGTCTAAAGGTTCCCACCATTAACCGTACATCACCTTTTCCAAGGGATTTATTGACTACTGTGATTATCGTCTCTTTTCAACCATTAATTCTTTTTCAAAAGAAATTAAAGGTATTAGATTACCATTATGGTGATCAAGCACAATGATATAATAGAGAAAATGATAACATACCACGAAGTTTAGAGACAAATTATAATAAATTATGTTAAAAATGTCATACAATGATTACCCGGGCTACTCCCGGTCCTAAAGACAAAGGGGATTATCCTTGCATGTTCATCTCAGTAGAAAACATGATGAAGGAAAGAGGAAACATGGAGAAAACGTGGATAGATGTGATGTAACCCCTAAACAGAGGAGATCCAGAGGTTCCTTGGCATGGGATGAGCGTTCTACAACCTTATGACAGTGGAAAACTCCTTCTACGGCCTTCAGAATGATTGGTGCGTAGCTCTGGGCTCTGTTCTTGTCTTCTCCTCTCCTCGAGACTCGTACGGCGGCTAATGACGTGATCTATAGCTTAGGGTTGCTGTTTTTAGGTATAAGCACCACTTTTGGCCGCAAAAAGATGACGAACGTGCGATTAGACTCGATCTATAGAATAACCTGATCTGACGGCATCAATACCATCAACGGTGGGTTGATGGTATCGACCAGCCTAGGTATCGGTGGCCCTTTGCTTTTCTGGGTTTGCTCTGACATGATCTCAATACCGTCAACTTCTGGGTCGATCGTATCGACCCATTCTGCTCTTTCTTGGCTCCCTTTGTGGTCCTGTCGATAGTATCGACAGCCGTCGATGGTATCGACTATTGTATATATCTATTTTTCCTAAAAATAAAAGATAAACACAAATCAACTTGATAAATATGATCATTTATACCAAATGAGATAAAACTAGGTAAATTTGATGCATAATGAGATTATAGGCTGAAGGAAATGAATGGTGAACAGGAGTGGAGAAAGGGGATCGCCTTGCCGGAGACCATTGCTACCTTTAAACATACCAGTCGATGTGTCATTGACAAGTACCGAGAAACTTGTTGTGCCAACACATTGTTGCATCCATTGTATCCATGCATCAGAGAATCCCATCTTTTGCATGATCCACCACAGTTTATCCCATCTGACACTATCATACGCCTTTGAGATATCAAGTTTTAGGCAAGCCTTTCTTCTCCCTCTCATCACATTGTAATCAGTTAGGAACTCATCCACAAAAAGGGCGCAATAACTAATGCTTCTTCCGATAATAAAAGCTCCTTGGTTTTCAGAAATCAGGAAAGGGAGGACCATCTTCAGCCTTGTGGCTAGGATTTTTACTATAATCTTATATTGGATAGAGCAACATGCAATAGGTCAGAAGTTAGCAAGATAGGTTGTAATCTTCTTCTTTGGAATGAGGACCAAGAATGCATGATTGACTTGTCTAGCCATATTACCGCCATTTAGATAGGATTGCATTATAACTAGATTTTGCATATGTTGCATAAAAAATGTTGTATTTTTGTCTTTCATGCACACATTTTAGAGTGCATGTCAATTTCATTGTAGTTGCATAATTACTTTCATATAGTTGCATTTTGCATACTCTTGAGCATATAGGACATGACGTGCCTTACTTCTTATGAAAAATAAGAAAAAGAAGGGAACTTGTTTTATACTCTCTGAAAAACAAATTACAGTGCATAAATTATAGTAGTTATGTGAATAAGCCCATTGAAAAAGATATAAATTTCCATTACGTAGAGTTTTTCATTGAGATGGTAGTGGTAAGGTTTATACAAATCTGGACCAAACTTAGCCTCACACAGAGTTATCCAAATTAAAGTTATATAAGTAGCCAATTGATTTAAGGCAACTCAGACATGATTAAGTTTTCAGTTGTCAACATCTTTACATAAAAATATTTAAATAAGCATACTCTCAAAACCGTACTCGACTTAACACAAGCTAGACAGGATCAGACTTTAGGTGGACCTGAGTGATCTGGATCAAATCGACCCAAACTGGCCCAACAAGACTATAACTGAATGTGGCTCGTTTGGGTTGTGTTGGGTACATCGGGTTTCATTTCCCTGTCTAGTTAGTGGTGAATTATATTTGAAAATATATGACTTCTTTGTAATAAAATTGTGGGCTCAACAAATAGACACAATAAGTATAGGCCAAGAAAACAACAATGACACAATAAGCGTGGTTCAACATGCAACCAAATTACTTTGGTTTCGAGGATCAAATGTTATTTTATAGACGGTCTTCAAATTCATTATATCTTCTCTACTAAATTATGGTAGTCGTTGCCTTTTCCTTTTATAGTCCACTAGATAATCTCATTGTATGACTTCAAAACTTACATTTAATTCTAGAAAAATACAATATATAAGAAAACATCAATATAATCAATACATCTATGCTACTAGTTAATTCTCAAATATTTCTAGGTTATGTACAAATGAATGTGCACGGTGAACTATTTGCAAAAGATTAAATTTTTGAGATAAAAAAGGGTTTGACGCAATACTTCAGTCTAAAATAGAACAAACAAAATTTATAAATAATACTTGTAGAACTTTTCTTGTCAACAATGGGCGACAGTGTTGTTGAACCTGTGTTATCAAGATCAGACGATCCAACCATCAATTTAATTATATGGCATGTTGTGTGCTGATTTATATGTTTGAAAAACTACTCAATGTATATTTAGATTGGAAAGTAGAAAGTGTGATCATTCATTTAATAGAAGAACAACCACGTAGGAAACGACTGGCTCTAAAGAAATGAAAAAGAGAGATAGGAAGTGTGCAATCTAAAGTGACTAGGGAGGGCACTATCGTTGTGTTTTTAATAGGATACTTATTCAGAGTTCACACTTCTATATGATTGGCATAATGTGCCCTATGAATCCCAGGCGTACGCTGCCCCGCGGGCCCGCCAAGCCAACAGATGATATATCTTGGGCACATAAATGGCCACAGAGAATGGTCACAGGAGATTTGGTCCCACCTATTTGACTCTTCACAATTATCAATTCTAGGCATGAGCAGGTTGGGCATGTGCAAATCTGTGCCCATACATGGCTACACCACTGGTCTCGACTATGTTGACAAGAGGAAGAACACAAAAGAAGCTAGCAATCTTATTGAATGTGAGATCTTTATCAAAAGTTTGAGTTATAGGCAAGTACATCTATACCTACGCAATGTGAAGGGTTTGTTCGACTAAGATAAGTTTCATTTCGATGGGACTTTGGTACCACTATAATGTAGTCTTAGATATAATACAACACAAACAAATGCAAATGTTTTCTTTCTATGATACTTCCAAAATAATATGTGCTCAAGACTTAATAGACATCACATACTTTTCTGATCACCATAAAATAAAAGGAACTAAAAGCTTTCACACTCCTTTGTTATCTCTTCTCTTTTTCACATGGCATGGAGTGCCTGAGAGTATCTTGTCATGATGCCATCCACTGAAACTACAAAATTCCATGCACATACCACCATTCAGTGTAAAAGTGTACTCATGCAGTGGGTGGCCTCCATGTAGGTGTGTTGGAGGTTTCAAGTTTGACCCTATTTGAAGATGACACGAGATGGCTGGGATGGGCATGGTTTTGCATGGGCCGGGTTGGGGATTTAATAAAAAAGCATACTATTGTTTGATGTGTATTTTCTATTAGATTATCAAGATTCGGAAAGTTGGCACACAAACCCCCTTACATGTCCTCATAGATGATATTTTATCCAATCTACAAATGTAAAAAAATGGTGGAACATGTGATATATATTTTTGTTGTTAAGTGAAGTCATGTCGTGTTGTATACTTCAAATGTGTTAATTACTATACAATTCGATAAACCCTATTTTGAGCCATAGGGTTTGAAAAGAAATAGTAGGTGGTGTTCACTTATAGGTTCAATATTTGTTCTTAACATGTCGATAAAAAGAAATATGATGTTCATCCTTGCATGTATGTTTGTCTATGTGTGTGAGCTTTTGTGTTCATTTTCTATGTTCTCATGTATACAAAAAATTATATTTAATGTACATGTATATTTACTTACGTGTTTTACAATTAAACATGTATGTATATGTGTGTTTGTTTCTCATAATAAATAGAATATCATAACTTCATGGAAGGTCAGACATCTTGTGATGCAGCCACATAAAATTTAAGCATGTTGTTGCATGTGAAGACAACCATCAACATTTCGTTCCATTTTCCTTTAATATCTTTGGTGTGTTTATTGATGACTTGATTTCCCTCTTATGATGCATACAACATATCATAAATAAGAATACTATGATGTCATCATTTACACCTTCATTTTTTGTCTCTAGATCATTGGGCATTGCCATTCAAAAAGGATTGCCAAACTAATTTGTAGCTCGGCCCTCTGCAAGGGAGTTCCTTTAATTGTTTCATGTGCAATTTCTTGAAATATATTTTGTACACATGTATTTATAGATATGACAAAAAATACTTGTAAGGGATATTGATGGGTATGATTAATAATCCATTAACAATTACATATAGGTGCAAAAAATAGAGGTATTCTACCTTTACAAGTGTAGGCCTTTGTTTAAATTTATTACGCCTAGACAACACATAAATATGGTGTATTTGAGTGCAATTTATTTTCGGCATGAAATCAAATTGTACGGGAGAAGTGTTCATCACATAAATCAAGGAGTAACAAATTTCTAAAAAGAAAACTAAGATGCTTGATTTGACAAATTATAAGATTTCTACTTACATCGATGGACTACTCCATCCAAAAGACAATTTACTTTGCATCGGTTGATGAAATTTTCTTCTGCATACATCTCAAATGCGCACATAAATAAATAAAGAAAAAAATAGAGATGTGGAAGATGTAAAATAAGATTACTTCTCTGAGACATTTTATAGAACCATGCTAGGGTATGGAGGCCGAGGAGGGGTGAGGACTTGGTGGCTGCGGTGGAGGTTATGGGAGAGGTGAAAGTAGTAAAATATGGTTTTGTGTAGGAAATGGCACAAGATGAGGAGAAGAAGAAGTGGGTAATCAAGATAATAGAACTCAAACCATTGACAAGGTGGGGTCCTCCAAGTCTGATGGCGCTCCAAAAACTTCAAAAACACGATGAAGAGTCCTTAATACGGATGATGATTTCCCTGACACCTTCTCCAATCCATCCTCCACCATGTGCAATAAAGAAGATGGCACCATCGAGGGTTTTATTTTCCCAAGCTTCAAACGTAATGTCATACAAAAAATTCACTATCCTCGTGGTGATGCATATATGGTTGGTGATATGATCTCCATGATGATTATCCTATTGGGATATTGTGGTGACAGATAAGGCAGTAGTAACAAACATTTCAATGTTTGATTCCCTAATCAGCAAGATCACATCAAAAATGATGTATCTAGAAAGGAAGGTTTGCACGGTACCTGGTCCTGGAGCAAGTTTGATGACAATACTCTTACAATATTATGTGACTTTCTTCAAGGAGAAGTGCACTTCTTCAAGTGGCACTTGAGCAATCATCAACAATGGTCTCCTGGTGCAACACCACACATGGTAGTTGATAGTGTCCTCCTAGTGACAGGAAATTGGCCTCCTCACCTCTAGAGTAGTCCACGTGAACCACCAGGAACTCCATGTTGTGCTACCAGAGCCAAAGGGAAAGAGTTGTCCCTTCAAACGTCAATCTGCTACATTTGATTCGCTCTCCCATAATTGTCTCTCCCTTTTTATTCCTACCTTTTATAAGTAGGACTTGCTCGGGCTCTCTACTGGTAACCACAACAAGAGAGGACAATAATTATCATAGCTGATTGTTATGTCTGGGAAGCCCTAATACCCCTCAATATATATGAAAGGCTAGGGTTAGGGTTCCCAATCAGTCTGGGAGTCGAAGAGACGGAGTTCACAAACTTTCTAGAAACTATGAACGGTCAACTGTTGATTCACTATCCAACTAGTCGGTTGATAGGGTGAACCGATCAGCTCATCCATTGAACCGATCAGTTCAGTAGTTTTCTTATTCTGAATCACATTGGTATTCAATACACGATTAATGCAAATCATGGAATTAGCATTAATCCTTGATCCAATCAAATTGACCATTGAATTGGGCAGTTCATCACCTGAACCGGTCATTTGGGACCATGAACCAACCAGTTCATACCCTAGTTCAGGCATTGTTCAACCAATGTTGCTTCCAATTGATCTGACACTCCAACCGATTGGCTCAACAATTGAACCGGTTGGTTCAGAGTCCAACCAGTTAATTTTAAACCTCATTTGTTTAATTGTATACCTAAACACTTTCAATAATCAAGTTAGACATCATTAGTAAATAAAATCCAATTCCAAGTGCATACTATGTGTGTGACCCTATCACTAAAACAAAATTGTCTTTCGGTCAGGGCGGAATCTTTGTCCAGTACCTACGAAATGCTGACTTGTACATGTTGGTCAGGGCTTGTCCCTGACCAGCGTACCCTAGGGGATGCTTGATGACCAATAATCATGGTCAAGGCCAATCCCTAACCATTGCTAGTGAGATCCCTAAGTTGTATTGATTTGTATATTATAATCTTTTTCTTTTTTAAATCTTATTACTCAGGGAGTAGCATTGATCAATGATTGGTACAGTCTTAAGAATTGAGGTAATACATTTTATCTATAAATATTGATCAAAAGAAGTAAATAATATTAATCCACACTTGACATTTCAAATGCCTTGAGAAATTGTATTCATTTAACAATCAACATCCAATACAAAAATCATATCTCATCATGTCACATTTTCAAGACATAAGGAATAAAGTATATGTTCTTTCAAAATGTTGCTTCTAATCTTTATTATCCTCAAAGCATATTAAAACTAATCACTTGTCAAATTACAAAAACAATCTAGATATTTAACCCCTCTAATATGCAATAGTTCTATCCCTACAATTTTCTTTTAAAAACTTTCTTTAGCATAAATCACATTGCTTCCATCTTGAGTATTGCATGCGTGATTATACATATTCCTTGTTGTTGGTTGACTATCTTAATATCATCCACTTTGTGGGCTGCTTCCATTATCATGAGATACAATAATAGGTTGGATTATAATTTAAAGAATAATATCACACATTTACCTCTAATAGGTATAAGAGTTAAAATATCAAACTTAAATTCAACACAAAAAACACTTGTAGGGACCGATCTATTTTATTAAAACATGTTTGGAATGGATTTCGAAATTCTTTTTTTTTCAAGGGAAGCATGAACTATAACAATTGTCTTAAATAAAATCAAATTATACAGGAGAAAATTAATAAGGACTGTTATACCTGATTTGGAGGATGTCTAAGTCTTGGAGATGAGAATATGTGTACATTATGTGGTTGAACTTGTGGAGTTTTCCCCTCTTGAAACAAATATAGATATCTTAGTTGAAAGTAAGGAGAAAATATAAATTAAAGATAATATTGTAAAAACTTCTAACCTGTAAATTGGGTGTTCCAGGCCAAACTACTGGGAACTAAAAATCAGGAAAAGGGGGAGACTATGTATTATTTTGTCCATATTTCAAAAGATAGTTATTTCATATTAACAAATGTGATACTATATTCATTGAAAAGTAGGAAATAATACATTTATTCATCTAACATGTGCCATATCAAGTAAGGGTGTCAATACACTCAACTGTTTAGACATTTCACTCATCAATCTTTTGAGGCATTTCATTAATCATGGCTTATGTGTTGCATTTTTCTCTTTGCAAGATCAATAGTTTCCTATGTTTTCAAAAAGAAGTAAGAAATAAACGTGTGAGCTAATCACTTTATGTTTCTTTTTCTCTTCTTGTAAAATTGTATTTGCTACATGGAGGGAGACGCCACATTCTCTCATCTTATATACCCAAAATCCAACCAATCTAGTACGCTTTGATAGGTTGGATGACACCACATACAGTCTTGTTATCTAGAGTTGTATTATTAACACTTGGTACATCATCTGATAACTAATTCTTAAAACATTTGATTCACAATCACATATTTTTAACATCCTAGAATGCAAAACAATTTGCATTAATTTCTTAAAACATTCTATAATTTCATTAAGAAATAACAAAGTAAAACATCACATAAAAAAATTATAACAATATTGACCTTATCTCTTTGTTAAATCATCATGAGGGGCAACACTTACCACAATCTAATTGAATTTACTCTTTATACTTCATGCTAACTCAAACTCAAAAATTGATTTGTGAGGTGGTGCCCAAACACTAACACAGGAATATCAAATTATATCCTTTGTGTAATCATGTAGACATGTGGCATCAAATACTTTCCAAACTAATTCACTCATGTCACCTTGTCCAGATGAAGAGAACATTAACTTTTCATTAAACAAAGAATATATGGAGAAGAAGAAAATAGTAGTCAAGCCTAAAATGTTATAGCATTGAATTGAGAAGTATCAATAATGATTACGATGTCGAATGCACTACCAAATTTGTGTGTCTCTGAGATAAAGAAATGTTTTAGACTATATTAAAAGAACAAAAATTATAGTTCATATGGAACAAAGATGATTCAACCAATAAATGGGCAAATTAATCAAAGATGGCGCTTGAGTCCCCATCGGGATGAATTTGGAGAAATTTAGATTACAATTGTACTTTTAAACGGAAGGAAAAGACATGCTTAGTAGAAAAATAAATGGTATATTAAAGCATGGTTCTAGATAATGAAAAGAAATTTTGTATGAATATATTGAACTTCGTAGTTTCATACATGATATTCAATATAATTTTATCAACCATATTCATTTACCTTATGTTTTCCCCCAACATCAATGTATCTGCAAAGTGGTGCATTGCAAATGATTGTATTTCCGTATAATATAGATCAACTTTAAAATAAGTGACTAATAAATATAAGCAAAATTTACAACACCATGTTTCGTTTTCACTATGTAATGACTGTTCGGTTTATGCTTGCTTAGGAAACAAATATGTGTTCATGTGCATAGGCAAAAATGAAATATACTATAGCAAAACTTTGGATTGACTTGCTCATATGGAATGAGGACACTAGAATTTCAAGGCCAATGTGATGTCATTGTTGTTTACATTGCTATAAAAATAAACAATAGTCTTATTTAGAAGGATGAATCATCAATAGATAAAGGCTTCGTCAATAGCTATTTCTTGCAGATGATAATTTGTTTTCTGAATAGATGTTCTGCGAGGGACATTGTGGTCCACCTGCCTATGCATCATGCTGACCTAGATCTTCCTTTCTAGCCTTTTTCCACCTGCAATAGCAACTTTATCGTGAACAAAAAGGCAGGTATATTGAGTCCATTGGGTTTCTATACACGGAGTAGAACCATGACTCAATCAACACAAATATGTGTTATTGTCTAGGATTAGGTTTCAAACTCACCTTTTCTTTGCCTCATGTTAAGTGTGAGGATACATCAATGAGAACAAGGACGAAGATGGATCACAATCTCCATCTATCGGTGATGTTTGGTTGACAGTGGTCCCTATATAACACCCATAGCAGCAACGATACCGCAATAGGAGTATAGGAGCATTTATATCGTCAACTAGGATAAGGAGCAGATCGTATGAAAGAGGTGAGTAAATTGGGGGAACACAAAAATAACCAAAAGCGTGAAGTCATGGGTGCTGCCTGATGGTTGGATGATGGAAAATATTAGGGCATCCCTTTTAACTTAGGCAGACAATTTGAAATATTCTACACCAAGAAAAATTGTGCCACCAGCTTTCTTTTGATGAAATTTGGGTGGAATATAGGTCAGGGGTTGACTACTTATTGACCATGGATTAGACCTGATGTTTGCATCCATATTTCCGAGGACTATAATCCCTGACTACAAAGCCCTTACCTTTATTAAGTTTTCTTGTAGTGATATAGGTCCCAAATTACGTTGGTAGTGAATGTCCATAACCAACTTATGACATCACAGGCAATAAGCAGTATTAAGAAACACATCATTGCTACCCAAGTAATTGGAAAAGTTGGAGAGAAACTTCAACCTACAATCCACGATCAGTGTTATCGTAATCTTATCGTTCCTTTGTATATGATATATGTATTGAACTCGATGCATGGAATCGACATCATCTTCAAGGTTCCATACATGTTCCTTGAACTAGAGTAGACTTCTGAGATGCATGTGAGTTCACATACCACATATTGAGTCACATGAGTATAGCCATATATTTCTCAGTCTTGCTTATCAAGTGGCATGGATATCAATCTCCTATAGGAGGGACAAATCCCATCTACATCACTCACATTGAATCCCCATATGTCATAGAGTACTCGAGCATCACCTTTATGACAACCCTTATTCAAGGTCACATTAGATGATGTCAAAGTCCAACAAACGACATGTGATAAGTGTAGTGACTTCAGGTCTAAGAACCACGATCAACGCTATCACATAAGAACATCAAAGGATATTGTATGGATCAAGAAGTTCAAATAGATGAACTTATGGGAGATTCCAACCATTAATGACATAGTAGAGATACTATGACAACAATGGAGCTACTAGATAGGCAAGAAATCCCAGATAGCATACTACAACACTTCCATCTCATACGATATGTCATGCAGCAAGGAGATGTTAAGCTTGCAAAATACCGACTAGAAGCACACATTGTTAAACCCGCTATAAAGGTGTTTGCACAGTAGAAGCATGATGGATATGTTAAGATCACTTAGAATAAGATTCATGGGTGATTGACTCTAAGTGCAAGTGGGAGTCTGTTGGTATGTATGCCCAGAGAGCCAATTATATGATGATTGTAATGACATATCTTATAAAGGACTTTATTAATAATAAAGGAAATCTTCCAATTTATTTTGTTTCACTTAGTTATGAGATAATGAGCAAACATAATGAATGTCTAAAGAATGACATAACTCAATGACGTATGTCTTTCGGTTGATTTCCTAAACAATGAGACCATACAGATGTCAATAGCATGTACTTTCCTGTTATGTCCCTAGTCGGATGTTATTGTGGAAGGCTAATAGACAACAATAACACATAAGACTAGAGTGTGTGTTGGTTGATGACAAAATCTCATTAGTCATGATATGTGATATCAAACCAAGCACATAGGTACTTGTTGGAGAACAATGTAACAGGCAGACCCACCTTGAGAGTGACACATGAAAACCATAATTTTTTTATCATATAAATATCTCATGGCAAAGGTGGTGATCGTGTCTCTTAGACCTAAGATCACTACACTCATCACATGTCGTTCAGTGTACCTTGACATCATCCAACGTGACCTTAAATAAGGGTTGCTATAAAGGCAATGATCAGATGCACTATGACACATGAGGATTATTGTGAGTGATGTAGATGGGATTTGTCCCTCCTATGGGAGTTTGATATCCTGGACACTTGATAAACGAAATTGAGAAAAACATTTGCATGCACATGTGAATCAATATATGATATTGATGTCACATATATCTCAGACAATCTGCTCTACTTGAAGAAGTATGGATTGAACATTGAAAGAATGACGATTCCATGCCTCATGTTAAATTTTTATATCAGAGACAAAGGAATTATAAAATCATGAAAATACCAATCACATATTGTAGGTTGAAGTTGTTGTCTAACTTTCCAATTATATGGGTTGCAATGATGTGTTACAAGATGCCTCTCTTTGCTTGTGATGTCATAAATGGGTTATGGACATTCACTGCCAATGGAACTTGATGCCTATAGAGTCACACACTTAGGATACAATTGGAATAGGGTCCCATTCATGAATATGGTTTAAAATTGATTACTAAAGAGTTAGATTTTCAATTTAAATAACATTGGTTGAATATCGACTGACTGAAGAGTGAACCAAATGATATAAGTGTCGAACCAACAATTTCAGTGTGTCAAGTCAATTGAACCAACTTTGAAAATTATGGACAATGAACCGACTGGTTCATCAAGTGAACCGATCGGCTTAGGTCCATGAACTGACCGGCTCAAGTTGTAAACCGAGCGGTTGGTGAATCAATTCGATTGTTTCAAGGATTTATATTGATGTCATGTTTTGCATTAAATTGAATATTAATTGTCAATACAATTGTGATTGGGAAACATGATGAAAAGATAGGATCAAGGGTTAAACTGATCTGATCACATGCCAGCATATTGGTTCACCTATGAACTGATTGTTTTGTCACTCGTAGGTTGTGAAAATTCATGAAATTGTGATCCCTTCGCTCCCACTCAGGGAACCCTGACCCTCCTATGAATAGAGGGGTACTGGGGGCTTCTCAGAACATAAATCAATTGTCTATGATATTTGTTTATCTTCTCTGGTTGTGGTAACCAAGAGAACCCAAGCAAGTCCTACCCGATAAAGTGAGGGATAGCAAGGGAGAATACTGGTGAGAGAGCAAGTTGGTACTAGTACACCAACGGAGAGGGATGACTACATCCTGGTTGTTCTACTAGAACAACAAGAGTTCCTGGTGGTCCATTTGGACTACTATAGAGACCCTGAGCTTTTCCCGCTAGGAGGATGACGTCAGACTGCTGTCCGTGGTAATAAAACAAGATCTGTTGCAAATGTGTCCAAGTGTGACTTGAAGAAAGTCAGATATTGCAAAGGGGAAATAGTTGTTGGACTTACTCTAGGACCAAGTATGATCTCTGAAACTATCCTTCCTATTACATAGTTGTTGACGTCATTATTTGTTAATGGGGAATATGATAGATAATTTTCTTTTTGTTTCCGCTGCCTATCTAATACCATATTTCCCAATAGTGGTATCATAACCATGCCAATTTACTATGTTTTGGGACTTAATCGATATGATCGGATTTTAGATTTCACCTTTATTTATTGCATATGATGCAAATATTTAAAATGATTAATGTTCATATCCAATTAAATACCACATACAATCTCAAACTAATATATATATATATATATATATATATATATATATATATGTATATATATGTATATATATGTATATATGTATATATGTATATATATGTATATATGTACATATGTATATATATATATATATATATATATATATATAATCTGCAATTTACAAGCGTTGCCTTAAAAGCTGGTTTTGATGGGGGATGTGTAGCATGGTTGTGGCCAATATCCCAAATATTTGTGTGTGGTTGAGTGGTTTGTTTTATTCCTATTTTTATCTCAGTTTGCATGAGGAGCATCTACCTTCTTCTTTCCAATATAAAAGTATTATTCTTTCTTACCTTTACTCCCCTTCGATGTAACTCAAGGTTTTCATTATCATGTAATAAGTTAATAGCTATGGAATAGTTTCTTTTCATTCCACAACAAAGAAGACATTTAGCATCAGGCAAGCTAACCATTTTATGAGACGACCTGACCATTGGGAGGACCAAGGAGGACTGTCCCATGAGATGAACTGATTGACTGGTGGCCCAACAGACTGTTTGGAGGTGTCCAGACATCATTTGGATAGGAGGCTAGACGACGGATCTGACAGACCAACCGGCCGACTGAGAGGCAAGCTGACTAATTCAAAGGTTGAATTGATCAACTCAGGTGGGTTCAAGCACAGATCTACACCAAAAACATGTTCATGCTTGTGATGTAGACCTAGCTGGTAGTGATTCCCTGTGACTCTTAGAAATTATATTAGTATGGCCATAATCATTGCAAATATTTTATATTGCATGTTTATATTTGTGGGAGATAGTATGTATATGATACATACTATAGTATGTGGTGATTGGAAAGATATATGTATATATATATTAATATATAAAATCCCTCAATAAAACATATTAAGTCTAAGATTCTTTCCATTAGCAATGGACATGAAAATTTTGATCGATTATGCATAGGCATGCCAAGCGTGATGCAATATTTATCTCATGGAAGTGTGATGGTAGTTATGTGGGCATGCTAAGCACCAACAATAGATTCATGCATTTGATGTAGACCTAGGTGGTAGTAATTCCTTGTGAATCCAAGAAATTATATTAGTATGACCATTATCATTGCTAATATTTTATATTGCATGTTTATATTTGTGGGATATAGTATGTATATGATACATACTATAGTATGTGGTGATTGGAAAGATATATGTATATATATTAATATATAAAATCCCTCAATAAAACATATTAAGTCTAAGATTCTTTCCATTAGCAAAGGACATGAAAATTTTAATTGATTATGCGTAGGCATGCCAAGCGTGGTGCACTATTTATCTAGTGGAAGTGTGATGGTAGTTATGTGGGCTTGCTAAGCAGGGTGCATTATTATTGTGTTGGCTTTTGGGTCAGGTTTAACTAGGTGTCCTTAATGAGATTAAACACCTAGAGGCATGCAGATGACTATAGCAAGGAGTTGTGCATACCATATATCCAAGAATTGCATAAGATACAATTGGCAAATGTTGCTTACCTTAATGATTGATTATGGACGTTGGCGTTGGCCGGGTAATAATTGAATTATTTTGGATCTTTACATTATAAGTTTGTGCGATGCAATCTTCCAAATTGATAATTGAGGGTTATCAATTTGGAAAAAAATAATGAGAGAGATAGCTAATTAAAGACCTAATTGAACATCGTAAAATTTACACAAATCAAATCAAATAAAAAATGAGTTTTTGACAAAATTGCAAATTTCTCTTATAGAATCAAATGGAAACACACACCAACACATTTTGTTTGTGATTAGTCCTTTAGAAGGACAATTTGAATGGAAATAACCTCCACAACTGGTTCAGGACGTTAAGAATGTTTCTCACACATGAGCGCAAGCTGTATGTCCTAGATACACCACATCCAGAAGAACCACTTCCCAGTGCACCTAAGGCTGACAAGGATGCTTACAAGAAGTACGTTGAAGATGTCGTTGATGTCAAGTGCCTAATGGTGTGCTCCATGAACTATGAGTTGCAAAGATAGTATGAAAACATGGATGTTATTGAGATGGTCACACATATTAAGAACATATTCCAAGATTAGGAAAGATAGGAGAGATATGATGTCTCTGAGGCACTGTTCAAATGTAACATGGCAGGAGGAGATCTAGTAGGTCCTCATGTGCTCAAGATCATTGGGTATGTAGAGAACCTTTCTAGACTGGGATTCAGTTTGGGTCAAGAGTTAACCACTGATGTGATTCTACAGTCTCTGCCAGAGTCATACAGTTAGTTTGTCATGAACTACAACATGAATGACTTTGACAAGTCGTTGAGAGAGTTACTTGGCATCTTGGGAATGGCCAAGGAACAAATGAAGATAGACAATTCCAAGTCTACAATGATGATCAACAAACTAAAGGGGAAGTATAAAGGCAAAGGCAAAGGCAAAGCAAAGAAGGGTTCTAAAGCTGGCCAGAAGTCCAAGTATCCAACACTCACGACAAAGGGAGGAGTAAATAAGGGAGGCAATTGTCACCATTATCACCAGCCTGGACATTGGAATAGGAATTTCCCTCTCTTCCTGGAGGGACTAAAGAAGAAGGAGAGGATAGAAAGCTCCACTTTAGGTATATACATTATAAGATAAATCTAAATATTTCTTCATCTTGGGTATGTGATACCGGATGTAGATCTGACTTATGTTTGAATATGCATGATCTGATAAGAAGTAAGCTTTTACAAAAGCACAAGGATGGAATGTGTGGAGAAAGAGTTTCTGCAACTTCATTCTACATTTAGAATTTATCTTAGCCGGTAGTGCATGTAATAGAGTAAGATGAACTGATATTTCATTATGCCAATAATAGAAATATTTTACTTGTATGGACAAGGATGATAATGAATAAAGAGTTACTAATGGTTCTATTTCAAAAATGTGATCTTGGAAGGAAATATCCCAAATATCTTGTGATTATATGAAAGGATCTAAAAGATGAATGTTTATAACATAAATATCTTAATTATTACAATTGATAACTTAAACAATCAATATCTAGGGCATTGTCATCTAGAACACATATATGAGAAATACACTTCTAGAATACATGTTGATGTTTATCTATACTCTTTTAGATATTGAACCAATAGAAAACATGCAAGTATTATATATGAACAACATGACAAATCACCTCTTACTAGGTGTAGTGGGAGAGCAAGCATTCTATTAGGGCTTATACATATTTGATGTATGAAGATCTTTTAGAATAAATGCTAGGGGTAGTTATTTGTACTTCATTATATTTACTTATGATTTTTGTAGATATGAGATTTGCATTTGGTGATACAAACATGAATCCCTAGAAGTGTTCAAGAAGATTATAAATGAAGTATCACTTTAATAAAAGTATTAAGAAACTTTGATATGATCAAATGTTGAAATACTTTACATCAATAGTTTGAGGATCTTCTGGGGAGACTACGATAGTGTATCACAATCAAATCCACCTGAAACATGATGATGTGCCACAAATAAAGAGTCACATCCTTATGCTTCATTATATGATTATAATTTAATCTCATATTCTAATTTCCTTTTAGACACATGATTTACACTAAAAAATGTACCTTCCAAAATGGTTTGCAAGACACCATATAAGATATGGTATGGGAAATATCATGATAAATAATGAAGGAATGGACCTTATATAAGAAAGTAGTTTCTTGAAAATTTATCCATAGACCATATAAATGTTAATTTGTTGAAAATTACCTTTAAATCCCAATCTACTGATAGAAGTGCTTGTTACTAAGATGACTGAGTGCTAAAAGAATCAACAGGAGTAAAGTAGAACTCAAAAGTTAGAGGTCAACAAGAAGGTACAACGAGGACAAAGAGAATCACAATTTGTTGTGGAATCTCAAAGTTTCCCTCTTTAACACAAAACTCATAGTTCTAATAGAACATGCCTGAGATTAAAAGATTGAGAATCCTATAACTCAAATAAGTTGTGAGTTGGTAGTAAGATGATGAGACAACAATCAACTAAGAACTGTTGAGGGACCACAATATGAGAAATGGCTTCAGGCCATTACATCTAGTATGGAATCCATTATCACCAACAAGGTATGCCCTTGATGGTACCACATAGAGGGGTAAAACCATAAGGTACAATTGGGCTTTCAAGTATGAAGATTGGCATGCATAACATAAAAGGACAGCTTGGTTGAAAAAGGTTTCAAACCAGTTCAAAGTGTTGAACATGATGAAATCCCTTTCACCAATTGGCATGCTTATTGTTGTAGCTTATTAAGAAAATGAAATTTGGCATATGAAGATTAAAACCACATTCCTTAAAGGAATAATTGAGAGGATGCATATGTGACACAACCTGAGGGTTTTATAACTCCATTAATGCAAACAAAGCTATAAGCTAGAATGTTCATTCAAGAGGTTGGAAACAAGCATCTCAGAGCTAGAACTCTTTGATTTGATAAGAAAGTCAAAGAGTTTAACTTGATTCAAGATAAAAGGTGAAATCTATGATTATAAAAGATTCAGTGGGAGCATATAAATATTCTATATTATGATAAGGAATAACATCTCGATACCAAGTATATAATCCTAGCATGGAAAGCATATTATTGAAGAAGGACTAGGAGAAACATCCTATGTGATAGGAATGGAGATATAGATAGAGAGTTCTGGAAAGTTTCTTGACCTAAGTACGAGCACATATATTGGCAAGATGACGAAAGGGTTCAATATGAAGGATTCAATGAGAGAGAATATGTCCATGATACATGGGATTAGCCTCTCCAGAACCCAACGTTCTAATTCTTATGAAGAATGGAAGAGATGCCATATGCATTTGGATTTGAACCTATTGTGTATGCAGTATAATGTACTCATCCCATTATCTTGTATGTATTGGACATGGCAAGATGATATCAGTCAGAGTCCAATGAAGATCATTAGAATACCATAAAGAACATCCACTAGTACTTGAGAAGCACTAAAGGATAAGTTGTTGCACTATTGTGATAAGGAAGAGTTGGGTGAAAAGGGTTACACTGATGCAATCTTCCAAAATGACAGGGAATGATCGCAATATAAAACTATGTTTAATCTTAAAAGATGAGTTGTGAGTTGGAAATGGTTCTGAACTATAGACCATTATTTCAATTCTACAATAGAAGTCGTATGTCCTGGAGTTATGAACACAGGGGTTAGTACTGTATGGATCTAGAAATTCATATAGATGAACTTATGAGATGTTCCAACCACTGATGACATAATAGAAATACTATGACAATAATGGAGATACTGGCTATGCAAGAAATATCAGATAGCATACTACAATAATTGCATCTTATACGAGATGTCATACAACAAAGAGATGTGAAACATGCAAAATACTGACTAAATGCAAAATGTTGCTAACCTGCTATATTAGTACTTCTGGAGAAGAAACATGACAGACATGTTTAGATCACTTAGAATAAGATTCTAGGGTAATTATCTCTAAGTGCAAGTGGGAGTCTCTTGGTATGTATGACTAGAGAGACAATCATATGATGATTGTGATGGAATATCTTATAAAGGATTTGGTTAATAATAAAGGCAATCTTCTGCTTTATTCTATTTCACTCAGTTATGAGATAATGAGGAAACATAATGAATATTTAAAGAATGACATAACTCAATGACGTATGTCTTCAGGTTGATGACCTGAACAATGAGATCATACAGATGTCAAGAGTATGTGCATTCCTATTATGTCCCTAGTCGGATGTTACTGTGGAAGGCTAATAGACAACAATAGCACATAAGACTAGATGTGTGATGGTTGATGACAAAATCTCATCAGTCATGATATGTAATATCAAACCAAGCACATCGTTGGAGAATAGTATATCAGATAGACCCACCATGAGAGTGACACATGGAAACCATAATTGATGGTCATAGTCATTTGTCATAGTGAAGGTGGTGATTGTGGTTTTTAAACCTAAAATCACTACACGCATCACATGTAGTCAGTGAACTTTGATATCATCCACTGTTACTTGAATAAGGGTTGCTACAAAGGTGATGATTGGATGCACTATGACACATGGGGATAAATGTGAGTGATGTAGATGGGATTTGTCCCTCATATAGGATTTTCATTTCCTGGCCACTTGATAAGTGAGACTGAGAAAAGCATGCACATGCTCATGTGAATCAATATATGATATTGAGGTCACATATATCTCAAATAGTCTGCTTTAGTTCAAGGAACATGGATTGAACATTGAAAGGATGATGATTCTATGCCTTGAGTTCAATTTGTATATCAGAGATAAAGGAATTATACAATCACTGAAACACCAATCATAGATTGTAGGATGAAGCTTTTCTCCAACATTCCAATTACTCGGATAGCAATGATGTGTTATTAGACACTACTCTTTTCTTGTGATGTCATAAATGGGTTATGGACATTCATTGCCAATGTAACTTGGAACCTATAGGGTCACACACATAGGATACACTTGATATAGGAGTTCATTCATGAATATTGTTTAAACTTGATTAATAAAGAGTTAGGTATTAAATTTATATAACATTGGCTGAATAATGACTAACTGAATAGTGAGACTGTTTCACTATGTCCGGTGTATTGAACCAACTTTGGCAATTATGGACAATGAACCAACTGGTTCATAAAGTGAACCGATCGGCTCAGGTCCATGAACTTACCGACTCAGGTTATGAATCGAATGGTTGGCGGATCAATTTGATTGATTGAAGGATGTGTGCTTGACGTCATGTTGAACATTAAATCGGATATGGAGAGCCAAGACAATTATGATTGGGAATCATGATGAAATGACTGGTTCAAGGGTTGAACTGATTGGCTCACATGCCAACCGATCGGTTCACCTGTGAACCGACTATTTCACTGCTCGTAGGTTGCAAAAAAATTGTGAAATTTTGGTCCCTTTCGGTCCCACTTAGACTGGGAACCCTAAACCTGACCCTCCTATAAATAAAGGGGTATCAAGGGCTTCTTAGAACACAACTCAATTACCTCTAACAATTGTTTATCTTCTCTAGTTGTGGTAACCAAGAGAATCTTAGCAAGTCCTACCCATTAAAGGGAGGGATAGAAAGGGAGAACAATTATGGGAGAGCAAGTTGGTTCTAGTACACCAACGGAGAGGGACAACTCCATGTTTGTTCTAATAGAATAACAAGAGTTACTAGTGGTCTGTGTAGATTACGGTAGAGGCAAGGAGATTTTCCCGCTAGAAGGACGATGTCAGAATGTTGTCCATGGTAATCTACCAGGAGCTTCTGAAGATGTGTCTGAGTGCGACTTGAAGAAAGCCACATATTATAATAAGGGAATAGTCGCCAGACTTGCTCCAGGACCATGTATGACCTTGTAAACCATCCTTCCCATTACATAGTTGTTGATGTGATCGCTTGTTAATGGGGAATATAGTAGATATTTTTTTGTTTCTCCTGCATATCTAATGTTATATTTCCCAACAGCATCGCTGTAACTCCTTACACCCAACTCTTCCATATTACCATAACTAAGGAACCTATCATTTTAGTTCTTCTAAAGTATTTAAGTATGTTCCTATGGCATTCTAGTGACCTTCACTAGGATCTAACAAATATCCTCTCATCATGTCCTATACATACAAGACAACATGGTGACTACATATCTTCTCATCATGTCCAATACATACGAGATAACTGGATGAGTACATAACAGTGCATGAATCATCGATCCAATTGCGAATGCATATGATATCTATCCATGTGTTCTTATTTTTCACAAGAACTGGGACACTATGATCCTGCGAGACTAACTCCATGGAACATGGACAAGTTTTCTCTCATTGAGTCTTGCATGTTGAACCCTTTCAACATCTTGCTAATGTTTGTGCTCTTTCTTAGGTCAAGAAGCTTCCAAATCTATCTCTATAGATCTCAATTCCTATTTATAGGATGCTTCACCTAAACTCTTCATGGAGAAGGTACTTCCTTGCCAAGTTTTAATATTTGTAGTATAAGGATGTTATTCCCCATCATTATGTGGAATATAAATATGCTCCCACTAGATCTTTTGTAATCAAAGATTTCATCTTCATTCCAAGTCAAACTCTTTGACTATCTTGTCAAATTGAAGATTCCATCTCTGAGATGCTTGCATCAATCCAAAGATTGACCTTTGTAGCTTATAGACTTTATTTGCATTATATGGACTTATAAAACCTTTAGGATGTGTCTCTTATGGATCATGTACAATTTTCTAATTAAGGAATGTGGTTTTAATATCCATTTTGCCAAATCTCATAGTCACATTAAGCTGCAATAGCAAGCATTATCCTAATTTATTTAAGCATGGCACTAGTGAAAATTTCGTCATGTTCAACACCTTGAACTTGTTTGAAACTCATTGCAACTAATCTCCCCTTCCATGTTGGTCTTCTTCATAAAGACCCAATTGCACCCTATGGGTTTTACCCCTTCGGGTGGATCCACCAAGGTCATAACTTATTGTTGTACATGGAGTCCATCTTGGATATGATGGCTTCAAGCCATTTCTAAGATTATGGTTCCTTAATAACTTCTAGGTAGGTTGTTGGTTCATCATCTTATGACCAACTCACCACCTTTTTGAGTTATAAGATATCATAATCTTTCAAACTCAATGTGTGTTCTGCTAGATCTATGAGGTTTTGTGTTACATAAGGATCTTGAGATTTCACAATAATATGTGATTCTCCTTTTTCCTAAGGTACCTCTTTGGGTTCGATTTCTTATTTTTCTCAAACTTTTTGAGTTCTACTTTTCTCCCACTAATTCCTTTAGAATTAAATTCCTTAGGAATACAACCATCATGACAACAAACACTTTTTTTGTTGGATTAGAGTATAAAACTAGTATTCAACAAAACAACATTTATGTGTTTTGTGGATGAAGCCTTTCAAGAAAATAATTTTCTTATACAAGATTTCAATCCTGATCTTTATAAAAGACATATCGAGACACCTCCCATCCCACATCTCATATTGTGTCTTTTGAACTATATTAGATGATGCATTCTTTTAGTGTAAGCATGTGACAAAAGGAAATTGAAAGATGAGCTAGATATATTGATAATTGTACCAAGACTTAGCATGATGTGATTCTTTCTTTCTGATACATCATTATGTTTCAAGTGGAGTCTATTGTGATACACTATCATGGTCTCTCTAGAAGGTCCTCAAACTCTTGGTTTAAACTATTTCAACGTCGATCATATCGAAGTGTCTTAATACTTTTTACCAAGTTAGTTACCTACTTCATTCATGATCTCCTTGAACACTTCAAGAGATACATACTTGTATTTCATTAAATACAAACTTCCATAACTACTGATAACATCAATAAATATATTGAGGTACTAGTAACTACCTTTAGCATTTATTCCAAAGGGTATGCACATTAACATGTATGAGCCTTAATAGAATAGTTACTTTCCCACTACTATTAATTAAAATAAATTTTTGTCATATTGCCCAATAAATAAGACTTGCATACCTCTATAGGTTCAATAACCAAAAGGATCTAAATTACCATCATTATGAATTCTAGAAATGAATTTCTCATTTATGAGATTTTGATGACAATGCTATAGATATTCATTGTTTGAGTCATCAAGTCATTCAGTATGTGTGTCATACACATTTGTCTCTACAACTATCGAGTATAAATTGTGATGCATTTTCATATATGATCTCATTTTATAAAATGAAGCATCGATTTATTCATAATATTCTTGTCCATATAAGATACATGATGTTTTCATTAATGACAGATACATAACAACAGTGCACTAATTCTATTACATGTCCATGAATGACATATTCCAACTATAATGGTAGAAACTCTTGCTCCACATAGTTCTAGCTTACATCTTATTGGGCCCTAAAGTGGAGATCTCTATCTCCTTCTTCTTCCTTAATTTCTTCAAGTGAAAAGGACAAATTCCTTTTCCACTTACCCTTCTCCTCATTTTGAGTGCAAAAGACTTGAACTTCATCTTAGCTATAAAACTCTTCTTAGCCTTGCCTTTGCCATCAGACTCACTTCTCCTGATAACCATCACAAATTTGTCCTTCTTCATTGGTGTTTTTGCATTCATTAACATGCCATCTGATAGCGGTTTGTCCATGTTACTCAAGTGATATCACTCAATAAACCGGCTATATAATTCATGCAATGATTGTAGAATCATATCGATGGCCAACTCTTGACCTAAAGAAATCCCAGTCTCTCCACATTCCCAATCATATTGAGAACATGGGGCTCTACTAGATCTCCCTCTGCCAGTATGCACTCAAACAACACTTTGGAGACATTATACCTTGTTTGATTTACATGATTCTTAAGATGTGTTACCATCTCGAGAATATCCATATTTTTATGTTATTCATGCAACTCATAGTTCATACAGCTCAACATAAGGTCTTTGATGTTTTCAGCATCATTGGCATGCTTCAAGTAGGCATCCATTTCAGCCTTAGGCGCATTTGGAGTGGGTTCCACTGGCTCTTTCAAGGACATAGAGCTTTCGCTCGTTGGTGAGAATGCTTCTCAAAGTCCTAAACTTGACGTGGAAATTTAATCCCATTTTAGTTTGTCCTACTCAAGGAATGATCAATGATAATATGTTTGTGTTTACCATTAGATTCTACAAAAGATATTTTGCAACTTTGTTAAAATATTTTTGATTTGATTTGATAATATTTTTAATATTAGTTAGGCTGTTCATTGATTATAGCTCCCACTATTTTGTTCAAATTGATAGTACCCACTACCAATTCAGAAGATTGCAGTGTACAACCTTTAAGTGAGCCAGGACCAAAAATAATTGAATTATTACCCGACCAAAACCAGTTTCCATAACCAATTATTAAGGTAGGAAACATTTACCAATTACATATCATGCAATTCTTCGATAGATGGTATGCACAACTCGTTGCCACAGTCCATCTACATGCTTCTAGGTGCTTAATCTCATTAATATCACCTAGTTAAGTCTGACCAAAATCCAACACGATAGTAATGCACCCTTCTTGGCAGGCCCACATAACTTCCATCACACTTCCACATGATAGACAGTGCACCACACTTGGTGTGCCCACATAGAGTCGATCAAGATTTTCATGTTTTTTTCTAATGGAAAGAATCTTAGTCTTAATTAATATGTTATTGAGGGATTTTATATATAAATACATATACATATCCAATCACCACATACATATAGTATGCATTATATACATTCTATAACCACAACAAAAACATGCAATTATAAACACAAGTGATGGCTATGTCCATACTATTGTAATTCCTTGGAGCCACAAGGAATTACCACCACTTAAGGTCTACATCATATGCAACAACCTATTGTTGGTGACGATCCATTCTCGAACCAATCCAGGTTGGTTGGTTCAACGCCGATCAGCTTTCCCCCTGGCCACTCAGTTGAGCTCTTGAAACATTTGTATGGTCTCAGGTTCAATTGATGTTTGGAATCCTCCAGCCAATCCATTGGACCAGCAGTCAATTGGTTCATCCTCCTATCGTCTGGCCTCCTCGGTACTCCAGTTGATCAGTTCATCTCACGAGCCAGTCGGTTCGTCTTGTTTAGAACATTTTCTCATGATGAAACATAAATTAAAACTATCATATTTCACATAATATTGTAAAAGGGAAACCTTGAATTACATTCGAGGGAAATAGGAAGAAGAGCATTAACTTACATTTGGAAAGGATGACAAAAGCTTGGTATGAAAATTGAGATATAAATAGGAATAAACAACCACAACCGTGCACAAACATATCTACGGTTATTCACCATAACCATGCTAACATCCACCATCGAAACCAGCTTTTAGGGAGACACGTACGAATTGCATATATATATATATATATATATATATATATATATTAGTTTGTGGAATCATATGTGGTAATTAATCATATTTATCAATTAACTTGTTTAATCACATCATACGCAAAAAAAAATCTGATCACATCGATTTAAATCCACATACACCATAAATTGACATGGCTCTGATACCACTGTTAGGATACAGGATGACATATCAGGAAACAGAAATAAATTTTTTAATGATTGATTTCCTAATCAGCAAGATCACGTCAACAATGATGTATCTAGGAAGGAAGGTTTGCAAGCTTATACCTGATCTTAGAGAAAGTATAGCGACAATACCCTTGCAGTAGTGTGCCTTTATTCAAATTGTAGAGTGCTTCTTCAAGTGGCACTCGAGTAGTCATGAACTACGGCCTCCTGGTGCAACACCATGGATGGTGGTTGATAGTGTCCTCCTAGCAGAAGGTAAGGACATCCTCACCTCTAGAGTAGTCCACGCGGACCCCCGAAACTCACTTTGTGCTACCAGATTTAACATGAAGGGGTTTTCCCTTCAAACATCAATCTACTAGGATTGATTCACTCTCCCACAATTGTCTTTCCCTTTCTATCCCTCCCTTTTATGGGTAGGACTTGCCCAGGCTCTCTATTGATTACCACAACTAGAGAGTCAATAATTGTCAGAGATTATTGTTGTGTCAAGAAAGCCCCAAATACCCCTATATTTATAGAAGAGGCTAGGGTCAGAGTTTCTAGACAGTATGGGAGTCTAAGAGATGGAGTTCATAAAATTTCTAGAAACTTTGAAATGTTGAATCAGTCGGTTCACTGTCCAATCGGTCGGCTCATTCATTGAACCAGTCAGTTATGTAGTTTTCCTATTCTAAGCCACATTGGTATTCAATGCACGATTAATACAACATGACATCAACATTAATCCTTGAACCAATCAAATGGACCATTAAACCGGGTGTTTCATCACATGAACATGTCATTTGGGACGATGAACCAGTCTGTTCATGCCCTAGTTCAAGCATCGTTCAACCAATGTTCTTTCCAATTGATCTGAAACTCCAACCGATCAGTTCAACACTTGAACCGGTTGGTTCAGAGTCCAATCAATCAATTTTGAACCTCAGTTGTTTAATTGAATACCTAAACACATTTAGTAATCAAGTTAAACATCATTCATAATTAAACTCCTATTCATGTGTGTGACCCTATAGGTCCCAAATTACGTTGGCAATGAATGTCCATAACCAACTTATGACATCACAAGCAATAAGCGGTATCTAGTAACACATCTTTTCTACCCAAGTAATTTGGAAAGTTGGAGAACAACTTCAACCTAAAATACATGATCAATGATATCGTGATCGTAAAGTACCTTTGTCTCTGATATTCAGATTAAACTCGAGGCATTGAATAGTCACCCTTATCAAGGTTCAATCCATGTTCCTTGAACTAGAGCAGACTGTCTGAGATGCATGTGAGCTCACATATCACATATTGATTCACATGCGTATGGCCATACATTTCTCAGTCTTGCTTATCAAGTGTCCTAGATATCAATCTCCTATAGGAGGGACAAATCCCATCTACATCACTCACACTCAATCCCCATTTGTCACAAAATACCTGAGTATCACCTTTATGGCAATCCTTTTTCAAGGTCACATTGGATGATGTCAAAGTCCAACAAATGACATGTGATGAGTGTAGTGACTTCAAGTCTAAGAACCAAAATCACCACTATCACTATGAGAGTACCATTATGTGGTATCCATGTATCACTCTCAAGGTGAGTCTATCTGATACATTGTTCTCTGACATGTACCTGTGTGTCTGACCTAATATCACATATCTTGACTAATGAGACTCTGTCATCAATCAACGCACACTCTAGTCTTATGTACTATTGTTGTCTATTATGCTTCCACAATAATATTTTACTAGGGACGTATCAAGAATGTATGTACTCATATCATACATATGATCTCATTGTTCAGGTCATAACATGAAGATGTATGTTATCGAGTAGCATCATTCTTCAGACATCTACTATGTATGTGCCATCATCTCATAATTATTACAAACATAATAGACAAAATTACCTTTATCATTATCAAATCAGGTATTTAATGCCACATTCCAATCATCACATGATTGGCTCTCAAGACATGCATACCAACACATCCCTAATGTGTGAATCATCATCCAAAAACAAAATGACATCCTTGATATCTCTCTTGCTCCCACTGTGATCCATGAATTAACCAAACCCTAGAAATATGTTACTGCCCTCAAACTTGTAGGCATTTAAGTAGAGTTTCTTACTCTCTACAACAAATTGTGAAGCAAATGGATCTCTAAATGATCGATGTGGCTTATTGACATGGGTAATATCTATTTTCTAGCACAACTTAGTCACCAGGAGGTCTTTATCAAATCTTTAATTGTCAGGATCTCCCTTTCGATCATCATCAATGCCAACATTAGAGAGAAACCCTAAACCTAATTCTAGACTAAGAAACAAAATACCAAATTCTTGAAAAACATAATTAACACAATATATAGATAAAAAGCATGAAAATACATAAGGAGAAGTAGGTACTTCTGGAGGTGGATAAGAAATGAAGTCAATATATTATATTTTTAAGCTTCTACATTTATGTGGTTCCATTTGTGCTTGTAAAATATGTGTATTATGGGAAAAGGATTCTTGGACATGAACCATAGAAATTAACCTAGTAGTAGTTTTACACAACAAGAAGGGGAAGTGTTTTCTTTGGTATGGTTTTTGTATCATTCAATAACAATTTAGAAGTTGTTGCATCAGTCCATGAAGCACATATCAAAATGATAATCCAAGGATCAATTAACAAGTGATCATGCCATGTTTATAGGAAGCAAATCTTTAATGATTCCATGACACAGAAATTTTATTTTATTCATTAGATTGCTTTACTAAAAAAATAAAAAATATAACAAAGCCATAACATAACATGCAACTCATTGTTTAGACATAAATACACAAAATTAAAAAAATATTGGATTTCCGTATGCAAAGAAATTTTGAACTAAGTTTCTATTCTTGTAAGCTTTGAGGATGAATATCTTTAAGGGGGGAGATTGTTATAACATATCTATATTATCTAGGATTTCTAGGGTTATGGAAAACATAATCTCTCTATATATCTATATCACTTGTTTTCACAATATTTGTTTAATAATTTTATTATATTTTTTAAATTGGTCTTCATCATTGATATGTTTCAGGTGTATATTAAATATATTAAGTACGGGTTGAAAATGATATAGGAATATCTTTCACATGCATTTGAGAAAATTTTTCCTCACATAAAAGAACTAAACAATTATTGAATTATTATTAAAAATGATATTACTCTTTAAGTGAATATTAATAGAATTTAAATCATAAATTTAACATAAAATAAATCACTACAATTAGAGTTCAAATGAGAAATATGTTGCATGTTTTGTAGTACATGTATAGAGTCTCTTTGACCATGGCAGACTCATCTTCCAATGAAAATGATTAGACCAATTCAAATATTTTGACAAATGTAAATATTTTGAAACCTCCTTGACTACTAGCAGTGCTACTTCTAGGAGCCTAATCAGGAAAATGGTAACATCTTGAAATTTACATGAAAGCATTGCTTGAAATTGTAATCTATATATTTAATAATAATAGACACCTATCCCTAGACCTCAAACAAAAAATTGATTTTCAAAAGGGAAATGTTTGGGAGAATGGGAAAGAGGGGAGAACATGTCAACAATGAAAAGCCTACGCTAGAATCAACCGAGGCAGACCATATTTTATTGCTTCTTCTCATGTTATCTGCATCTTTCATGGACGAAATCAGTTGTATACATAGATTTTATATCTCTTGTTCTTTCTCTACTTCCTCCTTTCTCTGGTAGGTGAAGCCTAAGATCAAGAAGTCTAACACTTGACTGGAAAAAGGAGATTTGGGTTCCATCCAAATTTAGGCCAAATTAGATTGGATAATTATATTTATTGAAATAAAATTTGTTACTTTTTTGTTTATATTAGTTAATTATTTTAATTTTTATTTGATTGAAATATCACAACATGATATGTTAGTATAGAATAAAAAATATAAATATTATGGATAGTGGGGTTACAATGTTGCAATTTGGCAACACTGGGATCTAGACCCCAATTGAAACAATGTCTTCATCTTCATGTAGTGCCATCTCCATCCTAGTGCTACCACATGGCACCACCACCGTCCAAGTGGATTGTTGTTTGTTAAATTACTTACAAGAAAACAATGACATCAGTAATAGATACATCATTCTTCTTGGTGTCTCGACTCTCTCTCTCTATTCTTTGCAAAGTCATCTACATTGGAATATAAATTGTAAATTAGTCTATTTTAGTCTTTTTTTAATTGAAGTTGATCATGTAGATTTTTCTCAATTCATGAATATCCAATTTAGAATGGACCTAGAAACTAAAAGTGGGGGAGGTTTATTTATTACCAACTACACATATAACTGCAGCTTATTGTCTTAAAACAAAGATAATAAAGATAAAAATAGTTGCACGCATAATAATGTCTAGCTGTGATAAATAAATATCATAATGTGATACAAGAATATTTTTATTAACAAAGCAATGTGTTATATAGTATTTTAAATTTCACCTTAGTGGCATCATGTGAGATAGGTCTCTACTTCATATTACTCTATTAAGAAAGAAACTAGAATGGAATGTAGAAGGAGCTTTTGACCTATAACTATATGTTCAGTAACTAGAACACAAATTATATGGTATCACTTAAAAGTTAATTTTTTATGTTTAGCTAAACTATTATCCATAACACAAGGACCACTTTAAAATATTACGTCTATTCCATGATTGATGAACTTGAAGGAAACAAACTTTTGGATTTTGTTCTTCACAATTATAGACAAAAAAATTAATGATATAAATTAGAATGAATGCACATTGACATCATCCTTAGTCTAGGGCTATGGTTTGGCCATTGTATCATCCTTTTGAAATTTTCAAACTTTAGTTGCTAGTGAACTTTCGATGCCAAGACATTGAAAATTTATTGTTTGATCTCTTAGAATGATTGTTCATTGTATTAGAATTGAATTTTTTGACTTCAACAGTCTGTTCTTAGTTCACACAAAAGTAACATGTATTTATAATTATTTGCAACAAAAGAGTGTTGACTTATACTAATCTTTGCACTTTTGAATCTCCTTAATATTATTAGTTGTCAGGAACATATGTTTTGGTATACTAATAAACACATACATGCCATACACGTAACACTTCAATTTAAATTTAAATTTATTTATATTATTTAATTTTAGGTAATAACATGCTACTTTAAAAAATATGTCAATATATATAAATATTGCTACTATACTTTTTTATTTATTTCTCAATATTGTCTATTTGTGTAATTTCAAGTAGATTCAGTTTATATTATCCCTTTCTATTCATCCATATACATGTTTGCAATAGTACACAATAGTAAAATTTGGAATTACATAAAACTAAGTAAATCTAGAATGATTAATGGTGTGTGAATAAAGTTTTAATAATGCATGACAATTATAATGTTTTCATGTAAAGAGATAATTTTTTCACAACATTATTGCGATATCTAGTTGTTTTACTATTTTAAATCTTACTAAGATTCATTATGTAACACCTAGATTTTCATATCACATGAGCAGAAGCTATATTTTTTTCAACTGAGAAGTGTTACCAACATAATATGCATTACAATAACGACAGATAAGAACAAATACAAACTAGTGTAAAAATGCATTCTCATAAATTCTTAGAAAAGAAACTCTATTACAAAAGATACTTAATACCATGATATTACCTTATACAAATCTCATATCAAAATTGGGACCGTGCAGATTACACCCCACCAAGAAAACCCCTTGAAATTGTCACTATATCATCTTGTCATGACTACCTCCTGAACATATGTATCTGCAGACATCTCATCCCCATTGATGCACAAAGGGAAACCTAGATTAGAGTAAGCGGCATTGGACTTCTAATATGATAAACATAAATAAAACATAACTGAAAGTTGAACTGATATCGAAAGTTCTAAACTTATTCTAGATCAATGTGTCTTTTACTTATGTCTTTTATCTTATTTGTGGCCACCATTATACAATAAGTCCTTCTCTATTAACACCGAAGTGTGGTCTATGGTGAAACACACCCTCTCTTGGAACTACGTGCCCTTTGTTGACATCGATATGTCCTCTATGGTGCAACACACCCTTTGTTGGCACTATGTACCCTCTGTAACACCCGCAGTGTCTGGCACAATGCGTCCTCTGAATCGTCCTGGGACTCTCTAGTGAAGACTGGTCCTATAATGTATATAATTAATGTTCTGATGTCATTTTCTATATATGTTCTTAATTTCTTATCTTTGAATCTTAATCTCTTATCTCTGGTTCTATTCTTAATTACTTATCTTTGAATATTAAATTATTATCTCTGACTATGTATCTTTATTCTTTAATTCTAAATTGAATCTAACTTTGAACTCTAAACTGTGAATCTGAATATGTATTACATTACTATATATTAATATTGGATCCAAAACTCTTATTAGGTGTGTGGATCTAACTTATCACTCCTTACAATGAGTAATCAAAATCTAGAAAATGAAATCTAAGTTCTTATTATCTTAATAAGTCTTAATCTAAAACCCTTATTTAATCATGAATTAATTACATTCTGATATCATATATATGACATCTGTGTCTAAAGTCTTGAGAAATAAATTGAACTAAATAAATAAATACAAAGTATCTGAAAGTAATTTAAATATCAACAATCTATAACCTGATATCCTCACAACATAACTTCATCTGAACAATGTCTGACTAATAAAACTATTATTGGATATGAGATTACATTAATAACTAAATGTATAATAGTAACTTAATCTAGAAGTTACTTCGCATACATGTAGGATGAATGAAATTCAATGGACATGGCCCACTTACCTTTTATATTGAAGATGTCCTTAACGTGTCCTTGTTGGCTTGATTCACAACATATATACCTAGTCATCAACAAATTTGTATAAGTCCATGTGTATTGTCGTCTCTTCTTTTTTGAACCGCAAACCCCATCATCTAATCTCCTAAACTGAATTAGGGTTCACATTTAACTAAGACTAATCCTAATTTAAAGAACATATTATGTCTAAACATTAATAAAATTCTATTCATACATTATATAGCATACATATACTGATTTATCCATATAAACCAAAATACATCATATACCCTAATATATGGTATATACATCATATACCAAGAGTAAACTTAATACATACTCACATATATTGAATTTACCAACTTATTGATAAAATTAATTGAAAATATAATTAGAATCATTTTCCATATTAAATAGGCATGTAAAATACACATTGTATAATAAATAATGATAAATCATCTTACATAATGGACACTTAGGCCCCAAAAACTTTATACCTATATATTACATGTATTCTGGAAAACCTCTTGGAAATAGTAAGAACATTGTATATTAGGGTTTAGATAAAACTTTCAAATCATTTCATTATCTATCTACTGGTGAAAGTCCCAAAATACCCTTATTAGGGTTAATATCAAAAACCTTATGAAAAATTCAAATAAAAAATATAAAAATTTAGAATCATAGTAAACACATTAAAATACACTTACTATAAAATTTTCATAAATTGCTAAAGTTGATTGCTAGTTTTAATGCTCAAAATGTAGAAATATTATATATTTTAGTAATCAAATTGTAATAATAGTCAAACATCTAAAATAAATTTAAATATATTTTTATAGCATAGTAAGTATCATTAGCTTTCCATAGGTATCTTACATGTCTAAATCCAACCTATATATCACAAGATATAAATTTTGAAAGGAATTACCTTTTAGGGCGATTTGAGGCCTTCCCACTCGATCCAAGGACTGTGACTGCCCTGTCCACTAACTCTTTTGTTTCAGGTGTCCTAGTTGTATCTTGGGTGGGATCCATATTATGTGAACCCAATAACGCAAACCAGATGTGGGTAGCCTTCCTTCTGGGTGTGACACCTCTGTTTACTCTGTAAAATAGAGTAACGCCTTCCACAGATGGGGGAAAGGCACGATCAGCCTTAGGCTTGAGTTCCATAGTTCCATATTTCTAATTTGGCTATGTTTTCCACCTCTATGTGTCTTTCTTGGGCACCGCCACACCTGCGTACACTACAACTCCAGTCTATTAGCGCCAATGGAACCACCGCTGGAGATGTTGCCTTGGTACCGCCTTCTCTCTCTTCCTCTAGTTCGGTCGGATGCAAGCTTGCTTGGCGATGCTACCAGTCATGCCACCTATGAAATCTTCTTTGGGTTTTGGTTGGACTAGTCACCTATGGCAACTCCGGTGGCAAGGCAGGGAAGCCGCTGCCCTGGCTGAAGGTCACGACAGAGCACTCTTCACCTGACTTTGACATGCCTGCCACACTTATGACTCCATTTGGTTGGATCAGAAGACTCCTCTTTTGATCTTCCCAACATTGTTACCACCAGAAGACACAAGGACCCATTATTTGTGGTATGGACTTCTCCATGACCGTGAACTTGTGATGACCTATAGCCCTCTTCTGATCTTCCCAACATTGTTACCACCAGAAGTGTAACATCCCTGACCTGGTTTGTGCCTTAACCCTAGGATTTTTGCTTAAGCAAGATAATTAAATCCTTAATCTTATCTTGTGAAAAGTAATTAAGGCTCTAGAGGAACCTATGCTTCAATTTTGGTCCTGTTTGAACAATGTTAAAGCAATGATTGCTTGTTTTGGACTAAAGTGCAAATTACCCAAGTTGAGGGGTTAACTTGCAAATGTTGCATGATATGATGTTACTCTGATGTTTAGACATCATAAGAATGAATATGAGGTAGTGGTATGGTTTCCACAAGCCTGGACACCAAGATAGAGCTTGTTGGACAATGTTTGTGCATTGAAACCTAGTTTTGGTGTAAAGTGCAATTTACCCAAAACCTAAGGTTCAACATGCAAATTACTACTTCAATAAGGTCCCTAATGTTTCTTGAAATCATTTAGAGCAAATAAAATGAGGAGGGAGTCTCATTTGAATTAAGTTGGAGGAGAGAGAATCTTGATATTAAAATAAGGAGGTGAAACTCCACTCACCTTATTATAAAGGAAAGTAATTTCCACTCACATATGAGATATTAATATAATAAGCATTAAGGTGCTTAATTTGTTTTTCTTTAAATCATGGATAATTGAGAGGAATATGAGGCAATGAAGATATCCACGTATCCAAGGAGTTGAGGGGGAAGAGGCGGCATCATTTTTGGGATTAAATGCATTTTAATAAGGCATTTTCTCTCTCATCAATTTCCTTATAAAAGTGCCCTTTCCAAGCCAAAACAAAGGCTTTTTCGGATATATTTCTTCCCCTTGCTTGCAAAACCGACCAAGGAGCTAGGGAGGAGCAGGAGGACGACCCCCCAACCTGTTGGTAAACCCTTGACCTTCGTTCTCCTTGATTCCATGGTGGAAATCGAAAATAAATCATTGATTTCTTCTTATTTCCTCTTCAACCCTAGCCACCTTTTACAACCAAAAGCTTGAGGAAGAGCCTAAGGGGAGTTGAAAGAGCTTCATACACCATTGATGGTGTGAGATTGGAGCTTTTGAGCTCAATTGGAGGCGGGTTTTATAACTTAAACCCTTAATTTTATTATTGCAATCAATTCCTTATCAATTGGTGATCATTTCTACATTTCCGAAATTAATTTTGGTTGATTGATGCAATCTCCATAGAAATCACAGTAGATCTTGTGAGTTTTCAGGTTGATGATGATGACATCATCATAAGAACACATCTTCCCAAATATCTTGGGAAAATGGTTGCAAAGTTTGGACCAAACAGATTCACCAAACCGTTTGGTAACCAAATAGTTTGCAAACCGTTTGGGAGAAAATGGTTTCAAAACCGTTTGGTGGAGCTGACCAAGGCTTGACCATTTTCGAATACTATTCCTAATTATGTAGGTTGATGAATCACCAAAGTTTATGGATTAAATCCCAAGGAATCATGAGTTGAAGGCTAATCAATTAGGTAAACCTAATTGGATTAAGTGCTGATTTTCAATCTGATTAACTTGACCTTTTTGGGAAAACGGTTTCAAAACCATTTGAGTGAGTTGACAAAGGGTTGACGTTTTATATTACTGATCTTAATTATGTTGGCTAATGACTCACCAAATTTGAGGGGTTAATTCACAAGGAATCATGAGTTATGGGCTAATCAATTGGGCAAACCCTAATTGAAAATAGTGCTGAAATTCCAATGAGTTGAATTGAGATTTTGGGTTGATTAGCCCAAACGGTTTCAAAACCATTTATGAATCACCCAAACGGTTTCAAGACCATTTTTGGGTCACCCAAGACCATTTGAAGGTCTAGGGTTGACTATGTTTTAGTGTTTGAAGATCCAAAGATGGGGTATGAACCCTAATAGGCTAAATGCTAATTTTGCAATTGATTGAGATGATATTTTGGGTTGATTGGCCCAAACGGTTTCAAAACCATTTGGAGATCACCCAAATGGTTTCAAGACCGTTTGGGATCACCCAAGACCATGTTTTGGTCTGGGGTTAAGTATAGTTGACCAATTGAAGGTCCAAAGGTATCAAATCATTTTGCAATTAAGTGCTGATTTGATGATCAACTCAATGGATCACACCCCAATGGAATTTCACTAGAATCCAAAGGCTGTATGATTCAAACAGTTTCAAGACCATTTGTATCTCATCCAAATGGTTTCAAAACCGTTTTGTGATCACCTAAGACCATTTGGAGGTCTAGGGTTGAGTATGGTTAGGTGTTTGAAGGTCTAAAGGTACCAAGTCGATTTGCAATCAAATTCTGATTTGGTGATCAATCCAATGACCCAAACTCTAATTGGTTGACTTGGATTTTGATGATATGATGGGAAAACGGTCTCAATACCGTTTGGAGGTCATCCAAATGACCTCAAGACCGTTTGGGGTCAGGTCATGTTCAATTTGAATGATGATTCAATGGTTTCAAAGTAACTAGTCTTACATTGATTAGTGTCGAAGGATCATCGATTCCAAACCTTAATCTAATTGATTCAAACTCTAATTGATGACCAATTGAGGGTCAATTGAGGGTCAAATCAGTTGAAGGTTGACCTATGTAACTCAATTGAAGTATGAGTATAGGTCCAATTGATGATTGGTTCCATGAATTCAATGATTGAAGGACTTAACATTGGAAACCCTAATTCAATTGGATACCATATGTAATGGAGGTCCAATGTGATTGAATCTTTGAGAATTAAGATGATGAATGTTCTATTGATCCAATGATGATTATTAATGATAATCAATGAAGGTACAAAGGTTGAAACCCTAATAGTACCTAATTGATTAAGTGCCAATTAAGGGATGAATCCCTAATTGCTTATAGGATCAATGACTTGGTATACTATGTAATCATTGTTGTATTCTTTTGATTGAAGGGTGGATGTGACCTAATCAAGTTGAAAGGATAAAAGTATAGAATTCATATATAAATATGATTCATGAGGTTATCTCTTGTAGCACGACCGTGGTGGCTTCACTTTGCACGACCGTGCAAGGTAGCACGGCCGTGGTGTCTTCCCTTTTGCACGGTCGTTTTAGGCTACACGGCCGTGATGCTCTATACTTGACTTAGAGTTGATTGCAAGTGAACTTATACCTTGTATTGATGATCATTAATGATATATGATGAGAATAGTGATCATAATCATATATTTATGATATCTTTAGTTGCTCCTAGAAGTGTGGAGCAATACATTAGGGTTGATCCAACTACATGAGTATAAAACCCTAATTAATGTCAGTTGGGAAACCCTAACCCTAATTTTGGGTAAAGGGAGTGAAAAGTCCTATTTGGTTGTAAAGCATAATCCTGATAAAGGAATAGTGGTGTTACTAATGTATCACATGATGTGGTTAATGACTTGTATGATTGTTATCATGTCTACTAATTATGTAGACCTCATAAGATGAAGAGCATAGCCAGACCTGAGATATGAAATTCATATAATAAATATGTTGATTGGCCTTATGTGCCTAATGTTGTTGTTTCTTAGCAAAAGTAACAAAATGTGTATGAACCTTATGAGTTCCATGAATAAGTTGTTGCCTAGTGAAAGGTGACAAGATACTTTATAGGCCTCTTGTGAGTCATGTGATATGCTTGTATAACAAGTATCATGAATACCTTGGTCTGAGGACCCAGAGGTAATAGTTACTTATTAAGTGGTAACAATGTTTAGTGTTGAAATAAGGGTTTTAGATACCCATATTTGATAAGCATGATAATGATGTGGTTGAGGGATGAGAAATCCCAGTATTGAAATGAGGGGCTGAGATCCCAATGTCTCATAAAGAATGAGAAGTGAATGATGAAAATAGTACATGTTTCTTTATAGCATTTGTCTGAATAAAATATGTTTGAGAACGTGACTGATGCCAAAAGAATATGATAATGTACTTAATTAATCAAGTGAAATCACATCATGTAGAGCCTTGACCACAGATCCATCATCGTCAGCAAATTGGTGATGGTGAAATGGGTTGCTCCGCGACAAAACCCGGAATACATATTTTTGAATATGTGGGGGTATTGGGTAAAAATATCCTTATGCCCTATAGGATTGGCTACGGGCCATATGCTATGCATGGAATTGGTTACGAACCATACCCCAATAAGAGTATGGCTACGTGCCATGACTCCGTAATAAAATACTAGGCATTGGCTACGGGCCATAACCCTAAAGAGAGTATATGCTACGGGATATAACTCTATAGCAAAGTTTCCAGTATACCTGGGAAAGCTATATATATAGCAGAGACACAAGATGTCCTGCATGTGATCTCATGCTGACTGAGATGTGGGAGGTCATGGGAATCCAACTCTTCCATTGACCTTGTATGGTATAGATTTCGACTTTGCAATGGTTGGTTGGAACATGAGCGGTATACCTAATCTCCTTAGGGCATAAGTGTGTTTGTAAAAATGTAATCAGCCGTTTAGCATGTTTGCTATAGGATTGAATATGGAAATTCATTGGCTGATGTTATACTTCTTTTATGCAATGTCAGTTGATAAATGTTATTCATATCTCTTTACATTCCTTGCAATTAGATAAATGGATTATGAATCTACCACGAGTAGATATAATGTTCTTCTTAGGAAAGGAGATTATCTTTCTCTATTCATACAATGAATAATGCTGCTGTTAATATGTAAGATTTCCTATTCAATTTTAATATAATAATCTGCAACAACAATGTTTTGGCGGAGAGTTATATCTCCCGCTGGGAAAATTTACAATTGTCTCACCCCCGTGGGATCCAACATTTTTAGGTGTACGCAGACAAAGAAGCAGAGACTCTTTTGTAGGAAAAAGGAAAGCAACAATAGGGACAGCAGTGATAACTCAGGTGGAGGCACTGGCTGCCAAGTGTTGTATAGTTAGAAAGTCCTATGTGTCATCTCTATAGTCTCAGGTCCTCAGAGTTTATAGTTAGTGTTATAACGAATCGATCTGAGATTTTGACTTGACTCCTCGAAGTTATTTGCTGTCTATATATTATGTCTTGAAGCAGCTGATGTTGTAATCTCGAGAAGAGATAGTGCAAGGCATGTACTTTGAACAGAATGTAAATGTTATACTTTGGTTCTTGAATAAAAAGAATTCCTATGTGTGGATATCTTTGCAAAAAGTTTTAATTTTTAGTGATTTTTAGTAATCCGCTGCTAATGATTCGCTTCCGCATTAGTTAATCTTGTGTTTTATAAGTTGGATGCCACAATTGTTGGTATCAGAGCTCTAGGTTCGCTGAGTCTACAGAGACATAGGACTAAGTTGTTGAGTCTGTGTTAGTGTCCTCCAGTATACCCTATAATGATTTCTACTTCTGCAGAGTAAGGGTAAAGTTTTAAAACGACTGGAGAGCACAAGGAACACATTGCTAAGGGCAATGTTGTTGCACTAAGAAGAGGTGCAAGGGATCATGCAAGAATAGAATGAGTGCCTGAGAATCCCCATTAAGACCTGATCAGGATAGAGAATCCTATGATCATGCTCTGATTGGGCAGATTAGGGAAATAATAATGCATATAGGGGACTGGATACTAGCCTTACAACCTAGGATATCAGTCCTTAATACAGAAAGCTTGAGCTTTAAAAGAGTTCCTAAATGACTTAGTCATGTTGGAACAAGGGAAAATATGGAAAAGATTAACTTATGGCAAGAAAGTAGACTCTTCCATGAGTTTAGACAGATAATAAATCTGTGATGGCAATGCCCAAGAAGGGGCAATAAGCTGAGAAGTAGGAAATGGTCTCTATAATTCTAGAGACATTTGCCTAATGGTTCTAAGAAGCTAAAGTTTTCGGTACTAACAGTGAAATAAATGTCTAGTATACCAGGTTAGTAGCCACTAAGTAAGTGCAAAGGTCTTAATCTTTCACCTGTAAGATCCCATGGCTTAGTTTTTGCTTCAGTAATAAGACGAATAAGACCATGATGTGAGGACAAGGTATGTTATAAATGTGTACATGTTGAGTAAACTAAACCCTTTTTGTTATAAAAAGAAGGATTGTTGATTTTGTTTTCCCTATTGGTTGCTATATAGGGAAGAAATGATGAGAACTAGAATTTGAATTATGTTCAGTATTCTTTTAAATGCTCTATATTGTTCTTACCTCTATGAAAGAAGAAGAGGTATAGAAGAGATGTCTGGATAAAATCTAGGAATGTTAAATCTTATGTTTATGATGATATGAAAAGTAAGGAATATGATAGCATGTAAGTGCATACTACTTGATCTCAGTACTTGTAAACCCTGGCCAGGTATACAACTATTGATGATAAAGCGAGTATGGAAACACTTAGATTGTAATCTTTTTGATTACTCTCATCAAGTAGCCATTTTGATATAATATAATGAGTATCATGAAATAAGAAAATATGGAAAATATGATGAAATCATCAAATGATCATAAACATGCTAGATAATAATAAAGAAAGGGATAATGACATGCAATCATCCTTATAAATTCCTATGCTAAAGACAAGGAACTTAGGAAGAGACAAAGAGTAAATGATTCATGAATAATTGAAAATTCATGAGATACTAAGAGAAATATGTAATATGTTCTCAACACATGTGATAGATACCAAGGTGAAAGATTCTGGTATCTGAGAATTATCAGATGGTTTAGGTTGACTACCTCGAGTGGTCAACTATGAAATCAGTCCAATTATATAAAATGATATGAACATCATATGTTAGGGGTTTATGCTTTGCATAAACATGATATTAATAAAGAATGTATGATGTCTCTCTGAACAAGGAGAGTGTTTCTTGACACAAAATTGACTCCACAGTTAATGATTAGGGACAGTGGAGCATGTGTCTTGTATGTTGATTCTATAAGAACCCTGTATGGAAACACTTTGTGTTGATCAAAGCTTTATGGTGTTTCCATAATAATGAGGAGTTATGTGAGGACATGATGATATGATGCATGGATGATATCTATTTCCCTTTACCTGGGATTTCGGGGACGAAATCCTTGTTAGGGGTTTATAATTTGCAACATCCCTGACGTGGTTTGTGCCTTAACCCTAGGAGTTTTGCTTAAGAAATATAATTAAATCCTTAATATTATCTTATGAAAAGTAATCAAGGCTCAAGAGGAACCTATGTTTCAATTTTGGTCCTGTTTGAACAATGTTAAAGCAATGATTGCTTGTTTTGGACTAAAGTGCAAATTACCCAAGTTGAGGGGTTAACATGAAAATGCTGCATGATAAGATGTTACTCTGATGTTGAGACATCATAAGAATGAATATGAGGTAGTGGTATGGTTTCCACAAGCCTGGACACCAAGATAGAGCTTGTTGGACAATGTTTGTGCATTGAAACCTAGTTTTGGTGTAAAGTGCAATTTACCCAAAACCTAAGGTTCAACATGCAAATTACCACTTCAATAAGGTCCCTAATGTTTCTTGACATCATTTAGAGCAAAGAAAATGAGGAGGTAGCCTCATTTGAATTAAGTTGGAGGAGAGAGAATCTTGATATTAAAATAATCAAGATTTAATCTTAAGTGAAACGCTAATTCAATTTAGGGCAAAAAAATGAATGTATTAATTAAAGGGCCTTCCACCAAAATGTTATTGGTTGATTTTGAATAAGGATGGACGTTCTTTTTCCAAGATAAGGAAGGAAAATATCTAAAGGAGGTGAAACTCCACTCACCTTATTATAAAGGAAAGTAATTTCCACTCACATATGAGATATTAATATAATAAGCATTAAGGTGCTTAATTTATTTTTCTTTAAATCATGGATAATTGAGAGGAATATGAGACAATGAAGATAGCCTCGTATCCAAGGATTTGAGGGGGGAAGAGGCGGCATCATTTTTGGGATTAAATACATTTTAATAAGGCATTTTCTCTCTCATCAATTTCCTTATAAAAGTGCCCTTTCCAAGCCAAAACAATGGATTTTTCGGATTTCTTTCTTCCCCTTGCTTGCAAACCTGACCAAGGAGCTAGAGAGGAGCAGGAGGACTACCCCCAACCTGTTGGTAAGCCCTTGACCTTCGTTCTCCTTGATTCCATGGTGGAAATAAAAAATAAATCATTGATTTCTTCTTATTTCGATCTCCTCTTCAACCCTAGCCAACTTTTACAACCAAAAGCTTGAGGACGAGCCTAAGGGGAGTTTCAAGAGATTCATCCACCATTTATGGCGTGATATTGGATCTTTGGAGCTCAATTGGAGGTGGGTTTTATAACTTGAACCCTTAATTTTATTATTGCAATCAATTCCTTATCAACTGGTGATCATTTCTACATTTCCAAAATTAATTTTGGTTGATTGATGCAATCTCGATGGAAATCACAGTAGATATCATGAGTTTTCAGGTTGATGATGATGACATCATCATAAGCACACACCTTCCCAAATATCTTGGGCAAACGGTTTCAAAGTTTGGACCAAACGGTTTGCAAACCGTTTGGGAGCAAACAGTTTCAAAACCGTTTGGGGGAGTTAACCAATGGTTTACCATTTGAGAATACTGTTCCTAATTATATAGGCTGATGAATCACCAAATTTTATGGATTAAATCCCACGGAATCATGAGTTGAAGGCTAATCAATTAGGTAAACCTAATTGGATTAAGTGCTGATTTTAATCTGATTAACGTGACCTTTTTGGGAAAACGGTTTCAAAACCATTTGCGTGAGTTGAACAAGGATTGACCGTTTGAGATTAATGATCCTAATTATGTTGGATAATGACTCACCAAATTTGATGGGTTAATTCCCAAGGAATCATGAGTTGAAGGCTAATCAATTGGGCAAATCCCAATTAAATTTAGTGCTGAAATTCCAATGAGTTGAATTGAGAGTTTGGGTTGATTAGCCCAAACGGTTTCAAAACCGTTTGGTAATCACCCAAACAGTTTGAAGACTTTTTGGGGGTCACTCAAGACCGTTTGAAGGTCTAGGGTTGACTATGGTTTAGTGTTTGAAGATCCAAAGATAGGGTATGAACCCTAATCGGCTAAATGCTGATTTTGCAATTGATTGAGATGATATTTTGGGTTGATTGGCCCAAACGGTTTCAAAACCGTTTGGGGATCACCCAAATGGTTTCAAGACCGTTTGGGGATCACCTAAGACAGTTTGGAGGTCTGGGGTTAAGTATAGTTGACCAATTGAAGGTCCAAAGGTATCAAATCATTTTGCAATTAAGTGTTGATTTGATGATCAACTCAATGGATCACACCCCAATGGAATTTCACTAGAATCCAAAGGTTGGATGAGCCAAACGGTTTCAAGACCATTTGGAGCTCATACAAATGGTTTCAAAACCGTTTGGTGATCATCCAAGACCATTTGGAGGTCTAGGGTTGTGTATGGTTAGGTGTTTGAAGGTCTAAAGGTACCAAGTCAATTTGCAATCAAATGCTGATTTGGTGATCAATCCAATGACCCAAACTCTAATTGGTTGACTTGGATTTTGATGATATGATGGGAAAACGATCTCAAGACCATTTGGAGGTCATACAAACGACCTCAAGACCGTTTGGGGTCAGTTAATGTTCAATTTGAATGATGATTCAATGGTTTCAAAGTAACTAGTCTTACATTGATTAGTGTCGAAGGATCATCGATTCCAAACCTTAATCTAATTGATTCAAACTCTAATTGATGACCAATTTAGGGTCAATTGAGGGTCAAATCAGTTGAAGGTTGACCTATATAACACAATTGAAGTATGCGTATAAGTCCAATTGATGATTGGTTCCATGAATTCAATGATTGAAGGAATTAACATTGGAAACCCTAATTCAATTGGATACCTTATGTAATGGAGGTCCAATGTGATTGAATCTTTGAGAATTAAGATGATGAATGTTCAATTGATCCAATGATGATTATTAATGATAATCAATGAAGGTACAAAGGTTGAAACCCTAATAGTACCTAAGTGATTAAGTGCCAATTAAGGGATGAATCCCTAATTGCTTATAGGATCAATGACTTGATATACTATGTAATCATTGTTGTATGCTTTTGATTGAAGGGTGGATGTGACCTAATCAAGTTGAAAGGATAAAAGTATAGAATTCATATATAAATATGATTCATGAGGTTATCTCTTGTAGCACGACCGTGTAAGGTAGCATGGCCGTGGTGGCTTCACTTTGCATGACCGTGCAAGGTAGCACGGCCGTGGTGTCTTCCCTTTTGCAAGACCATTTTAGGCTACACGGCCGTGGTGCTCTATACTTGACTTAGAGTTGATTGCAAGTGAACTTATACCTTGTATTGATGATCATTAATGGTATATGATGAGAATAGTGATCATAAGTATATACGTATGATATCTTTAGTTGCTCCTAGAAGTGTGGAGCAATACATTAGGGTTTATCCAACTACATGAGTATAAAACCCTAATTAATGTCAGTTGGGAAAACCTAACCCTAATTTTGGGTAAAGGGAGTGAAAGACCTATTTGGTGGTAAACCATAATCCTGATAAAAGAATAGTGGTGTTACTAATGTATCACATGATGTGGTTAATGACTTGTATGATTGTTATCATGTCTACTAATTATGTAGACCTCATAAGATGAAGAGCATAGCCAGACCTGAGCTATGACATTCATATAATAAATATGTTGATTGTCCTTATGTGCCTAATGTTGTTGTTTCTTAGCAAAAGTAACAAAATGTGTATGAACCTTATGAGTTCCATGAATAAGTTTTTGCCTAGTGAAAGGTGACAAGATACTTTATAGGCCTCTTGTGAGTCATGTGATATGCTTATATAACAAGTATCATGAATACCTTGCTCTGAGGACCCAGAGGTAATAGTTACTTATTAAGTGGTAACAATGTTTAGTGTTGAAATAAGGGTTTTAGATACCCATATTTGATAAGCATGATAATTATGTGGTTGAGGGATGAGAAATCCCAGTATTGAAATGAGGGACTGAGATCCCAATGTCTCATAAAGAATGAGAAGTGAATGATGAAAATAGTACATGTTTCTTTATAGCATTTGTCTGAATAAAATATGTTTGAGAACTTGACTGATGCTAAAAGAATATGATAATGTACTTAATTAATCAAGTGAAATCACATCATGTAGAGCCCTGACCATAGATCCATCATCGTCAGCAAATTGGTGATGGTGAAACGGGTTGCTCCGCGACAAAACCCGAAATACATATTTTTGAATATGTGGGGGTAATGGGCAAACATATCCTTATGCCCCATAGGATTGGCTACGGGCCATACCCTATGCATGGGATTTGTTACGGACCATAACCCAATAAGAGTATGGCTACGGGCCAAGACTCCATAATAAAATACCAGGCATTGGCTACGGGCCATAACCCTGAAGAGAGTATATGCTACGGGCTATAACTCTATAGTGAAGTTTCCAGTATACCCTGGAAAGCTATATATATAGCAGAGACACAAGATGTCCTACATGTGATCTCATGCTGATCGAGATGTGGGAGGTCATGGGAATCCGGCTCTTCCATTGACCTTGTATGGTACCGAATTCGACTTCGCAGTGGTCGGTTGGAGCATGAGCAGTATACCTCATCTCCTTTGGGCATAAGTGTGTTTGTAAAAATGTAATCAGCCATTTAGCATGTTTGCTATAGAATTGAATATGAAAATTCATTGGCTGATGGTATACTTCTTTCATGCAATGTCAGTTGATAAATGTTATTCATATCTCTTTACATTCCTTGCAATTAGATAAATGGATTATGAATCTACCACGAGTAGATACAATGTTCTCCTTAGGAAAGGAGATTATCTTTCTCTGTTCATACAATGAATAATGCTGTTGTCAATATGTAAGATTTCCTATTCAATTTTAATATAATAATCTACAACAACAATGTTTTGGCGGAGAGTTATATCTCCCACTGGGACAATTTACAATTGTCTCACCCCCGTGGGATCCAACATTTTTAGATGGACGCGGGCAAAGAAGCAGAGACTCTTTTACAGGAAAAAGGAAAGCAACAATAGGCACATCAATGATAACTCAGGTGGAGGCACTGGCTGCCAAGTGTTGTATAGTTAGAAAGTCCTATGTGTCGTCTCTGTACTCTCAGGTCCTCAGAGTTTATAGGTAGTGTTTTAACGAATCGATCTGAGATTTTTACTTGACTCCTCGAAGTTATTTGTTGTCTATATATTATGTCTTGAAGCAGCTGATGTTCTAATCTCGAGAAGAGATAGTGCAAGACATGTACTTTGAAACAGAATGTAAATGTTATACTTTAGTTCTTGAAGAAAAAGAATTCCTATGGGTGGATCTCTTTGCAAAAAGTTTTAATTTTTAGTGATTTCCAGTAATCTGCTGCTAATGATTCTCTTCCACATTAGTTAATCTTGTGTTTTATAAGTTGGATGCCACAAGAAGACACAAGGACCAATTATTTGTGGTCTGGTCTTCTCCACGACCGTGAACTTGTGATGACCTATAGCCGCGAAGTGGTAGCCCTTCGCCTCAAGATGGTCCCTGTAACATCCCTGACCTGGGTTATGCTTTAACCCTAGTTGTTTTGCTTAATAAAGTTAATTATATGCTTGTTCTGATCTCTTGAAAAGTAATTAAGGCCCAAGAGGAACTTATGTTTCAATTTTAGTCCTTTTTGAATAATGTTGAAACAATGTTTTGCCTGTTTTGGACTAAAGTGCAAATTACCCAAGTTGAGGGGTTAACTTGCAAATATTACATGATAAAATGTTCCTAAAAATTTTTAAGCATCAGAAGAATGAAAATGATGCAGAGGTATGGCTTCTACAAGCCAGAGTACCAAGAAAGAGCTTGTTAAGCAATGTTTGTGCATTAAAACCTAGTTTTGGTGTAATGTGCAAATTACCCAAAACCTAGGATTAAATATGCAAAATACCACTTTTAGAGAGTACCTCATATTTCTTGGCATCATGTAGAGAAAATAAAATTAGAGGGGCGTCTCATTTGAATCACTTTGGAGGAGAGAGAATCTTGATATTAAAATAATCAAGATTTAAGCATAATTGAAACCCTAATTCAATTTAATGCAAAAATAAATATATTAATGGAAGTGCCCTTCAACCAAAAATGTGATGGTTGGATTTAAATAAGTGTGGAGGTCTTTGTGCCTTGCAATGGCCATGAAATATCTAAAGTGAGCGGAGAGTCCACTCACATTAGTAAAAGAAAAAGAAATATCCACTAACTTTTGGATATTATTATTATAATGGTTAAGGTGCTTAATTTGTTTCTTTTAATTCATGTATAATGAAGAGGAATTAGAAGGTGGGGAATATGGCTTTGTATGAAAGGGATTGAGGGGAGTATGTGGCACTAATTTGGGGAATTGAAAGGATTTTATATCACTTTCTCTTTCATTAAATTTTCCTTATAAACACCCCATTTCCAACCCAAATGAAAGGTTTTTTCGACCCTTCTTTCTTTCCTTGATTTGGTTGAACACAAGGGATCTAAGGAGCAATAATAGGACGTTACCCAACCTGTAGATAAGCTCCATAGTCATCTTCATCCTTGATTTCATGGTGAAAATTTAAATTCAATGCTTAAATTCTTCTTTTCTCCATTCAATCTTCAACCTTAGCCATTCATTTCACTCAAAGACTTGAGGACGATCCTTGGGAAGTTGATGGAACTTCATTCACTATTAGAGACGTGGAGCTTGAAGATTGAATTCAACTTTGAAGGTGGGTTATATAACTTGAACCCTTAAATGTTATTATTGCATTCAATTCTTCATCACTTGTTGATCATTTTGTTCTTCTTGAAATTCCTTTCATCAAGTTGATAAAATTACCATAGGAATGGCAATAGATTTTGAAGGATCGAAGCTTAATGATTATGACATAATCTTAAGCACACACCTCAATGAATATCTTGAGCAAATGGTTTCATCCCTTGAGACCAAACGATCTTAAGATCGTTTGAGGTCAAACGGTCTCAAGACCATTTGGAGGTCAAAGGCTGTGATGGATAGTTGGAGATCCAAGGGTTATGATTCAAGGTACTTTCAATGGTCTCAATGATGATATTTATTGATTGCAAACCCTAGACCAAATAGATTTATTTGGTTTCAAATCAATGGTTGATGATTCGGTTTCAAGACCGAATTGATGGATTTAGTTTCAAGACCGAATGGATGGATTTGGTTTCAAGATCGAATGGATGGATTTGGTTTCAAGATCGAATATATTGATTTGGTTTCAAGAAAAAATGAGTTGATTTGGTTTACAACTAGTCAAGACTATTTGAAATGTTGATCAAGACTATTTGGAGGTCTAAACGGCCTCATACCGTTTGAAGGTCCAAACATTCTCAAACCGTTTGGAGGTGTGGATCCAAACCGTTTGGAGGTTTAGTAGTCAAAATTGTTGAAGGTTCAATTGACCTCAGAACTAAATGAATACTATTATAGTAACTCAAGATTGATTATAATGGAAGTACCTCTAAGGCACTTAGGTGAACGAGTACACTAGAGTGATTGTCTTTTGATGCCTATGAATGTGATGAATTCAATACACCATAATAATCATAGGTGTAAGTATCTTAGTGAAAGGTTGAGCCAACTAAAAGAAGTATGGATTAATCGACATCCTAGAGAGGATGAGAGAGAGGAAACCCATACTTGAATAATCAATATGCAATGTGCAACATTGACACCTTTAATAGGTGTAGGGTATGAATTAGGGTTTGATCCATGATGATGAGACCATGAAATCCTAATCGAGAAGGTTGATGAACCCTAACCTTAATTTAGGGCAATTCTAAGTGAAACCCTACTCTAGGGTGATGGTGTAACCATAATTTAGGGTAATGATATGAGAAATCCTAATTCAAGGTATTTTAATGATAAACCTTAATTTGATGTGAACAATATATCCTAACCCTAATTTGGGTAATGGGATATGAGAAACCCTAATTTGATGTGAATAGTAAACCCTAACCTTATTATAGGGTGAAGGTATGTGAAACCCTAATTTTGGGTTATAATGCATGGAACCCTAATCTTGGGTAATAAGATGACAAACCATAGCCCTAATTTGGATAATGGCTGAGAAATCCTTGATTCACATGAAATGGGAAACCCTAACCCTAATAAGGGATTAGTGGTGTTATCCTTGTATTGCATGGTGCTGAAATGTAATTGACATAACTGTTATCATGTGTACTTGTTGGGTTTTAGGGGAGGCAGAGAAGGCAGCGGAAAAAAAACATTTCTCCTCCCCCGAACCCAAACCGAGGAAACGCGTCAACATCTATACAATAGGAAGGTATGCTTTGTGGAATCATACCTTGTCCCGAGGCTTACTCGGCGACAGTACCTCGCGCCTTGCGCGGTCTTCACCTACGGTCTTAGACGGTATCTATGCAGCTCCTGGTCACACCAGGACTGATGACTCCTGGTCTCACTGGGACTGGATTGACAATTGTCCTCCTAAGCGGCAGAAACCTCCCGCCTCTGAAGTAGTCCACACGGATCACCTGGAACTCCAATCTCCTTGTCCCACAAGGAATTGGAAGGAGTCGCACCCTCCTATTGGCGTACTAGTCGCCAAAACACTCTCCTGCCACCAGTCGCTATATGCAGTTGTCTTTCCCTTGCTGTGCCTCCCTTATCGGGTAGCACTTGCTCGGGCTCTCTCGGTTACCAAAACCAGAGAGAACAACAACTTTACAGAGAAACTGGTTGCAGTGAGTTGTTGTCAGAGAAGCCCCCAATACCCCTATATATATAGGAGGGTCATTGGACAGGGTTCTCTCTCCTGGGCAATGCGGGACTAAAGCAGCAGTAGAAGGGTTTGAGAATTTTCCACAAAAACAACCAACTGCGTAACCTGAACCAATCGTTTCACAACTGAACTAATCATTTCGGCCACCTGAGCCGATCGGTTGGACCTGAGCCGATCGTCTGGGGATCCCAACTGATCAGTTGGTACCCTGAAATGATCGGTTCACGGTCCTGATCCAACTCAAATTGACTTTCCTTCTTTTGTTTTGAATCGGTATCAAATACTAATCCTTGTCCCAATCAAATTGGGCAAGTGAAACAAAAAGAAATTACTCACCAATCTTATTTTCCCAACTCGCTCGGTTGCACCAGTCGAACCGATCGTTTCAACACTTGAACAGATCATTTCATCCTGTGCATGAGCCGATCGACTCACAACCTGAGCCGATCGGTTCACCTAGCTCAGCCGATCAGTTCATCGCATCAGCCGATTGGTTGGGAGTGCAGATTGAGCAGAAATAGTCAATTGCAGTTCCAATCAATCTGATACTCTAATCAATCGATCCAACACCTTGAATACTATGATTTTGAGCTATCAATTAATTGAGTGTTTAATTGAACTACTAAACTCCTTTAGTAATCAATCTAAACAATGTTTGTGGACAAAACTCCTTTTCCAGGTTAAATCCTATGTGTGTGACCCTACAGGTCCTTTTCACGTTGGCAGTGAAAGTCCATAACACTTATGACTTCACAAGCAAAGAGCGGTGCCTAGTCACACATCAGTGCTACCCAAGTGAAATAGAAAGTTAGAGAACAACTTTCAATCCTACAATCTTTGTATGGTGTTACAGTGAATGTATAATTCCTTTGTCACTGATATCTCGAATGAACTCGAGGCATGGAACAGTCATCCTGCCAACGTTCATTCAGTTTCTTGATCTCAGAGTAGATTGGAAGAGATATGTATGACATCAATATCACATACTGATTCACACATGCGTGCACGCCTTTCTCAATCCTACTCATCAAGTGGCCATGGATATCAAACTCCCTCAGGAGGGACAAATCCCATATCTATCACTCACCCCTCAAAAGCCCCATGTGTCAAAGCCACCCAATCATCACCTTTATAACAACCCATGTTTCAGGACTTCGTTTGATGATGTCAAAGTGTGCCCAACGACATGTGTTGAGTGTAGTGATTTCAGGTCTAAGAATCACATTCACCACCATCACTGTGAGTACTGACTGTGACTACCATGTCATGGTTCCATGTGTCAAACTCACGGTGGGTCTGTCTGGTACACTTGTTCTCTAACAAGTACCTATGTGTTTGGTTTGATATCTCTATATCATGACTAATGAGATTCTGTCATCAACCAACACCACAATCTAGTCTTTTGTGTCATTGTTGTCTATCTACCTTCCACAATGACATCCGACTAGGGAGATGACAAGAATGTACAAACTCTTAGCATCCGTATGATCTCACCGTTCAGGTCCTCAACCTGAAAGCATACATCATTGAGTACTGTCATTCTCTAGACATTCAATATGTTCTATCACTATCTCATATGACTGAACCAGAAAGAATTGGAAGCTTTCCTTTGATTTTTATCAAATCAATCTTAATGTATCCCATCAATCATCCCATGATTGGCTCTCAGGGCATATATACCAACAGACTCCCACTTGCACTGCGAGCCAATCACCCTTGAATCATATTCATACTGATTTTTCAAACATGTCCCACATGTTACTGTGCTCTTGTGCCAACATAGTGAGTTATGGCAACACCTTGCCAAAGTCAGTATAAATTGCATGTCTCACATCTCTTCACTGTACGTCACACGTATGAGATGGAGTTGTCATAATATGCGATCCAGTATTCCTTTGCTAACCTTTAGCCACATTGCATGATCAAGGATTCCATACTTGTCATTAATGACCAGAATATCTATAAGTTCATCTCATGAACTTCCAGATCCATTTAGTATCCACTGTTGTTCTCTAACACACGGATACTCGACATTTCCTTTTAAACGACTTTATTGGAACACTTCCAATTATCAACAAACTTTCACTTATATATATCCTATATATATTTTTTGATTAATTTTCTGTCCTTTTCGGAAGTTCACATCAATTTAACTCTTTACATCGAACTCTTCCTTATCTCCATAAAACTAGTACTTCATAAGTACTTATCAAGTTCTTATGGTTTCCAGTAACCCTTATTGAAATAGACAGGCATCCACTCATTATGTCCCACATACAAGTTATCAGGATGAGCACATCATATTGTCATTTCCTACATACAAGATGATGAATGCATTTTATTCTTGCCATGTCTATACATGCAAGATAATGGGATGATCACATACATGATAGATCCATATCTATTCTTAGTGTTTATATTCTTCATAAGAATTGGACACTTGGCCTTGGGATACTAACTCCATGTAACATGGACAAGTTTTCTCCCACTGAATCTGTGCACACTGAACCTTTCAGTACAGATTGCTAATGTATGCTCTCTCTTTTCTAGGTCAAGAGGTTTTTGAGAACTATCTCTATAGATCTCTATTCCTATCACATAGGAAATGTCTCTATATTTCCTAAAGATAATTTCCACTTTGGATTTCCATTCTAGAACATTTCCATTTCACATAAACATGTGGAATGTGAATACGCCCCCACTAAATCACAGATCCCTTGTTTATCTTTGACATATCAGTCAAACCCTTTGACTATATCATCAAAGTAAAGATCCAATTCTGAGTTGCTTGTACTCAATCAATCACATTGATTAGTCCATTGTAACTTATAGACTTCATTTGCATTAGTGGATTCATAAACCTTATAGGTTGTGTCACGTACACATCCTTGTTTTATTCCTCATAGGAATGTTGTTTTAGTATCCATATGCCAAATGTCTTAGTCATTAAGTTGCAATCAACAAGCATCATCCTTCTCAAAATGTCATCCATGTGTCTTAACGCTTAAGACTTATTTGCATTTATGGATTTTCATCCAATGTGTGCTACCATCAAGGTCATACCTTATGGTTCACATGGAAGTCATTTAGGATGTAACGGTCATAAACCATAACTCAAAATCTGGTTCCTCATATTCATCTAGGTAGTTGACTCATCACATGACCAACTTATCACATAGATAATTGAGGTGTATCTATCAAGTATATAAGAACTCACAACTCCTTGTGATTCTTAATGTCCTTTATTAGTGTAGGGTATTCTTTTATTAAGAATAATTCAGTTATTTGATAATCATTCTCTAACTCCTTAGAGTATGACTCCTTCTTGATTTAGACATCACCATGCCTTAATCATGAGATCACTATGATACATAATCATAATCACTCATAAGGTTCTCAAACATTTGGTCCAAGTATTTCATTCATTGATCTCATCAAGAATTAACACTTTACCAAATTCACACTTCATCTATGATATTCTTGAACATTTCAAGATATTCATATTGGTATTTCTCTAAAAGCCATTTGAAGTATTAGCATGTATTCCAATAGGTATGTAAATACATCACATGTATTATACCTAATAGGATAATCATTCTCCCACTACCATTAGTGAAGATTTATTAATCATGTCCAAGATATTCATGTCTCTTACTGGTTCTCTAACCAAAAGAGTCTAGATTTATCCATCATATGGAAACTAGAAATGAATTTCTCATGATTGATGCTAATTTGATTGTTTGAGTTATCAATAACTTTTAGGTATCATTTTATCTTATGCATACCAAGTACCATAAGATAAATAAGGCATTGCCACAAAGATCATATCTTTTAGAAATTGAAACATCTCTTTATTGATTGCCATCATTGTCTTACAATATGCAAAAATAAAGTGTTTCTATCTATTGGAAAATATGAAATAGCAGTTCATAACTGTATTACATGCCTTAAGGCTAAAAAATAAACTAAAGTACTCCTATCTATGGCGGCAACACTTGCCCCACTTATTGAGTGCTTTACACTTTACATCTTGGTATCATATACCTCAAAAGTGTCACAAGTTTATTTTCATGACACCTTTATGTGGAGACAACAGTTGCCTCCTTCTTCTTTTGTTCTTCCAGATAGAGAGGACAATTCCTTTTCCAATGTCCTGGCTTTTAACGATGGTGGAAATTGCCTTTCTTGGTCACACCTCCCTTGGCCTTGAGAGTTGAAGACGACTTGGACTCCTGGATAGCAACAGAACCTTTCTTAGATTTGCCCTTTCCCTTGCACTTGGACTTGCCTTTCTTGCCCGTGATCACCATCAAAAACTTAGGCTTGTCCTTCTTCATCTGTGTCTCGACTGTCCTCAACATGCCCAACAACTCTGACAGTGGCCTATCAAAGTTGTTCATGTTGTAGTTCATCACAAACAGACTGTAGGATTTTGGCAACGATTGCAGTATCACGTCAGTAGCCAACTCTTGGCTCAGTGGAAATCCCAGTCTTTGCAAGTTCTCCACATACCCAATCATCTTGAGTGTGTGAGGACCAACTGGATCTCCTTCTATCACGATGCACTTGAACAGTGCCCTTGAGACATCATATCTCTCTTGCCGTGCTTGATCTTCATACATGTTCTTGAGATGCTGAACCGTCTCAATCACACCCATGTTCTCATGTTGTCTCTGCAACTCATGGTTCATAGAGCACAACATCAAGCATTTTGCATCAATGGCATCATAAGAATGCTTCTTGTAAGCATCCCTTTCTGCCTTTGGTGCATTAGGAGCAGGTTCCTCTAGAACTGGAGTATCCAGGACATTGAGCTTTCGCTCTTTAGTGAGAACAATTCTCAATGTCCTATACCAGTCGTGGAAGTTTGTCCCATTTAGCTTGTCCTTTTCAAGGGCCGATCGCAAAGAAAAGTGATTATTGTTTGTTGCCATTTGTACTACAAAAAGAAAAATATGCAATTTTAGTCCAAAACTCATTTTTTACTTATTTGATTGATTTGAAGAGAATTGATGATATAATTAGGCCTTTAATTAATTATCACTCCCACTATTTTGCTTCAAATTGATAGCCATCACCATCAATTCGGAAGATTGCAGCATACAATCTTCTAGTGGGCAAGATCCTGAAATCCTCTAAATCATGGACCAGCTTGGGATGTCACCCATAACTTAGATCTCTCAGGTAGGCAACACTTGCCAATTGCATCATATGCAACTCTTGATAAGATGTCATATGCAACTCCTTGCCATGATCATCTCCATGCCTCAAGGCACTAGATCCTATCTAGGTCACCTTGTTAAGTCTGACCCAAAGCCAACACGATGAATATGCACCCTGCTTGGGCAGACCCACACATTCATCCTTCACGCTTCCACGAGATAGACGGTGCACCACGCATGGGAGTTCCCACACTTGGTCGATCAAGATTTTCACATGTGTCGCATTTGGAAGGCATCTAAAACTTAATATTTAATGAGGGATTTGGTTTTATATACATATACATATCCAATCACCACAATATATAGTACATATCATATACATGCTATATCCCACAGAAAACATGTGAAACGATAAAAGCGATGATTATGGCCATCCTAATGTGATTCCTCGAGCCAAGAGGAATCACGGTCATCTAGGTCTACATCACATGCAACCTGTACAAGATGGACTTTGTGCTTTGCCTTTTGGGTTTGATCAATTCATCACATGAAACGATTGGCTCACCATCAAACTGGTCGACTGGGTGCCACCAGCCGATCGGTTGGCTCCTCCAACCGATTGATTCGTCTGGTCGTCGTGCATCTCTTCCTGTCCACCACCCACTCATCTCGCTCCTCGAACCAGGCATCAACCGATCGGTTCACTCCTTGAACCGATCGTCTGGAACGCCAAACGATCGGTTCATGATGAAGCTAGAACTTACACCAAAAGATTACTCTTCCGATGGAAATCCTAATATGCACCAAAAACCCTAGAAAGTTGATGTCCTCTCTAGGTTTACCTACAACTGGTGCTAGATAAATGCTCCAACCCCACAAGAGTGTGGAAGCCTTATCATAGTACAGATTTAGGATCGAACCCAAAGGACAACATTAAGAATCTGAGTGCCTTTTTCTTATTTCGTATCAATCTAAGTTAATCATCTAAGACCAGAAGTTTGATTTGAGTTATTTAACCTAAAACATGCAAAAGTAAAGGCAAGAATAAAAACTAGTTTAATGATTAAAATCTAAGATTAGCAAATGATGACGGATCACTGGGGTAATGCGGGTATTCGCCACCACTACACATGAATTGCACTTGTACCAAACATAGCAAGACTTGTAAGCAAGATACATGGATGTTGTACAATATCGATGTCTTAGAGGACAAGAGTAATGCATACATCCTTCACGGGTTGAGTAACTCTCATCCGGTACATATCTACGTGTCAATGAAGATATGTAGTCTCCGAAGAGAAAATCTTACTCAACCTCGTGAAACGTGCATCGGAAAACTAACAAGCGAGCGATAATTACCAAAACGATTAGTATCCTTATAGACTATCCCTCTTTCGAGGATATAGCTACGAGAAACGTGAGAGTGTTGCAACGTCAGCCATTCCCGAACGAATGGTCAAGTACTTTGCACCACTTTCTCCTCAGAGTGTGTTTCTCGACCCGTCAAGGTTGCACTTTTGTACGTCAACTGATTCCATTTCATAGTACAAAAGTACAACGATGGAGGTGAGTTTACTCCACTCCTCAAAAAGCGTTTCTAGATACCGAAACGGATGCGCGGTGGATACACGCACCAGAAACCAAAACTAAATCGGTATTCGAGTATCAAGAGCGGTCGTAGACAAACCAAAACCAAAGACAATAGATGCATACAAGAACGCGGCCAACATTCAAGCATGTATGAAACTATTTAGTATTGAAACAGAATGATATCATCTTTTTAGTACAAGTTACAAAACACGGGCAGCGGGGCTAGTCCCCGCACCCCAGTGAATGGAACTACTCACTCCTCATAGAGGAAGCAACAAAGAAAGAGAAGAGAGAGGAAGAAAGCATCGTCGGAGTAGAAGAGTAGATCTGTAACAGCCTGGTGTAGATCGTCGCAGTCTCCGGGACTGCTCCATTGTAGTCGATGACGCCTGTCTCTCCGCCTCGATCTTCAGGTCAACCTCCGGAGTTGTAAGAGTAGGATGAGGTGGAGCTATGGTGTGAGCAATGGTGAGATGGTGATGGAACAACCTTCTAGATCTGCGCCCAGACTGGCTGCTCACCGGATCTGGACTCAGGATGGGATTCTGAGGCTGTGGGTGAAGTTTGGTCAGAAACGGTGCTCGGGCAATCTGGCAGCGTTCCGGCTCTGGTCCCAGTCCGGAAGCCTTGGGCCGTCGTGAGATGGGATAGGCAAGACCATGCCTCTACCCTTCTATTTATAGGCTTGCCAAAATATCTTGGGCCAAGGAGTCACACCATGTGCGTGTCCTTTTGTCCATGCGGTTTGCTTAATTCATACGGTTTGGTTGCTTATACGGTCTTATTGTATTTGCTCATTCGGTTTGCTTTTCCCCGGCCATTCGGTTTTCTTCTCCTCATTCGATCCTTCATTCGATCCTTCATTCGGTTTGCTCATTCGATCCTTCATTCGATCCTTCACTCGGTTTCTATCTTTGGTTTCTCCGCCTCGCGCTATTCGATTTTGCCTTTGCTAGTTCATTCGGTCTCCTCAACCACGTGCACTCATACGGTCTGGTTTCCATTCGGTTTGGCAGCTTGCTAAATTAGCAATCAATTTTGACTTTTCAAAGATGCTCTCTCGGTTTCCACACGTAACGGCTGCTCGATTGTTAATTATCAACTGGTTTAATGTATTGCTGGGCACTTTGCCAAACGATCTTACTAGCTTTTGGTTTTGGTTCTTGCGTGCATGCATGCACGTGATTTCAGCAAACGGGTCTTCTCATTTGCTACCCAAACGATCCCGTAAACTTATCCATTCGATTTGCACAATCTCTGCAACCCAGCAAACGGTCTTCTCATAGCAAACAGTTGCTTGCACAACTTGCTAACTCAAACGGTCTTCGGTTATTGTATCATGCGATCTTCGAGTGCATGCATACGTACAGCTCAAACGGTCTTCGGCTATTGGTCTTTGATTTGGCAGCGAGCAAATGGTATTGCATGTCCTCATACTCAAACAGTCTTGGGACCGCATGGGCTCATACGGTCTTGAGACCGCATGAGCTCAAACGGTCTTGAGACCGCATGGGCCCATACGGTCTTGAGACCGCATGGGCTCATACGGTCTTGAGACCGCATGAGCTCAAACGGTCTTGAGACCGCATGGGCTCATACGGTCTTGAGACTGCATGGGCTCATACGGTCTTGAGATCGCATGGGCTCATACGGTCTTGAGACCGCATGGGCTCATACGGTCTTGAGACTGCATGGGCTCATACGGTCTTGAGATCGCATGGGCTCATACGGTCTTGAGACCGCATGGGCTCATACGGTCTTGAGACCACATGATCTCAAACGGTCTTGAGACCGCATGGGCTCATACGGTCTTGAGACCGCATGGGCTCATACGGTCTTGAGACCGCATGGGGTCAAGATTGTATAACGCTCAAGACCGCATGGATGAAAACAAAAGGATCAAGACCGACTAGCGGTGATCTGCAGAGGGAAAGGGGAGTGTGTAAGAGATAATATCATCGAATAAACTAGTAATTAGAACTATTTAGGCAATATTTGCAAGGAATTAGTGAAACACTCAAGGTGAACCAAAGCGAGGGTAAATAAGTCAATATGAGGAACAAAATTCCTAGAATTGGCGACTGTGCAGATGAATCTGGAGGATTCATCAGTTCACTCCTTGAACCGATCGTTTTAGCTGTCGTCTGGATGTCTGCCGTTCTTCGACATAACAGGAAATAAAATCTATCCTATTTTACATCATTAAAAGGGGAAACCCTGAGTTACATTCAGGGGGAGCAAAGGTAGGAAAGAAATCTCGAATTATTTTGAGTTACATCAGGAATAGGAGAGGGAAGATCGATGCGTAGACTGAGATGCAAGAAACCACATACAACCATACACAAATAGGGTTTATTGGCCATAACCACACTTATACATCCACCACAAAACTCATTTAAGGGCAACGCGTATCGAGTGCATTAATATTACATATCATATATGTAGTTAGGGATTTGTGGATTTAAGATTGGACATGCATAAAGCCAATATTATTCGCATCGTATGCAATAAATAAAGGCGACAAACTAAAATCGATCATATCGATAATCCTAAAGTATAGAGCAGCTGACGTCACTCTGATACCACTGTTGGGTTTTAGGGGAGGCAGAGAAGGCAGCGGAAACAAAAAATTTCTCCTCCCCCGAACCCAAACTGAGGAAACGCGTCAACGTCTATACAATAGGAAGGGAAGGTTTGTGGAATCATACCTTGTCCCGAGGCTTGCTCGGCGACAATACCTCGTCCCTTGCACAGTCCTCACCTCCGGTCTTGGATGGTGTCTGTGCTGCTCCTGGTCGCACCGGGACTGACGACTCCTGGTCTCACCGGGACTGTCGGGATTGACAGTTGTCCTCCTAAGTGGCATAAACCTCCTGCCTATGAAGTAGTCCACACAGACCACTTGGAACTCCAATCTCCTTGTCCCATAAGGAATTGGAAGTAGTCGCACCCTCCAGTTGGTAAACTAGTCGCCAACACACTCTCTTGCCACCAGTCGCTATTTGCAGTTGTCTTTCCCTTACTGTGCCTCCCTTATCGGGTAGCACTTGCTCAGGCTCTCTCGGTTACCAAAACCAGAGAGAACGACAACTTTACAAAGCAACTAGTTGCAGTGAGTTGTTTTCAGAGAAGCCCCCAATACCCTTATATATAGGAGGGTCATGGGACATGGTTCTCTATCCCGAGAAATGTGGGACTAAAGCAGGAGTAGAAGGGTTCGAGAATTTTCCACAAAAACAACCAACTGCGTGACTTGAACTGATCGTTTCACAACTGAACCGATTGTTTCGGCCACCTGAGCCGATCGGTTGGACCTGAGCCGATCGTCTGGGGATCCCAACTGATCGGTTGGTATCCTGAACCAATCGGTTCACGGTCCTGATCCAACTCAAATTGACTTTCCTTTTTTTGTTTTGAATCGGTATCAAATACTAATCCTTGTCCCAATCAAATTGGGCAAGTGAAACAAAAAGAAATTTCTCACCAATTATTTTCCCAACTCGCTCGGTTGCACCAGTTGAACCGATCGTTTCAACACTTGAACTGATCATTTCATCCTGTACATGAGCTGATCGACTCACAAACTGAGCCGATCGGTTCACCTAACTCAGCTGATTGGTTCATCGCATGAGCCGATCGGTTGGGAGTGCAGATTGTGCAGAAATAGTCAATTGCAGTTCCTATCAATCCGATACTCTAACCAATCGATCCAACACCTTGAATACTATTATTTTGAGCTATCAATTAATTGAGTGTTTACTTGAACTACTAAACTCCTTTAGTAATCAATCTAAACAATTTTTGTGGACAAAACTCCGTTTCCAGGATAAATCCTATGTGTGTGACCCTACAGGTCCTTTTCACGTTGGCAGTGAAAGTCCATAACACTTATGACTTCACAAGCAAAGAGCGGTGCCTAGTCACACATCAGTGCTACCCAAGTGAAATAGAAAGTTGGAGAACAAATTTCAATTCTACAATCTATGTATGGTGTTACAGTGAATGTATAATTCCTTTGTCATTGATATCCCGAATGAACTCGAGGCATGGAACAGTCATCCTGTCAACGTTCATTCAGTTTCTTGATCTCAGAGTAGATTGGAAGAGATATGTATGACATCAATATCACATATTGATTCACACATGCGTGCACACCTTTCTCAATACTACTCATCAAGTGGCCATGGATATCAAACTCCCTTAGGAGGGACAAATCCCATATCTATCACTCACCCCTCAAAAGCCCCATGTGTCAAATCCACCCAATCATCACCTTTATAACAACCCATGTTTCAGGACTGCGTTTGATGATGTCAAAGTGTGCCCAACGACATGTGTTGAGTGTAGTGATTTTAGGTCTAAGAATCACATTCACCACCATCATTGTGAGTACTGACTGTGACTACCATGTCATGGTTCCATGTGTCAAACTCACGGTGGGTCTGTCTGGTACACTTGTTCTCTAACAAGTACCTATGTGTTTGGTTTGATATCTCTATATCATGACTAATGAGATTCTGTCATCAACCAACACCACAATCTAGTATTGTGTGTCATTGTTGTCTATCTACCTTCCACAAAGACATCCGACTAGGGACATAACAAGAATGTACAAACTCTTAGCATCCGTATGATCTCATCGTTCAGGTCCTCAACCTGAAAGAATACATCATTGAGTACTGTCATTCTCTAGACATTCAATCTATTCTATCACTATCTCATATGACTGAACCAGAAAGAATTGGAATCTTGCCTTTGATGTTTATCAAATCAATCTTAATGTATCCCATCAATCATCCCATGATTGGCTCTCAGGGCATACATACCAACAGTACTAACCATGAAGGTATCATGAGATGATGAGCATAGCCATGTATGAGCTATGAGGCTTTATTATTTGAAATTGTTTTATGGGCCTTGTGAGCCATAATATGCTTTGTTGCCTAGTGAGAGGTAACAAGAGATGAAATGGGCTTTGAGAGCCATGTGAGATGCTTGAGTAGCAAGTATCATGATTACCTTGGTCATATGACTTGAAGGTATTAGTTACTTGATAAGTGGTAACAAATTTTCTATGTTGAACTGAGTGTTTGAATACCCATTTTCTATAATCATGATGATGTGTTTGGGAAAGGATGAGAATGCCCCTCATGAGATGAGGGATTGAGATCTCAATGTTTTATTGAAGTTGAACAATACCTGATGAAAGTATTACACATTCTTTACAACATCTGCTATAATAATTGATGTTTGGAAACATGATTGATGCTAAAAGAATATGATAATGCACTTAATTAATCAAGCGATATCATATAATGTAGTTTCCCTGAACACAGAACCATCAGTGTCAGAATTTGCTGAATGGTGAAACGAGTTTATCTCGGAACACATATTTTTGAATATGTGGGGGTAATTGGGCAATTATATCCTTATGCCCCATAGGAATGAGTGCGAGCTATATCTATGTACGAGATTGGTTACGGACCATACCCAGTTTGAGTATGGCTACATGCCATGACTCCATAATATGATACCATGCATTGGCTACGGGCCATAACCTGAAGAGAGTATATGATGCGGGCTATAACTCTATAGCGAAGATGCCAATATACCCTGGCAAGCTAATTGCGGTTTGACACATGATGTCTCTGCCATATAATCTCGTACTGACCGAGAAGGTTGATGTCTTGGATTCTGACTCTTCCATTGACCTTGTGTGGTACCGATGCTTACGTAATCATGGTCGGTTAGAGAATGAATGGTATACTTCATCTCTCCAGGGCATTAACTCAGAATGATTGTAAAATGTAATCAGCCATGTAGCATAATTGGTCAAGATTGAAATACAAGAATCATTGGTTGATGTAACCTTGCTTAGCATATCCTAGATGGATAAATGTTATACATGTTCTTCGTATTCCTTACTGGATAAATGATGCTAGTTTATCTATCATATCTGATATGCTTTGAATAAGAATATTTTCCTAATCTATTTAGACATTGAATTATCTACTGTTGAATATATATGATTTCTCTACTATGTTTTTATTCTATTAAACTGCAATAATAATGTTTTTGGTGGAGAGTTATATCTCTCGCTGGGATGGGGTCTCACTCTGCTGGTCACCAACACTTTTTAGGTAGACACGGAATAAGGGACAAGAACCCTATTGTGGAATACAACTCATAAAAACATGATTAACTAATGCGGAAGCGTTCACTAAGAAGTGGATTACCAAAAATCACTAAAAATTAAAACCTTTTTATCAAAAACTCCATCAAAGGAAAAATTTCTCACATAGAACCAAAGTAACACATTTACATTCTGGTTTAAAGGTACATGTCCTATATCATCTCTTTCTGAGAATTATAAGCATCAACTGCTCTGATAAACCAAACACAGGCAATATGAAAATCTCGAGGCACTGAGCCAAAATCTCAAAAGCACTAACTACTACTCCGAGGACCTGAGAGTACAGAGATGACACATAGGACTCTATATAGATCTAAACAAGGCATAACAACCAGTGTCTCCACCTGAGACTTCACTACTGTCTCTGCTACTATTGTTATTGTCCTCCACCTACTGAAGGGTTCCTGCCTCCTCGTCCGCGCCCACCTAAAAATGTGGTTCCCACGGGGGTGAGACAATTGTAAATTGCCCCAGTGAGAGATATAACTCTCCTCCAGAAACATTATTATTGCATCTTAAGAAGATAATTATGAACAAAGGAATCGTAATTACTTGACAACAGTTAATTCAATGTCTAACAGATTAGAATATTATCTTTATCAAAAGCATTGCAGCTATAACTTGATAGAGCAACATGTCATTTATCCATTAAGGAATATGAAGAACATGTATAACATTTATTTCATGTAAAATCATTACCATAGTATAAATTTCTCTTCAGGCTTAGATCATATCTAATGCCTAGCATTGTCATTGTGGAGTCATGGCCTATAACCATACTCTTTTCACAAAGTATTGGGATCTTAATCCCTCATCTCATCAAGTACAGTTCCACTTCCTAACAAGTTCATTATCATGATTATAGGATATGGTTATTTGAACCTTTAACTCATCATAGAACACTTGTTACCATTTATTAGGTAACTTCATACCTTCAGGACATCTGACCAAGGACATTATGATTCTTGCTACAGAAAGCATTGCACATAGTTCATAAAGCTCATATCACCTCTTATTATCCCTTAATAGGCAATAAGTCATATTATGGCTTATAAAGCCCATAACTAATTTCAATAAGTAAAACATCATTTGGCACACAGGACTCATAAGTTTTCATATTACTTTTCACTAAGCAATAAAGCATATGAAGGCTTATAAAGCCTATAAAACATTTTCAATGTACAGAACATCATAGCCCATACCTGGCTATGCTCATCATCTCAACATATCTGCATGATTAGTAATCATGATACTATCACATATTAGTACCATGCAATACAAGGGTCATCTCATTATATTTATAACCCATTAGTATGTATTTGAGCTTCACATTGGATTACTTTGTGTTAGAATTTCACATAGCATCACCTTGTATTAGGGTTTCACATAGCAGTACTCTGTATTAGAGTTTCACATAGCATTACTCTGTATTAGGGTTTCACATAGCATTACCCTATATTAGGGTTTCCTGCACCTTTACCCCATTTTTAGGTATTAAGGTTTACCATGCACATCCAAGTAGGGTTTCTCTTACCTCATACCAAAATTAGGGTTAGGATGTACAATTCTCATTAAATTATGGTTTCCTTCATTGTTATACTAAATTAGGGTTACATCATCATCCTGGATTTATGATAACACTCAGCTTTACCCTAAATTAGGGTTTCACACATAGCTTTGCCTTGATTAGGGTTTCACACATAGCTTTGCCCTAATTATGGTTTCACACATAAATTTCACTTCAGAAAAGGGTCTACATTCAATAACCCACAATTTGGGTTCACTATTCATCCCAATTAGGGTTTCACTTAGTATTACTCTAAATTAGGGTTAGGGCTCATTGATTAGGGTTTCATGATGTCATTATTATGGATCAAACCCTTATCACATAGTTTACTCATAATGAGAGAATTAGGGCTTAATTATATAAGCATTCATCTCTCTCATTCTCTCTCTCATCCTCTTTAGGATGTTAACTACTCCAAGATTAATCTAGGTCAACTCTTCACTTGAGTACACATAGCTAGGGTTAACCTTCAAAATAATTGTTGGTCTACATCTTTAATAGTCACATAGCTGATTGAATTTTGATCATATTAGATGCCCAAATGGTTTAATCAATTAAACCATAAATTATATAAGGAATTCAAAAGAATGGACCAATTAAACTTTCAAATTCCACAAAGTGACCAATCGGGTTAACCATTGAAATCTTCAAATGCATTAAGTATCTAAATAGGTTCACCATATTGGACCTTCATTTACAAGAGATATTCAAATGGATTAACCATGTTGATCTTCAAAAAGTTAATTACTTAGAGCCTCAATGATCTTGGTTCTCATACATAAATTGGTTGAAAACCATTTGAACAAGTTATACTTGAAACCAATTGGACAAAGTAGGTATTGAAACCGTTTGCACTTTGGGTCTCCAAACGGTTTGAGACCGTTTGGTCCCAAATGGTCTTGAGACTGTTTGGACTCAAATGGTCTTGAGACCGTTTGGACCCAAAGAGTCTTGAGACCGTTTGGTCCAAACCTTCTCAAAACCGCATGGACCAAAAAGGTACTTCAACACTCAATCGACTCAATGTTTCAATCCATGGTCCAATTATAAATTGAACCACTAAGGTATTAATCAATTGGACCAATGAATCATCATTCAATTAGACCTTCAATTTAGGGTTTTGAACCCAATTTAACTAGGTTTGATAATCAAGAAACCATCACTTAGGGTTTGAAATCGAAGATCCATCAATGGTTGACATTGTGGAAACCAAATCAATTGAAAACAATGAACCATCATCATCACATGATATAACCTGACCTCAAACGGTCTTGGATGACCAACAAATGGTCTTGAGATCATTTGGGTGTTCTCCAAACAGTCTTGAGACCGTTTGCCCATTCCATCATCAAAATCCATGACATCCCATTAGGGTTTTGAACCATTGGATTGATTATCAAATCAGCACTTAGTTGCAATTCAATTTGGTACCTTTGGACCTTCAAACACTTATACATACTTAACCCTAGACCTCCAAACGGTCTTGGGTGACCCCCAAACGGTCTTGAGACCGTTTCGGTGATCCCCAAACATTTTTGAAACCGTTTGGGTCAATCAACCCAAAACATCATCTCAAACACTTGCAAATTCAGCACTTAGTTGATTAGGGTTCATACCATATCTTTGGATCTTTAAACACTTAACCATACTCAACCCTAGACCTACAAATGGTCTTGGGTGACCCCCAAACAGTCTTGTGACCATTTGGGTGATCCCCAAATGGTTTTGAAACTGTTTGGGCTAATCAACCCAAAAATCCAAATCGACCAATTGGAATTTCAGCACTAAATTCAATTAGGGTTTTCTAATTGATGAGCATTCAACTCATGAACCCTTTGGAAATATCCACTAAAATTTTGTGGGTCATCAATCAACATTATTAGATTCAAAATTCTCAAATGGTCAACCCTTCCAAATGGTTTGAAACCGTTTGGTTGCAAACGGTTTGGTGAAACCGTTTGCCATCCTCATTGAAACTGAATGGTCTCCACAATTGAAACCGTTTGCACTAGATATTTGAGGAGGTGTATGCTTATGATGATGTCATCATCATCAAGCTCCAAAATCACGAAATATACTATGATTTCCATGGAGATTGCACCAATCAACCAAACTTAATTTCGGAAATATAGAAATGATCACCAATTGATAAGGAATTGATTGCAATAATAAAATTAAGGGTTCAAGTTATAAAACCCGCCTCCAATTGAGCTCCAAAGCTCCAAGCTCACAGCAACAATGGTGGATGTAACTCCTTTCACTATTCCAAGGGTAGTCCTCAAGATTTGAGTGAAAAGAAATTGTTAGAATTGAAGAGGGGATCGAGTTATTAAGAATTCATACATTGATTTTCGATTTTCACCATGGATTCAAGGTGAAAGGAGGTCAAGAACCTTACCAACAGGTTGGTGGTAGTCCTCCTGCTCCCCCAAAGCTCCTTGGTAGTTTTCCAAGCAAAGGGTGGAAATGAATCCGAAATTTCCTTTCATTCTATGGATAAATGGGCTTATATGTGAATTTTATTGAAAAATTCAATTAGGAGAGAGAAAGTAGGAATTATCCCCTCAATTCCCTTGCCACTTGCCCCCTATCCTTCCTTAGAGACGAGGATATATTTTTTGCCTCTTATTCCTCTCAATTATCCATGATTTAAAGGAAAACAAATTAAGCACCTTAAATCCATAAGTAAGTGGATATTCTTTTTCTTATAATAATGGTGAGTGGAATTTCACCTCCTTGAGATATTTTGTGGCTCTTGCAAAGCACAAAGATGACAACACATATATGAACTCAACCATCTCGTTTTTGGTTGAAAGCCCTTCAATTATTTTTATTTATTTTTGCCCTAAATCAGATTAGGGTTTCAATTAGGCATTAATCTTGATTATTTTAATATCAAGATTCTCTCTCCTCCAACTTAATTCAAATGAGGAGTCCCTCTCATTTTCTTTTATCTACATGATGCCAAGAAACATTAGGGACCTTATTGAAGTGGAAATTTGCATATTGATCCCTAGGTTTTGGGTAAATTGCACATTACACCAAAACTGGGTTTTAATGCATAAACATTGCTTTATCAGCTCTTTCTTGGTACTCAGGCTACCACAAGCCATACCTCTGCATCATATTCATTCTCATGATGCCTAAACACATGAGGAACATCTTATCATGCTCAATTTGCAATTTAAATCCTCAATTTGGGTAATTTACACTTTAGTCCAAAATAAGCAAACATTGCTTCAACATTGTTCAAACATGACCAAAATTGAAACATAAGTTTCTCATGGGCCCTAATTACTTTTTCCAAGATAAGATTAAGCATCTACTCAACCTTATTAGGAAAAACATCTAGGGTTAACACATAACCCAGGTCAGGGATGTTACACCTATAGTAGGGGAAGAGTAGCAGCACCAACAACAGGGACAATAGTGAATTCTCAGGTGGAGACACTGGCTATCATGTTTGTGTATAGAGTCCTATGTGTTGTCTCTATACTCTCAGGTCCTTGGAGTCAGTAGTTAGTTTAATGAATCGATATGAGATTTTGGCTTGATGCCTCGAGGCTCTTATACTGCCTATGTATAGTTTTAACATGGTAGTTGATGCTTGTAATCCTCGAGAAGGGATGGTACAAAACATGTACTTGTGAACCAGAATGTAATTGAGTTACTTTGGTTCTTTTTGAAAGAGTTTTCTTGTGTATGGATCTCTTTGTAAAATGGTTTTAATTTTTAGTGATTTTTAGTAATCCGCTGTTAATAATTTCTCCTTCTTATATAATAATGATCTGTTAGTAAATGTCATTTTTTCCGTCACAAATTAGTGATATCAGAGCTCTAGGTTCACTGAGTCTATAGAGACATATGATTAAGGTTGTTGAGTCTATTCTAGTGTCTTCCAGTTTATCTGATAGTGACTTCTTCTCATATATGAGGAGGAGAAGAACTTGAAGATGTCTGGATCACACAAAGAACATGCTGCTAAGAGCAGCATTGCTACACCAGGAGGTGGTGCAAGGGACCAGACTAGGGAGGAACCAATACCTGAACATCCCCAATTTGACCCAGCCATGATAGAGAACCCAACTTTCCATGCTTTGTTTGGGCAATTCATGGCAACCATGATGCACATGGTGGATAGAATGCCACCACCTACACCTAGGGCACCAACCCATAATGAAGGACAGAGAGCCGACAAGACTTTTGAATGACTTTTCCGGGTAGGAGCCACAGAGTATGCTGATACAGTTGACCCCGCAGATGCTAATCTATGACTGACCAAGTTGGAGAAGGCTTTCAGAATCCTCAATATCTCTAAAGCCGAGAAGGTGAGGCATGCAGTGTACCTACTAAAATGGTGCTGGCCACTGTTGGACAATAGAAGAGGGCAAGAGGCCAGGTGTCGAGGTCAGATGGGAAGAATTTTGAAGAGAATTCGTCAGTACATACTTCCCTAAGACTTATCTAGATGAAAATATATCTCAGTTTGAGAGGATAAGATAAGGACCAATGAACATTAGCAAGAATGAGGCTAAGTTCATGGAGCTTTTGCGGTTCTGTCCACATGTGGTAGCTACTAATGAAGAGAGAATTCAGCATTCTGAGAAGGGGTTAAACGCTGAATTGACCACTCTTGTGTCTTCTTTGGAGAACAGGGATAGGTTTGCTACTTTTGTGGAGTCTGTTAGACGGATAGAGAGGTCTGTGATTGAGAAGCGACATACCAGTGGTAAGAAGTTGTACACACAATTTCAATGATAGAGGTCCGAGAGCTTTAAGAAACCAAGGTTTTCTGCACCGACAACACCATCAAGATTCAATACCCATACACAATGGACGTCGAGTAGGGGTAGGGGCCGTAGTTTTATTCCAAGTTGAGCCCCCATTACAACATCAACATCAGTGACTGGACCTCACAGACCCTATCCTGAGACCATGATTTGTCATCAGTGTAGACAAGTGGGACATCTGGCAAGGGATTGTCCAGTTGGGAACACAATGGTGACTCAACCTCTGAGGCAGAGTCAGCAAGGCTCACAGAGGAGGCAGTTATCGAGTGGCACTAGAGGACATGGACAATCATCCCAAGCTGGTTCGTCGGCACCCAACAACCGAACATAGGGTCAACAGCAAGCAACAACGAGATTCTATGCGGTGAATCAACCCAAAGTAGTAGTCAACCCTAGAGTTGTGACATGTCAGATGGAACGATTTCATTCTGATATGTCTTCATCTTGCTTCATATCTGTTTTAATTGATCTGGGTGCTATGCATTCCTTTATCACTAGAGAAGTGACTCTTGACTGCAATATGACAATTGGTCATAGGGCAGGGAGTTTGTTATTAGAAACTCCTTTTCTTGGATCTGCAATGCTACGGGAGGTGTGTTCTCCGTGCACTCTTTCTCTTTCTGAACATCGCATTTAGGTGGACCTTATACCACTTGAGATACACGGGTTTGATATAATTCTTGTGATGGACACCCTAGAAAAATATAAGGTTTTCTTGGATTGTAGTTACAAGCTGGCTGTGTTCATAGATGATAGTGACACATGGATCTTTCAGGGAGATAGAAAGATTCTTCCAACCTATTTTGTGTCAGCTATGGTAGTTGAGAAGTCGATGAGACAAGGATGATTTGCATTCTTAGCTCATGTGGTAGACACCACAATGGAGAGCCTTAATCTTTCCGAAGTTCCAATAGTTAGGGAGTTTGAAGATGTGTTTCTTGAGGAACTTCCAAGTATTCCTCCACCCTGAGAGATTGATTTTGAGATTAATCTAATCCCGGGCACGCAACCAATAGCACAAACACCGTATAGAATGGCACCTGCTGAGATGGCAGAGCTCAAGAAGCAGCTGTAGGAGTTGCTTGAAAAGGGTTTTATCCGACCGAGTACTTCCCCATGGGGTGCTTCAGTTCTCTTTGTTAAAAAGAAGGATGGATCGATGCGGTTATGCATTGATTATAGACAATTGACTAAAGTAACTATAAAGAATAAGTATCCTCTACCAAGGATAGATGACCTGTTTGATCAGTTGTGTGGTGCAACTATCTTCTCTAAGATAGATCTGAGGTTAGGATACCATTAGTTGCATATCAGGAAGAGTGACATACCTAAGCCTACCTTTAGGACAAGGTATGGTCACTATTAGTTCATAGTTATGTTGTTTGGACTGACTAATGCTCCAGTTGCATTCATGGAACTCATGAATAGAATCTTCCGTCCTTTTCTTGATTAGTTCATAGTAGTCTTCATAGATGACATCTTGATATACAGTAGAGATGTTCAACATCATGAGCAGCACCTCCGTCAAGCTTTAACTTTGCTAAGAGAGCATAAGCTATATGCTAAGTTAAGCATGTGTGAGTTCTAGTTACCAAAAGTTTCTTTTCTAGGACACATAATATCTGCCTCAGGTATCTGTGTTGATCCTAAGAAGGTAGAATCTGTTCTGCAGTGGGAACAGGCGAAGACACCAACAGAGATACATAGTTTCCTAGGATTGGCAGGCTATTACAGGAGGTTCATTAAGAACTTCATTTCTATAGCTTTACCCATAACCAAGTTGACCAGGAAGGAGGTTCCTTTTGTCTAGAATAACAAGTGTCAACATTCTTTCCAGTTGTTGAAAAAAAGGTTAACAAGTGCACATGTGCTGGTGTTACCTGAGCAAGGGAAGGGGTACATAGTTTTTTATGATGCATCTAATAATGGCCTAAGATGTGTGTTGATGTAGGATAAATAAGTGATTTCTTTTACCTCTCGACAGATTAAGAAACACAAGGAGAATTATCCAACACATGATCTAGAACTAGCTGTTGTAGTTCATGCTCTGAAGATCTGGAGACATTATCTCTATGGAGAAACATTCCAAATTTTCACAGACCGTAAAAATCTAAAATATATTTTCTCACAACATGAGCTGAACATGAGGCAATGCCGCTGGATGGAGTTAATAAAGGACTATGATTGTACAATTGATTATCATCCAGGGAAGGCTAATGTAGTGGTTGATGCACTAAGTTGGAAATCATCATCACCAGCCCTAGATAAAGCACAATCGAACTCCTTAGTGTGCTTTAAAAGAGATATGCTTATCTCCTTAAGGCAAAACAAGGTAAAGCTTAAAGTATCTTTGTTAGCTGGGTTGTTAGCTGAGATGTAAGTGAAACCTACTCTGACATAGCAGATTAAAGAAGCACAGCAGGCTGATACTGTGATTCAGCAGATTAGGTCAGAGTATGTAAGTGAGAAACGGGTTGTCTTCCATGAGTCATATGATCAGGTAGTTTGTTACCATGATAGGATGGTAGTGCCTGATGCCAATGATTTAAGGAAGTTGGTTTTGGAGGAAGCTCATTCTTTAATGTATGCAATGCATCCAGGGAGCACCAAAATGTATCATAACTTGAAAGATATATATTGGTGGCCATGATTGAAGAAGGATGTAGTTGAGTTTATTATGCGGTGTCCAGTGTGTCAGTAGGTTAAAGCTGAATATCAAAAGCTCGCAGGAACAATGCAACCTTTACCTATACCACAGTGGAAATGGGATCATGTAACTATGGACTTTGTGGTTGGTTTGCCCATAATAGCCAAAAGTCATGATTCCATTTGGGTGATAGTGGATAGGTTGACTAAGTCAGCACATTTCCTCCTGTCAAAACAAATTACACTGCTGAGAAGCTTGCAGAGATATATACTGATGAGATATTGTGGTTACACGGGGTTCCAACTACCATTATTTCTGATAGAGGTCCCCAGTTTATGAGTCATTTTTGGGAGCGACTCCATAAAGCTTTGGGTATGCAGTTAAGGTTTAGTACTACTTTTCACCCACAAATAGATGTATAATCAGAGTGGACTGTACAAACCTTGGAGGACTTGCTTAGGGCATATGTCCTTCAATTTGTAGGAAGTTGTGATCTACACCTGAGATTGATAGAATTTGCTTATAATAATAGCTATCAACACAGTATTGACATGGCACCATATGAAGCATTATATGGTAGATGTTGTAGATCTCCGTTATGTTGGTATGAAACTGGAGAATATCAACTTTTAGGTCCTGAGTTAGTACAGTAGACAACTGAGAAGATTAAAGTAATCCAACAACATTCAAAGGCTGCAAAGGGTAGACAGAAGTCGTATGCCGACAAACGATGAAGACCTTTGGAATTCTAAGTTGGAGATAGAGTATATCTCAAGGTCTCACCTTGGAAAGGTGTTCTTAGATTTGGAAAGAAGGGAAAGTTAGCTCCTAGATTTATGGGGCCTTATCCAATCGTTGGACGGATTGGGAAGGTAGCCTATAAGTTGGAGTTGCCACCTGAGTTGCACAGATTACACCCAGTGTTTCATATCTCCATGTTGAGAAAGTGTCATCCTGACACAGAGTTAGTTTTGCAACCTGTGGAAGTAGAGTTAAATGATGATATACCATATGTTGAAGGACCTGTGTTGATTCTTGATAGAAGAATCAAAAAGCTGAAAAATAAAGATATAGTTCTTGTGAAAGTTCTTTGGCATCATCGTGGCGTTGAAGAAGCTACATGGGAACTAGAGGAAGAAATGAGGAGGGAGTACCCTTCTCTTTTCTCTTGATGATTTTGGGGACGAAATCCCTATTAGGGGTGGATAATTTGTAACATACCTGACCTGGGTTATGATTTAACCCTAGATGTTTTTCTTAATAAAGTTAATTATATGCTTGCTATTATATCTTGAAAAGTAATTAAGGCCCAAGAGGAACTTATGTTTCAATTTTAATCCTTTTTGAATAATGTTGAAACAATGTTTTGCCTGTTTTGGACTAAAGTAAAAATTATGGAAGTTGAGGGGTTAACTTGCAAATATTACATGATAAAATGTTCCTCAAAATTTTGAAGCATCATAAGAATGAAAATGATACAGAGGTATGGCTTCTACAAGTCAGAGTACCAAGAAAGAGCTTGTTAAGCAATGTTTGTGCATTAAAACCTAGTTTTTGTGTAATGTGCAAATTACCCAAAAGCTAGGGTTCAATATGCAAAATACCACTTCTAGAGAGTCCCCCATGTTTCTTGGCATCATGTAGAGAAAAGAAAATGAGAGGGGTGTCTCATTTGAATCACTTTGGAGGAGAGAGAACCTTGATATTAAAATAATCAAGATTTAAGCATAATTAAAACCCTAATTCAATTTAATGCAAAAATAAATATATTAATGGAAGTGCCCTTCAACCAAAAATGTGATGGTTGGATTTAAATAAGTGTGGACGTCTTTGTGCCTTGAAATGGCCACGAAATATCTAAAGTGAGTGGAGAGTCCACTCACATTAGTAAAAGAAAAAGAAATATCCACTAACTTTTGAATATTATTATTATAATGGTTAAGGTGCTTAATTTGTTTCTTTTAATTCATGGATAATGAAGAGGAATTAGAAGGTGGGCATAACATCCCTGACCTGGGTTATGTGTTAACCCTATATGTTTTGCCTAATAAGGTTGATTAGACGCTTAATCATATCTGGGGAAAAGTAATTAGGGCCCATGAGAAACTTATGTTTCAATTTTGGTCCTGTTTGAACAATGTTGAAGCAATGTTTGCTTATTTTGGACTAAAGTGCAAATTACCAAAATTGAGGGGTTAAATTGCAAATTGAGCATGATAAGATGTTCCTCATGTGTTGAGAAATCATGAGAATGAATATGATGCAGCGGTATGGCTTGTGGTAGCCTGAGTACCAAGAAAGAGCCGATAAAGCAATGTTTATGCATTAAAACCCAGTTTTGGTGTAATGTGCAATTTACCCAAAACCTAGGGTTCAATATGCAAATTTCCACTTCAATAAGGTCCCTAATGTTTCTTGGCATTATTTAGAGAAAAGAAATTGAGAGGGACTCCTCATTTGAACTAAGTTCGAGGAGAGAGAATCTTGATATTAAAATAATCAAGATTAATGCCTAATTAAAACCCTAATTCGATTTAGGGCAAAAATAAATAAAAATAATTGAAGGGCTTTCAACCAAAAACGTGATGGTTGAGTTTTCTCAAGTGTGAACAGCCTTGTGCCTTTGCTATGGCACGAAAATATCTCAGGGAGGTGAAAATTCCACGCACCTTATTAAAAGGAAAAGTAATTTCCACTCACATATGGGATATTAATATTATAAGCATTAAGATGCTTAATTTGCTTTTCTTTAAATCATGGATAATTGAGAGGAATATGAGGCAAACAATATAGCCTCATCCCTAAGGAAGTTGAGGGGGAAGAGGCGGCCACATTTTTGGATCAAATGGATTTTTATAAAGCATATTCTCTCTCATTGAATTTTTATGAAAGGGCTTTTACAAGCCAAATGAAAGGCTTTTACGACTCCACTTCTTATCCTTGCTTGGGAAACGACCAAGGGAGTTTGGTAGGATCAGCAGGATGACTCCCTACCTGTTGGTAAGGTTCTTGATCCATTTCACCTTGATTCCATGGTGGAAATCGAAAATAAATTATGGGTTTCTTCCTATTTCGATCTCCTCTTCAATTCTAACCATTCCTTTTCACTCAAACCTTGAGGACGAACCTTGTAATGGTGAAAGTAGTTGCATCCACCATTTTTTCCGTGGACATGGAGCTTTGGAGCTCAATTGGAGGTGGGTTTTATAACTTGAACCCCTTTACATTGTTATTCAACCATTAATCTTGCAATTTCATTGATTCCTTCATTATCTTGATTAATTGCTGGTTGAAATTGATTAGTTAATGAAATCAAAAGTTGTTAGAACTTCAGGGACGAAGGTAGATGATGATGACATCATCATGGATACTTTTCCAAAAGAAATCTTGTTCCAATCGGTTTCAACATGTTTGCTTATGCGGTTTCACCAAACCGTTTGAGAGCAAATGATTTGAATCCGTTTAGGAGAAAATGGTTTCAAAAACGTTTGATAGAGTTGACCAAGGGTTGACCGTTTGAGATTCCTGTTCCTAATCATGTTTTTTGATAACCCACCAAATTTTATGGATTAATGCCAAAGGTATAATGAGTTGAAGGCTAATCAATTGGGCAAACCTTAACTGAAATTAGTGCTAAAATTCCAATGAGTTGATTTGAGATTTTGGGTTGATTAGCCCAAACGGTTTCAAAACCATTTGGGGATCACCCAAAAGGTTTCAAAACCATTTGGGGGTCACCCAAGACCGTTTGGAGGTCTGGGGTTAAGTATAGTTGACCAATTGAAGGTTCAAAGGTATCAAATCACTTTGCAATTAAGTATTGATTTGACGATCAACTCAATGGCTCAAACCCTAATGATTTTTCACTGGAATCCAAGAGTTGTATGAGACAAACGGTCCCAAGACCATTTGGAGCTCATCCAAATGGTCTCAATACCGTTTGATACCAAACGGTCTCAAACCGGTTGAGGTCCTAAGCTCATGCATTTTGGTCATGCGGTTTCAAACCAAAAGTGTTCATGCAGTTTCAAACCGTTTAAGGTCTATAATGTTAAGACCGTTTGAAGTCTGAATGGCCAAGATTGATTGGGTTCTAAAGACTTAAAGTCATTTAAGGTTCATATGGTTAACCCAATTGAGAACCCAATGCAATTGAAGTTTCAATTGATTAACCTAATTGTAAACCTAATGCATTTATAGGTTCAATTGATCAATCCAATTGATACCTCATGTAATTGAAGGTTCAATTGATCAAACCTTTTGGAAACCTAATGTAATTAGGTGAGAGATACTCTTATTGGTATTAATCAATGATGCATAACAAACGCATGGATACTATATGTTAACCCTAATTGAGGGTGATTCTATGTAAAACCCTAACTGAGGTTGAATGCATGTGAAATCCCTAATTGAGGTGAACAGTAAACCCTAATTGAGGTTGATTCCATTTATAACCTTAATTGAGGTTGTTTACATATGAAACCCTATTTGGGATGAATAGTATACCCTAATTCATGGGTAATTGAATGAAATACTAATTGGATGATGGCAACCGTGGTGGTGTAACACGGTCGTGGTGATCTTCTGTAGCACGATTGCACGGCTGTGGTGGCTTCCCTTTGTACGACCGTTCTTCGTTGCACGACTGTGGTGCTCTATTCTTGACTTAGAGTTGATTTGAAAGGGACCTAACATGGTCATTTTGTTAATTCCTAACTTAAGGTTGAGTCCATAGTATTGGAAATGGTTGTATATTCTAAGTGAGTGACTAATGATCACTACCTTACAGGATAAATGTGATGAACTGGTGCATAAAGTATTAGGATGAGTAATACCCTAATACAAGCTAAGTGTATGAACTCAAGTAAGATAAAGGTGTTGAGGGAAGTGATACATCAAGATATGATAGATATCACATCCAACACCCCAATACTGGTATATCTTAATGTGATATAAGTCCAGGATAATTGGATGAATGACACATGAGATGTGTCATGTCAAAGGTTACATTGAGATGTAATGCAGGGTAATATTATGTGAACCCTAATGCAGGGTAATACTATGTGAACCCTAATACAGGGTAATGCTATGTGAACCCTAATACATGGTAATGCTATGTTAAATCATAATACAAGTTAATGCTATGTGAACCCTAATACAGGGTAATGCTATGTGAAATCATGATCCAAGTTAATGCTATGTGAACCCTAATATAGGGTAATGCTATGTGAAATCATGATACAAGTTAATGCTATGTAACCCTAATACATGGTAATGCTATGTGAACCCTAATATAGGGTAATGTTATGTGAAATCATGATACAAGTTAATGCTATGTGAACCCTAATACATGGTAATGTTATGTGAAACCCTAATACAGGTTAATGCTATGTGAAGTTCTAACACAGAGTAATCCTATGTGAAGCTCAAATACATACTAATGGGTTATGAATGAAATAAGATAACCTTTGTATTGCACGGTACTGATACGTAATTGTATCACGATTACTAATCATGCAGATATGTTGAGATGATGAGTATAACCAGGTATGATCTATGATGTTTTGTATATTGAAAATGTTCTATAAGCCTTATAAGACTTCATATGCTTTGTTGCTTAGTGAGAGGTAACCTACAATTAGTGAGCCCTGTGTGTCACAAGATGTGCTAATTATCTTAGATTGTTTATGAGCTTTATAAGCCATAATATGCCTTATTGCCCATTAAGGGGTAATAAGAAATGGTATGAGCTTTGTGAACTATGTTCAATGCTTTATGTAGCAAGAATTATAATGTCCCTGGGTCAGACGATCTGAAGGTATTAAGTTACCTAATAAGTGGTAAGAAGTATCCTAAGGTGAGTTATGGATTCAAATTCCCAGATTCTATAATCATGATAATGAACTTATCAAGAACTAGAAATGTACTTGATGAGTTGAGGGACTAAGATCCCAACACTTTGTGAAAAGAGTATGGCTACAGGCCATGACCCCCCCCCCCAATGACAATGCCAAGCATTAGATATATGATCTAATCCTGAAGAGAGTTAATGATGTGGTAATGATTTTATAGTGAATAAATGTTATCTATGTTCTTCATATTCCTTAAAGGATAAATGACATGTTGTTCTATCAAGTTATAGCTGCAATGCTTTTGATAAGAATAATGTTCTAATATGTTAGACATTGAAATATCTGCTGTCAAGCAATTATGATCCCTCTATTCATATTTATCTTCTTAAGCTGCAATAATAATGTTTCTGGCAGAGAGTTATATCTCTTGCTGGGGCAATTTACAATTGTCTCACCCCTGTGGGAACCACATTTTTAGGTGGGCGCAGACGAGGAGGCAGGAACCCTTCAGTAGGTAAAGGACAAAAACAACAGCAGCAGAGACAGCAGTGAAGTCTCAGGTGGAGACATTGTATGTTATGCCATGTTTAGATGTATATAGAGTCCTATGTGTCGTCTCTATACTCTCAGGTCCTCAGTGTAGTAGTTAGTGCTTTCGAGATTTTGGCTCAGTGCCTCGAGATTTTATACTGCCTGTGTTTAGCCTACCAGAGCAGTTGATGCTTGTAATTCTCAGAAAGAGATGATACATGACATGGATCTTTGATCTAGAATGTAAATGTGTTACTTGGTTCTATGTGAGAAAGTTTTCCTTTGATGGATCTCTTGATTAAAAGGTTTTAATTTTTAGTGATTTTTGGTAATCCGCTACTTAGTGAATGCTTCCGCATTAGTTAATCATGTTTTGTGAGTTGTATGCCACAAATTAAGTGGTATCAGAGCTCTAGGTTCGCAGAGTCTACAGAGACATAGGACTAAGGTTGTAGAGTCTGTTCTAAGTGTCTTCCAGTTTATATGATAGTATCTTCTGCTCACATAGGAGAAGAAGAACTTGAAAATGACTGGAGAACACGAGGAACACATTGCTAAAGGCAATGTTGTTGCACCAGGAGAGGGTGCATGGGACCAGGCAAGAGGAGAACAAGTGCATGAGAATTTCCATCTTGACCTAATCAGGATAGAGAACCCTATTTTTATGCTCTTGAAGGGCAGGATAGGACAACAGTAATGCATATAGAAGACTAGATATTAGCATTAAAACCTAGGATACCAGTCCTTAATGTAGAAAATTTGGGCTTTGAAGGGATTCCTGAGTGACATGATCATGTTGGAACAGTGGAAATGTGGAAAAGATTAACATGTGGTAAGAAAGTAGACTCTGCCATATGTTTAAACAAATAGTACATCTGTGACGGTAGTGCCCAAAGAGGGGTAATAAGCTGAGATTTAAGGTAAGGTCTCTATAATTTTAGAGACATTTGCCTAGTTACTCTAAAAAGCCAAAGTTTTTGGAGTCACCAGTGCAATAAATGCCTAGTGCACTAGGGCAGTAGCCATTAAGTAAAGACAAAAGCAGCAACATGAAATCACTAGACACTATGTGTTGAGTCAACCTAAAGTGGTAGATAACTGTGAGGGGTAATAGTCAAATGAAATATATTCATTCTGATACTTCATTTCATGATTCTATGTGTTAAAGATATGAAAGTAGTTGTTTTTTAACTTCCTTTGACTAGTCCTATAAGGACACAAGGAAGATGAGAATGTACATTTTACTCAGTGCTCTTTAAAATGCTTTATGATTTCTCTTATCTTTGTGATACAAGATGAAATATAGAAGTGATGCCTGGAGAAAATCTAGGAATGGAAAATCCTGTGTGTATAATGATATGAAAAGTGAGGAATATGATAGTAAATAAAAGTGCATACTACCTAATCTCAATACTTATATACCCTGGCTAGGTATATGATCATTGAAGATAAGGCAAGTATGAGACTCTTAGATTGTTATCTTTTTTATTACTCTGATCAAGTAGTCATTCTGAAACAATCTAGAGAGTATAATGTAATTAAAAGATAAAAGCTATGTGAACATTCCCAACTAATAGTAAGAGCTATGTGAACATTCCCAACTAAAAGGAAGAGCTATGTGAACATTTCCAACTAAAAGGAAGAGCTATGTGAACATTCCCAACTAAAATGGAAGAGCTATGTGAACATTCCCAACTAAAAGGAAGAGCTATGTGAACATTCCCAACTAAAAGGAAGAGCTATGTGAACATTCCCAACTAAAATGAAGAGCTATGTGAACATTCCCAACTGAGCTATGTGAACATTCCCAACTAAAAGGAAGAGCTATGTGAACATTCCCAACTAATAGGAAGAGCTATGTGAACATTCCCAACTAAAAGGAAGAGCTATGTGAACATTCCCAACTAATAGGAAGAGCTATGTGAACATTCCCAACAAAAAGGAAAAGCTATGTGAACATTCCCAACTAAAAGGAAAAGCTAACTGAACATTCCCAATTACATAGAGTTTGCTAAGTGAACTTTATGAATAAAGGATTACTGAGTAAATTATCTCTGTTAGATATATATGTTTTTTCTTTTGATAAATATTCTTGGGTGATGATAGAAGTATGCTCTTTTATGCTTTTTCCTTTCAATGATATGAACATCATATGTTAGGGGTTTATGCTTTGCATAAACATAAACATTGATAAGGTTGAATTAATGAAAGGAACTTTGTGTGGATTACAAAATCCATGATATCTCCATGATACTAAGATATTATGTGGAGACTTGAGGGAATGATAACTGAATAAATCTGTTCCTCTTTTTTTTGGGATTTCAGGGACGAAATCCTTGTTAGGGGTTTATAATTTGTAACATCCCTGACCTGGGTTATGTGTTAACCCTAGATGTTTTGCTTAATAAGGTTGAGTATATGCTTAATATTATCTTGGGAAAAGTAATTAGGGCCCATGATAAACTTATGTTTCAATTTTGGTCATGTTTGAACAATGTTGAAGCAATGTTTGCTTATTTTGGACTAAAGTGCAAATTACCCAAGTTGAGGGGTTAAATTGCAAATTGAGCATGATAAGATGTTCCTCATGTGTTGATGCATCATGAGAATGAATATGATGCGGAGGTATGGCTTGTGGTAGCCTGAGTACCAAGAAAGAGCTGATAAAGCAATGTTTATGCATTAAAACCCAGTTTTGGTGTAATGTGCAATTTACCCAAAAACTAGGGTTCAATATGCAAATTTACACTTCAATAAGGTCGCTAATGTTTCTTGACATCATTTAGAGCAAATAAAATGAGAGGGACTCCTTATTTGAATTAAGTTGGAGGAGAGAGAATCTTGATATTAAAATAATCAAGATTAATGCCTAATTGAAACCCTAATTCGATTTAGGGCAAAAATAAATAAAAATAATTGAAGGGGTTTCAACCAAAAACGAGATGGTTGAGTTTGCTCAAGTGTGAACAGACTTGTGCCTTTCCTACGGCACGAAAATATCTCAAGGAGGTGAAAATTCCACTCACCTTATTAAAAGGAAAAGTAATTTCCACTCACATATGTGATATTAATATATTGAAAATGTTCTATAAGCCTTATAAGACTTCATATGCTTTGTTGCTTAGTGAGAGGTAACCTACAATTAGTGAGCCCTGTGTGTCACAAGATGTGCTAATTATCTTAGATTGTTTATGAGCTTTATAAGCCATAATATGCCTTATTGCCCATTAAGGGGTAATAAGAAATGGTATGAGCTTTGTGAACTATGTTCAATGCTTTATGTAGCAAGAATTATAATGTCCCTGGGTCAGACGATCTGAAGGTATTAAGTTACCTAATAAGTGGTAAGAAGTATCCTAAGGTGAGTTATGGATTCAAATTCCCAGATTCTATAATCATGATAATGAACTTATCAAGAACTAGAAATGTACTTGATGAGTTGAGGGACTAAGATCCCAACACTTTGTGAAAAGAGTATGGCTACAGGCCATGACCCCCCCCCAATGACAATGCCAAGCATTAGATATATGATCTAATCCTGAAGAGAGTTAATGATGTGGTAATGATTTTATAGTGAATAAATGTTATCTATGTTCTTCATATTCCTTAAAGGATAAATGACATGTTGTTCTATCAAGTTATAGCTGCAATGCTTTTGATAAGAATAATGTTCTAATATGTTAGACATTGAAATATCTGCTGTCAAGCAATTATGATCCCTCTATTCATATTTATCTTCTTAAGCTGCAATAATAATGTTTCTGGCAGAGAGTTATATCTCTTGCTGGGGCAATTTACAATTGTCTCACCCCTGTGGGAACCACATTTTTAGGTGGGCGCAGACGAGGAGGCAGGAACCCTTCAGTAGGTAAAGGACAAAAACAACAGCAGCAGAGACAGCAGTGAAGTCTCAGGTGGAGACATTGGATGTTATGCCATGTTTAGATGTATATAGAGTCCTATGTGTCGTCCCTATACTCTCAGGTCCTCAGTGTAGTAGTTAGTGCTTTCGAGATTTTGGCTCAGTGCCTCGAGATTTTATACTGCCTGTGTTTAGCCTACCAGAGCAGTTGATGCTTGTAATTCTCAGAAAGAGATGATACATTACATGGATCTTTGATCTAGAATGTAAATGTGTTACTTGGTTCTATGTGAGAAAGTTTTCCTTTGATGGATCTCTTGATTAAAAGGTTTTAATTTTTAGTGATTTTTGGTAATCCGCTACTTAGTGAATGCTTCCGCATTAGTTAATCATGTTTTGTGAGTTGTATGCCACAAATTAAGTGGTATCAGAGCTCTAGGTTCGCAGAGTCTACAGAGACATAGGACTAAGGTTGTAGAGTCTGTTCTAAGTGTCTTCCAGTTTATATGATAGTATCTTCTGCTCACATAGGAGAAGAAGAACTTGAAAATGACTGGAGAACACGAGGAACACATTGCTAAAGGCAATGTTGTTGCACCAGGAGAGGGTGCATGGGACCAGGCAAGAGGAGAACAAGTGCATGAGAATTTCCATCTTGACCTAATCAGGATAGAGAACCCTATTTTTATGCTCTTGAAGGGCAGGATAGGACAACAGTAATGCATATAGAAGACTAGATATTAGCATTAAAACCTAGGATACCAGTCCTTAATGTAGAAAATTTGGGCTTTGATGGGATTCCTGAGTGACATGATCATGTTGGAACAGTGGAAATGTGGAAAAGATTAACATGTGGTAAGAAAGTAGACTCTGCCATATGTTTAAACAAATAGTACATCTGTGACGGTAGTGCCCAAAGAGGGGTAATAAGCTGAGATTTAAGGTAAGGTCTCTATAATTTTAGAGACATTTGCCTAGTTACTCTAAAAAGCCAAAGTTTTTGGAGTCACCAGTGCAATAAATGCCTAGTGCACTAGGGCAGTAGCCATTAAGTAAAGACAAAAGCAGCAACATGAAATCACTAGACACTATGTGTTGAGTCAACCTAAAGTGGTAGATAACTGTGAGGGGTAATAGTCAAATGAAATATATTCATTCTGATACTTCATTTCATGATTCTATGTGTTAAAGACATGAAAGTAGTTGTTTTTTAACTTCCTTTGACTAGTCCTATAAGGACACAAGGAAGATGAGAATGTACATTTTACTCAGTGCTCTTTAAAATGCTTTATGATTTCTCTTATCTTTGTGATACAAGATGAAATATAGAAGTGATGCCTGGAGAAAATCTAGGAATGGAAAATCCTGTGTGTATAATGATATGAAAAGTGAGGAATATGATAGTAAATAAAAGTGCATACTACCTAATCTCAATACTTATATACCCTGGCTAGGTATATGATCATTGAAGATAAGGCAAGTATGAGACTCTTAGATTGTTATCTTTTTTATTACTCTGATCAAGTAGTCATTCTGAAACAATCTAGAGAGTATAATGTAATTAAAAGATAAAAGCTATGTGAACATTCCCAACTAATAGTAAGAGCTATGTGAACATTCCCAACTAAAAGGAAGAGCTATGTGAACATTTCCAACTAAAAGGAAGAGCTATGTGAACATTCCCAACTAAAATGGAAGAGCTATGTGAACATTCCCAACTAAAAGGAAGAGCTATGTGAACATTCCCAACTAAAAGGAAGAGCTATGTGAACATTCCCAACTAAAATGAAGAGCTATGTGAACATTCCCAACTGAGCTATGTGAACATTCCCAACTAAAAGGAAGAGCTATGTGAACATTCCCAACTAATAGGAAGAGCTATGTGAACATTCCCAACTAAAAGGAAGAGCTATGTGAACATTCCCAACTAATAGGAAGAGCTATGTGAACATTCCCAACAAAAAGGAAAAGCTATGTGAACATTCCCAACTAAAAGGAAAAGCTAACTGAACATTCCCAATTACATAGAGTTTGCTAAGTGAACTTTATGAATAAAGGATTACTGAGTAAATTATCTCTGTTAGATATATATGTTTTTTCTTTTGATAAATATTCTTGGGTGATGATAGAAGTATGCTCTTTTATGCTTTTTCCTTTCAATGATATGAACATCATATGTTAGGGGTTTATGCTTTGCATAAACATAAACATTGATAAGGTTGAATTAATGAAAGGAACTTTGTGTGGATTACAAAATCCATGATATCTCCATGATACTAAGATATTATGTGGAGACTTGAGGGAATGATAACTGAATAAATCTGTTCCTCTTTTTTTGGGATTTCAGGGACGAAATCCTTGTTAGGGGTTTATAATTTGTAACATCCCTGACCTGGGTTATGTGTTAACCCTAGATGTTTTGCTTAATAAGGTTGAGTAGATGCTTAATATTATCTTGGGAAAAGTAATTAGGGCCCATGATAAACTTATGTTTCAATTTTGGTCATGTTTGAACAATGTTGAAGCAATGTTTGCTTATTTTGGACTAAAGTGCAAATTACCCAAGTTGAGGGGTTAAATTGCAAATTGAGCATGATAAGATGTTCCTCATGTGTTGATGCATCATGAGAATGAATATGATGCGGAGGTATGGCTTGTGGTAGCCTGAGTACCAAGAAAGAGCTGATAAAGCAATGTTTATGCATTAAAACCCAGTTTTGGTGTAATGTGCAATTTACCCAAAAACTAGGGTTCAATATGCAAATTTACACTTCAATAAGGTCTCTAATGTTTCTTGACATCATTTAGAGCAAATAAAATGAGAGGGACTCCTTATTTGAATTAAGTTGGAGGAGAGAGAATCTTGATATTAAAATAATCAAGATTAATGCCTAATTGAAACCCTAATTCGATTTAGGGCAAAAATAAATAAAAATAATTGAAGGGGTTTCAACCAAAAACGAGATGGTTGAGTTTGCTTAAGTGTGAACAGACTTGTGCCTTTCCTACGGCACGAAAATATCTCAAGGAGGTGAAAATTCCACTCACCTTATTAAAAGGAAAAGTAATTTCCACTCACATATGTGATATTAATATATTGAAAATGTTCTATAAGCCTTATAAGACTTCATATGCTTTGTTGCTTAGTGAGAGGTAACCTACAATTAGTGAGCCCTGTGTGTCACAAGATGTGCTAATTATCTTAGATTGTTTATGAGCTTTATAAGCCATAATATGCCTTATTGCCCATTAAGGGGTAATAAGAAATGGTATGAGCTTTGTGAACTATGTTCAATGCTTTATGTAGCAAGAATTATAATGTCCCTGGGTCAGACGATCTGAAGGTATTAAGTTACCTAATAAGTGGTAAGAAGTATCCTAGGGTGAGTTATGGATTCAAATTCCCAGATTCTATAATCATGATAATGAACTTATCAAGAACTAGAAATGTACTTGATGAGTTGAGGGACTAAGATCCCAACACTTTGTGAAAAGAGTATGGCTACAGGCCATGACCCCCCCCCCCAATGAATATGCCAAGCATTAGATATATGATCTAATCCTGAAGAGAGTTAATGATGTGGTAATGATTTTATAGTGAATAAATGTTATCTATGTTCTTCATATTCCTTAAAGGATAAATGACATGTTGTTCTATCAAGTTATAGCTGCAATGCTTTTGATAAGAATAATGTTCTAATATGTTAGACATTGAAATATCTGCTGTCAAGCAATTATGATCCCTCTATTCATATTTATCTTCTTAAGCTGCAATAATAATGTTTCTGGCAGAGAGTTATATCTCTTGCTGGGGCAATTTACAATTGTCTCACCCCTGTGGGAACCACATTTTTAGGTGGGCGCAGACGAGGAGGCAGGAACCCTTCAGTAGGTAAAGGACAAAAACAACAGCAGCAGAGACAGCAGTGAAGTCTCAGGTGGAGACATTGGATGTTATGCCATGTTTAGATGTATATAGAGTCCTATGTGTCGTCTCTATACTCTCAGGTCCTCAGTGTAGTAGTTAGTGCTTTCGAGATTTTGGCTCAGTGCCTCGAGATTTTATACTGCCTGTGTTTAGCCTACCAGAGCAGTTGATGCTTGTAATTCTCAGAAAGAGATGATACATTACATGGATCTTTGATCTAGAATGTAAATGTGTTACTTGGTTCTATGTGAGAAAGTTTTCCTTTGATGGATCTCTTGATTAAAAGGTTTTAATTTTTAGTGATTTTTGGTAATCCGCTACTTAGTGAATGCTTCCGCATTAGTTAATCATGTTTTGTGAGTTGTATGCCACAAATTAAGTGGTATCAGAGCTCTAGGTTCGCAGAGTCTACAGAGACATAGGACTAAGGTTGTAGAGTCTGTTCTAAGTGTCTTCCAGTTTATATGATAGTATCTTCTGCTCACATAGGAGAAGAAGAACTTGAAAATGACTGGAGAACACGAGGAACACATTGCTAAAGGCAATGTTGTTGCACCAGGAGAGGGTGCATGGGACCAGGCAAGAGGAGAACAAGTGCATGAGAATTTCCATCTTGACCTAATCAGGATAGAGAACCCTATTTTTATGCTCTTGAAGGGCAGGATAGGACAACAGTAATGCATATAGAAGACTAGATATTAGCATTAAAACCTAGGATACCAGTCCTTAATGTAGAAAATTTGGGCTTTGAAGGGATTCCTGAGTGACATGATCATGTTGGAACAGTGGAAATGTGGAAAAGATTAACATGTGGTAAGAAAGTAGACTCTGCCATATGTTTAAACAAATAGTACATCTGTGACGGTAGTGCCCAAAGAGGGGTAATAAGCTGAGATTTAAGGTAAGGTCTCTATAATTTTAGAGACATTTGCCTAGTTACTCTAAAAAGCCAAAGTTTTTGGAGTCACCAGTGCAATAAATGCCTAGTGCACTAGGGCAGTAGCCATTAAGTAAAGACAAAAGCAGCAACATGAAATCACTAGACACTATGTGTTGAGTCAACCTAAAGTGGTAGATAACTGTGAGGGGTAATAGTCAAATGAAATATATTCATTCTGATACTTCATTTCATGATTCTATGTGTTAAAGATATGAAAGTAGTTGTTTTTTAACTTCCTTTGACTAGTCCTATAAGGACACAAGGAAGATGAGAATGTACATTTTACTCAGTGCTCTTTAAAATGCTTTATGATTTCTCTTATATTTGTGATACAAGATGAAATATAGAAGTGATGCCTGGAGAAAATCTAGGAATGGAAAATCCTGTGTGTATAATGATATGAAAAGTGAGGAATATGATAGTAAATAAAAGTGCATACTACCTAATCTCAATACTTATATACCCTGGCTAGGTATATGATCATTGAAGATAAGGCAAGTATGAGACTCTTAGATTGTTATCTTTTTTATTACTCTGATCAAGTAGTCATTCTGAAACAATCTAGAGAGTATAATGTAATTAAAAGATAAAAGCTATGTGAACATTCCCAACTAATAGTAAGAGCTATGTGAACATTCCCAACTAAAAGGAAGAGCTATGTGAACATTTCCAACTAAAAGGAAGAGCTATGTGAACATTCCCAACTAAAATGGAAGAGCTATGTGAACATTCCCAACTAAAAGGAAGAGCTATGTGAACATTCCCAACTAAAAGGAAGAGCTATGTGAACATTCCCAACTAAAATGAAGAGCTATGTGAACATTCCCAACTGAGCTATGTGAACATTCCCAACTAAAAGGAAGAGCTATGTGAACATTCCCAACTAATAGGAAGAGCTATGTGAACATTCCCAACTAAAAGGAAGAGCTATGTGAACATTCCCAACTAATAGGAAGAGCTATGTGAACATTCCCAACAAAAAGGAAAAGCTATGTGAACATTCCCAACTAAAAGGAAAAGCTAACTGAACATTCCCAATTACATAGAGTTTGCTAAGTGAACTTTATGAATAAAGGATTACTGAGTAAATTATCTCTGTTAGATATATATGTTTTTTCTTTTGATAAATATTCTTGGGTGATGATAGAAGTATGCTCTTTTATGCTTTTTCCTTTCAATGATATGAACATCATATGTTAGGGGTTTATGCTTTGCATAAACATAAACATTGATAAGGTTGAATTAATGAAAGGAACTTTGTGTGGATTACAAAATCCATGATATCTCCATGATACTAAGATATTATGTGGAGACTTGAGGGAATGATAACTGAATAAATCTGTTCCTCTTTTTTTTGGGATTTCAGGGACGAAATCCTTGTTAGGGGTTTATAATTTGTAACATCCCTGACCTGGGTTATGTGTTAACCCTAGATGTTTTGCTTAATAAGGTTGAGTAGATGCTTAATATTATCTTGGGAAAAGTAATTAGGGCCCATGATAAACTTATGTTTCAATTTTGGTCATGTTTGAACAATGTTGAAGCAATGTTTGCTTATTTTGGACTAAAGTGCAAATTACCCAAGTTGAGGGGTTAAATTGCAAATTGAGCATGATAAGATGTTCCTCATGTGTTGATGCATCATGATAATGAATATGATGTGGAGGTATGGCTTGTGGTAGCCTGAGTACCAAGAAAGAGCTGATAAAGCAATGTTTATGCATTAAAACCCAGTTTTGGTGTAATGTGCAATTTACCCAAAAACTAGGGTTCAATATGCAAATTTACACTTCAATAAGGTCGCTAATGTTTCTTGACATCATTTAGAGCAAATAAAATGAGAGGGACTCCTTATTTGAATTAAGTTGGAGGAGAGAGAATCTTGATATTAAAATAATCAAGATTAATGCCTAATTGAAACCCTAATTCGATTTAGGGCAAAAATAAATAAAAATAATTGAAGGGGTTTCAACCAAAAACGATATGGTTGAGTTTGCTCAAGTGTGAACAGACTTGTGCCTTTCCTATGGCACGAAAATATCTCAAGGAGGTGAAAATTCCACTCACCTTATTAAAAGGAAAAGTAATTTCCACTAACATATGTGATATTAATATAATAAGCATTAAGGTGCTTAATTTGCTTTTCTTTAAATCATGGATAATTGAGAGGAATATGAGGAAAACAGACAGCCTCGTCCCTAAGGAAGTTGAGGGGGAAGAGGCGGCCACATTTTTGGATCAAATGGATTTTTATAAAGCATATTCTCTCTCATTCAATTTTTATAAAAGGAACTTTTACAAGCCAAATGAAAGGCTTTTACGACTCTACTTCTTATCCTTGCTTGGGAAACGACCAAGGGAGCTTGTGATGATCAGGAGGATGACTCCCTACCTGTTGGTAAGGTTCTTGATCCATTTCACCTTGATTCCATGGTGGAAATCAAAAATAAATTATGGATTTCTTCCTATTTCGATCTCCTCTTCAATTCTAACCATTCCTTTTCACTCAAACCTTGAGGACGATCCTTGGAATGGTGAAAGGAGTTTCATCCACCATTGTTTCCGTGGACATGGAGCTTTGGAGCTCAATTGGAGGCGGGTTTTATAACTTGAACCCCTTTACATTGTTATTCAACCATTAATCTTGCAATTTCAATGATTCCTTCATTATCTTGATTAATTGTTGGTTGAAATTGATTAATTCATGAAATCAGAAGTTGTTAGAACTTCAGGGATGAAGGTAGATGATGATGACATCATCTTGGATACTTTTCCCAAATAAATCTTGTTCCAATCGGTTTCAACAAGTTTGCTTATGCGGTTTCACCAAACCGTTTGAGAGCAAACGTTTTGAAACCGTTTCGGAGCAAACAGTTTCAAAACCAATTGAGAGAGTTGACCAATGGTTGACCATTTGATATTACTGTTCATAATTATTTTGGTTGATAACCCACAAAATTTGATGTATTAACTCCCAAGTAATCTTGAGTTGAAGGCTAATCAATTAGGCAAACCTAATTGGATTAAGTGCTGATTTTCAACTTGAGTAATTTAACTTTTTGGGAAAACGGTTTCAAAACCATTTGAGTGAGTTGACCAAGGGTTGACCATTTGATATTCCTGTTCATAATCATGTTGGTTGATAACCCACCAAATTTTATGGATTAATTCCAAGGTAATCATGAGTTGAAGGCTAATCCATTGGGCAAACCCTAATTGAAATTAGTGCTGAAATTCCAATGAGTTGATTTGAGATTTTGGGTTGATTAGACCAAACGGTTTCAAAACCGTTTGGGGATCACTTAAACGGTTTCAAAACCATTTGGGTGTTACCCAAGACCGTTTGTAGGTCTGGGGTTAAGTATAGTTTACCAATTGAAGGTTCAAAGGTATCAAATCACTTTACAATTAAGTGCTGATTTGACGATCAACTCAATGGCTCAAACCCTAATGATTTTTCACTAGAATCCAAGAGTTGGATGAGCCAAACGGTCCCTCATCCAAACAGTATCAAGACCATTTGAGACCAAATGGTCTCAAACCGGTTGAGGTCCTAAGCTCATGCATTTTGGTCATGCGGTTTCAAACCAAAAGTGTTCATGCGGTTTCAAACCGTTTAAGGTCTATAATTGTAAGACCGTTTGAAGTCTAAATGGCCAAGATTGATTAGGTTATAAAGACTTAAAGTCATTTAAGGTTCATATGGTTAACCCAATTGAGAACCCAATGCAATTGAAGGTTCAATTGATTAACCTAATTGTAAACCTAATGCATTTGAAGGTTCAATTGATCAATCCAATTGATACCTCATGTAATTGAAGGTTCAATTGATCAAACCTTTTGGAAACCTAATGTAATTAGGTGATAGATACTCTTATTGGTATTAACAAATGATGCATAACAAACTCATGGATACTATATGTTAACCCTAATTGAGGGTGATTCTATGTAAAACACTAATTGAGGTTGAATGCATGTGAAATCCCTAATTGAGGTGAACAGTAAACCCTAGTTGAGGTTGATTCCATGTATAACCTTAATTGAGGTTGTTTACATATGAAACCCTATTTGGGATGAATAGTATACCCTAATTCATGGGTAATTGAATGAAATACTAATTGGATGATGGCAACCGTGGTGGTGTAACACGGTCGTGGTGATCTTCTGTAGAACGACCGTGGTGGCTTCCCTTTGCACGACATTCTTGGTTGCACGGCCGTGGTGCTCTATGCTTGACTTAGAGTTTATTTGAAAGGGACCTAACATGGTTGTTTTGTTAATTCCTAACTTAAGGATGATTCCATAGTATTGTCAATGGTTGTATATTTTAAGTGAGTGACTAATGATCACTACCTTACAGGATAAATGTGATGAACTGGTGCATAAAGTATTAGGATGAGTAATACCCTAATACAAGCTTAGTGTATGAACTCAAGTGAGATAAAGGTGTTGAGGGAAGGGATACATCAAGATATGATAGATATCACATCCAACACCCCAATACTGGTATATCTTGATGTATTATAAGTCCAGGATAATTGGATGAATGATACATGAGATGTGTCATGTCAAAGGTTACATTGAGATGTAATGCAGGGTAATATTATGTGAACCCTAATGCAGGGTAATACTATGTGAACCCTAATACAGGGTAATGCTATGTGAACCCCAATATAGGGTAATGCTATGTGAAATCATGATACAAGTTAATGCTATGTGAACCCTAATACAGGGTAATGCTATGTGAAATCATGATACAAGTTAATGCTATGTGAACCCTAATACAGGGTAATGCTATGTGAAATCATGATACAAGTTAATGCTATGTAACCCTAATACAGGGTAATTCTATGTGAACCCTAATACAGGGTAATGCTATGTGAAATTATGATACAAGTTAATGCTATGTAAACCCTAATATAGGGTAATGTTATGTGAAACCCTAATACAGGTTAATGCTATGTGAAGTTCTATCACAGAATAATCCTATGTGAAGCTCAAATACAGACTAATGGGTTATGAATGAAATAAGATAACCCTTGTATTGCACGGTACTGATATGTAATTGTATCATGATTACTAATCATGCAGATATGTTGAGATGATGAGCATAGCCAGGTATGAGCTATGATGTTCTGTATATTGAAAATGTTCTATAAGCCTTATAAGACTTTATATGCTTTGTTGCTTAATGAGAGGTAACCTACAATTAGTGAGCCCTATGTGTCACATGATGTGCTAATTATCTTAGATTGTTTATGAGCTTTATAATCCATAATATGCCTTATTGCCCATTAAGGGGTAATAAGAAGTGGTATGAGCTTTGTGAACTATGTGCAATGCTTTGTGTAGCAAGAATTATAATATCGGGACCCACTATTTTGATCAGCACAAATACCAACCATTAGAGGTAATCCCAAAATCTAAACCCAGATTATGAAATAAAACAATTAATTCTCGACTAAGGCAATTAAACAATATACGAAAAACACAGATAAATTTTTCCTTTTTCTTTGTTCACAAACTCATAAATTAGTGTCACATCAAGGACATCACATTCAGATATCACAAATCATATTCAACTCCATTAAATCTAGAATCAAATCTTGTTCTCATACGCGGTTCAGTTTATATCAAATACATGTACATTGATGAACAAACTTAGTCTACAACCCATCCCGGGAAAGAGAGAGTACAGGGACATTCTAATCTATCTAGATTATACTATTTATATATTTTTTGTCATGACCTCTTCGCTGGATAAAATTATACCTAAAAACATTTGAAACAAGCTCATGAGACTCAAATAGGGCCCCAGTGAGTGGATACCTCCCACTCAAGCTAGGTACATGCATCAACATCAGATTAAGTATAATAAACTTAATGGAAACATGCAGATATTAAAAAGTCTAGCAGATAGTTTTATCATGAGTCAAATCTATCTTACAATGGTAATCTAATCCAAAAGATAAGGTAATCACTTAAACCAATTATAACTTTGAAACATCTGTTAAAACATGTCTATGAACAAATTAGCAAATACTTCTTAGTTCAGATTAAGAATCCTACTGCATGAGTAATAAGTCAAGTTCTAAGCATTTTGAATCAATACATGACAATAACATTATATTTGTGACACTCCACCAGCCGGACCAGGAACACATCCTGCAGTCCTGAAGCTGAAGTACACATAATACATATCTACCAAACAATATTATCAAATAGCAAGCAATCCAACTCATATTCAGAACAGATATAAATTCCAACATTTATAACTTGTCAGCATGACAGATCATAATATGAAATAGGAAATGTCCATAGCAACATGATTACTTTCCACAACATGAAGCTTAATCAACAATGACAAATCATCAACTAGCAGCACAAGGAATGTAATAATCATTCAAATCATGTTCTACACGGCTTATCATCTTTTATTCATTTGCCCTGAAACTACTTGACTTGTACCTCACCAATTAGAAGTCGCCACGCCTGATTCTCATGTCAATGACTCACCGTCACTATCTTAGGGTTTAGCCGGCCACCCTAGGATATCAACAGCAGACCCTGGCCACCTCAGGGTTTCCTAAAGAGGCTCACGTCCTCATCTCAGGTACACGAGATAGGAACCAGCAAAATAGTATGTCACATATCACAGTATTTCACATATTTTTCATTTCACATTTCACATATTTCATTTCAATAGAGTCTATTCCATCTGGACATAGACTTTCACAACAAGGATTTAGGGCTAGAGCCACTCCAGATGACTCACTCCTAAATCCTGGTGGTCTAACCTTTAAGGTCTCGATCCACACTCCGGAAATCCTTCTCATAATTTATCGATTACTACAAGGAGATCCGTTTTGTTTCCCCAGTGTGGTCCTCGGGGGAAACTCACGGTGTTTAGGGCACCTAACTAGATTTTCCATCATTTCACTTATTATTAATCTCTTTTACTCATCTTACAAGAATTCAAAACATCACATATCATAACTGTGTGTTCTCGCATAACTACAATAACATGAAACAGATCAAGTTTATCAATAAGGACAATGATCAAAGCAAGAAGCACAATAAGTCTATAGATTGCAACAAATATGATTATTTCTATCTTCTACATCAATTCATAGCAATCATCAATAGTGGGCTTTCTGCCCGAGACATAATCTTGTTGTCCATCATTTACCCCATCAGGGTTTTATCATCATCACTGGGCCTTCAACCCTAGACATAATCTCATTATGCAACATTTACCCTTATCAGGGTTTCTCAATGTAAGGCGTGCATATTAAATTCCATTTCAACATAAATCTTATCAGCTCATTGTATATCACAGTTCTGAACAAATATTAGCAGAGGCATTAAAAATAGCAACAGTAAAAGCATATAGATATCATGTATCATTCCTCATACTCAGAATAGATTTATCATACAACATATGCTTGTTCCATCTAATCTCAATAGATGTAAATAAATTTCATGCATATACATGCATAACAGACTCAGTTCTCTTCTTCTTTTATTTCACATTCTTCATATGGGGTTACTAGTCATCACATGTTCACTATCAATTGAAGTTTGTACTATTATTCCATTCACTGAGTACAATTCACAATTCGAGAACACATTCTTATATATCAATTCAAATACTTGATTTTCATCTTTTTCATTGAATTCAATTACAGTTATGTGCATCTCTTAATTCCCCATTTGATATTATCATTCACTAGCATCATCAAACTCATCATTTTAGGGTAAGAGTTACATTCTTAGAATAATCTACTAATTCCTATCTTTTTCCATCATTTTATACTAAGTCTCAACTTCTTTCATTTCATGTTCACTACATCATCTGGACCAATCTTTCTTGATTCACTTTACATACAATGCTTCTCTTCTACATAACATTTACCAAAATATAGTTCTTAGTATATTTCATTTAATTTGGGTTAAGCCACATGTAATTAAAATAAAAGATAAAATACTTCATCATACTATCTTCATTAGTTTCATCTTTATCTTGCAATCACCATTGCGTACATCATGTTCATATTGTCTCTTATATTCAGATAAGTGTACCTTAATGTTGACTACTAATGTCATTCCCATAATCAACAATGATCATTCTTTATTATATTAAAACAATTACATTGGACTTAGGTGATATTCATAAGACTCATCATATTCAATGGAAGTATTGATACCTTCAACTTCAACATTTGATCACATTTACAACATCATATACAAGTTCTAGCTTTATCACTCATAATATTCTTAATAATAAACTTTTAGGGTTTTCAAGAAGTCCTTCCTTAGTTCAACATATCATAATCATCATATCATTCAGTAATCCAATCATGACGCAAGGGTTCATTAGGGTTATTCACAAACATGGAAACCCTAGTTTCCATTTTCACACATTTCATTCATCAATCATAAGTATACATTGATTAATTGACCCATTTGATTCACTTCCTCAACACAAATCCTAATCAGGATATGTGGTCATTCAAATCCATTAACATCCAACAATACACTTGTATCATACAATCTAGTACAATTCAAATATGACTTTATACATGTCAATTCAATTCCAAGCATATCGGCCATTGGGCTGATTTTTAGGCAAAATTCACATGAAATACCATAGTCATCTATCCATAAGAATACCCATGCATCCTCAATAAATATAACAAGAACTAATCAAGTTTCAATTAATGAGAAATAATCAAAATCAGTAAAAATTGGATTCCCCAATATCTTTCCCAAATCAAATCTAATCACATACATATATAAACAAGGTTTCTGATTGTTTTAGCCGCATTGAATTAGGATTTCAACATGGATACAAATCTTAGGAGGGAGAAAAACACTCAACTTAGGTGTGAAACACCTAAAATTCGTAGCCCATCCACTAGTGCTAATTCTTGAGTCAAGTCCTTGCTTCAAGAAAACAGTTGCTTCCTGCTCCTCTTCACTCAAGAACCTAGAAGAAGAAGAATTGAAGAAGAAAGAATGAAAGAAGATATCAATTTGGATTATTTTGATCCAAATCAGGGAAGTGAAGAGTTATATACATAGGAGAGAATAGAAGCAAATAAACCTAGTAAAGATTTATGATTTGTATAGAATTTACCAACCTTGGAAAGAGAAAACCCAGAAATCTGAAATCTCCACTTCAGATTCTTCAAACCCTAAAATCCCCTCCTCTCTGAAGTATTACGAAGCTTGGAAGTGTGGGACGGAAATGATAGGTGCTTGGGTCGTAATAGAGTCCTATATACTCATTAAGGTGCTTGGAATAATTAATTATAAACATTTTTCAGGTCTTTTTTATTTTCCAGAAAAATCTGGTCGGTCGGGTTTGTCTCCCTCAGAACTCGACCGATCAAGGTCTGTTGTAATAAAAACCTTCTTCCAAAAATTATGACAATTTAATATGTTGTTGAAAACTGAGTATCAATTCTTCAGTTAAAATGTGAGCTCAATTGGATAATCCAATAAATTACAAAAAATAAAATACTACACTGCTATACTACAGTCAGCAGCATGGTCGGTCGAGTTTGTCCTGCACAGAACTCGACCGACACCCTCTCTTTAGAGATCAAAAGTCATCGAAATTTTTTTCCAATTTAAAAGGATATCTATAATTTAGTTTATAAAGTACAGTTAAAATTTGAGATCAATTGAATATACTAATAAAAAGATAAAATTCAATTACCATACTGTTATATAAATCTGGTAATGTGATCGGTCGAGTTTGAAACTCAACCGATAAACAGGTTAAAACATTCTTAAAAATTCTGATATTTTCCAATGTTGTTCACATTTTATATGTCCAAATCATATACAAATTGGAAGTAAATCATAGTTATACATAAAATACTAAAAATCATTTAGTGAGACAGTATACTTATCAAATTATGTATTCATATGTCATCAAAATCCTAATTTGGGCCAATTAGGGTTTTCAAACCTTAACCCTAATTTCGTGGATCAAAGTATGATTAAAACGTATCGTTATATTTAAAACATGAACATTTAACTACCATCACTAATCAAGATTTAAACAATGATCAACTTAATTAAGCATACAACTATCCAAGTAAACCCTAATCAGATGACTAATTTGAAAACACGTCATTACATATAATGTCCCTAGGTCAGATGAAATGAAGGTATTAAGTTACCTAATAAGTGGTAATAAGTATCCTAAGGTGAGTTATGGATTCAAATTCCCAGATTCTATAATCATGATAATGAACTTATCAAGAACTAGAAATGTACTTGATGAGTTGAGGGACTTAGATCCCAACACTTTGTGAAAAGAGTATGGCTACAGGCCATGACCCCCCCCCCAATGAAAATGCCAGGTATTAGATATATGATCTAAGCCTAAAGAGAGTTAATGATGTGGTAATGATTCTATAGTGAATAAATGTTATCCATGTTCTTCATATTCCTTAATGGATAAATGACATGTTCTATCAAGTTATAGCTGCAATGCTTTTGATAAGAATAATGTTCTAATCTGTTAGACATTGAAATATCTGCTGTCAAGCAATTATGATCCCTCTATTCATATTTATCTTCTTAAGCTAGAATAATAATGTTTCTGGCGGAGAGTTATATCTCTCACTGGGGCAATTTACAATTGTCTCACCCCCGTGGGAACCACATTTTTAGGTGGGCGCAGACGAGGAGGCAGGAACCCTTCAGTAGGTAAAGGACAGCAACAGCAGCAACAGAGATAGTAGTGAAGTCTCAGGTGGAGACACTGGTTGTTATTCCATGTTTAGATGTATATAGAGTCCTATGTGTTATCTCTGTACTCTTAGGTCCTCGGTGTAGTAGTTAGTGCTTTCAAGATTTTGGCTCAATGCCTCGAGATTTTATACTGCCTGTGTTTAGCCTACCAGAGCAGTTGATGCTTGTAATTCTTAGAAAGAGATTATACATGACATGTACCTTTGATTTAGAATGTAAATGTGTTACTTTGATTCTATGTGAGAATGTTTTCCTTTGATGGATCTCTTGATTAAAAGGTTTTAATTTTTAGTGATTTTTGGTAATCCACTGCTTAGTGAACGCTTCCGCATTAGTTAATCATGTTTTGTGAGTTGTATGCCACAGTGGGAAAGATGGATTCATATGAAAGGGATTGAGGGGAGTATGTGGCACTAATTTGGGGAATTGAAAGGATTTTATATCACTTCCTCTTTCATTGAATTTTCCTTATAAACACCCCATTTCCAACCCAAATGAAAGGCTTTTTCGACCCTTCTTTCTTTCCTTTCTTTGGTTGAACACAAATGAGATACGGAGCAATAGGAGGACGTTCCCCAACCTGTAGGTAAGATCCATAGTCATCTTCAACCTTGATTTCATGGTGAAAATTGAAATTCAATGCTTAATTTCTTCTTTTCTCCATTCAATCTTCAACCTTAGCCATTCATTTCACTCAAAGACTTGAGGACGAGCCTTGGGAAGTTGAGGAAACTTCATTCACCATTACAGACGTGGATCTTGAAGCTTGAATTCAACATTGAAGGTGGGTTATATACCTTGAACCCTTAAATGTTATTATTGCATTCAATTCTTCATCACTTGTTGATCAATTTGTTCTTCTTGAAATTCCTTTGATCAAGTTGATGAAATTACCATAAGAATGGCAGTAGATTTTGAAGGATCAAAGCTTGATGATGATGAAATCATCTTAAGCACACAAATCAATGAATATCTTGAGGAAAAGTTTCATCCCTTGAGACCAAATGATATCAAGATCATTTGACATCAAACGGTCTCAAGACCGTTTGAGGTCAAACAGTCTCAAGACCGTTTGAGACCAAACGGTCTCAAGACCATTTGGAGGTCAAAGGCTGTTATGGATAGTTGGAGATACAAGGGTTATGATTCAATGTACTTTCAATGGTCTCAATGATGATGGTTCTTGATTGCAAACCCAAGACCAAATAGATTGATTTGGTTTCAAATCAATGGTTGATGATTCAGTTTCAAGACTGAATGGATGGATTTGGTTTCAAGACCGAATGGATAGATTCAGTTTCAAGATCGAATGGATAGATTCAGTTTCAAGATCGAATAGATTGATTCGGTTTCAAGACCGAATGAGTTGATTCAATTTACAACTAGTCAAGCCCATTTGAAATGTTGATCAAGACCGTTTGGAGGTCTAAATGGTCTCAGACCGTTTGAAGTCCCAAACGTTCTCAAATTGTTTGGAGGTGTGGATCCAAACCGTTTGAAGGTTTATTTGTCAAAACTGTTGAAGGTTCAATTGACCTCAGAACTAAATGAGTACTATTATAGTAACTCAAGATTGATTATAATGGAAGTACCTCTAAGGCACTTAGGTGAATGAGTACACTAGAGTGATTGTCTTTTGATTCATATGAATGTGATGAATTCAATACACCATAATAATCATAGGTGTAAGTATCTTAGTGAGCGGTTGAGCCAACTAAAAGAAGTATGGATTAATCGACATCCTAGAGAGGATGAGAGAGAGGAAACCCATACTTGAATAATCAATATGCAATGTGCAACATTGACACCTTTAATAGGTGTAGGTTATGAATTAGGGTTTGATCCATGATGATGAGATCATGAAACCCTAATCGAGAAGGTTGATGAACCCTAACCTTAATTTAGGGCAATTCTAAGTGAAACCCTAATCTAGGGTGATGGTGTAACCCTAATTTAGGGTAATGATATGAGAAATCCTAATATAGGGTATTTTAATGATAAACCTTAATTTGATGTGAACAATACATCCTAACCCTAATTTGGGTAAAGGGATATGAGAAACCCTAATTTTATGTGAATAGTAAACCCTAACCTTATTATAGGGTGAAGGTATGTGAAACCCTAATCTTGTGTTATAATGCATGAAACCCTAATCTTGGGTAATAAGATGACAAACCATAGCCCTAATTAGGGTAATGGCTGAGAAATCCTTGATTCACATGAAATGGGAAACCCTAACCCTAATAAGGGATTAGTGGTGTTATCCTTGTATTGCATGGTGCTGAAATGTAATTGACATAACTCTTATCATGTGTAATAACCATGCAAGTATCATGAGATGATGATCATAGCCAGGTATGAGCTATGAGGCGTTATTATTTGAAATTGTTTTATGTGACTTGTGAGCCATAATATGCTTTGTTTCCTAGTGAGAGGTAACAAGAGATGAAATGGTCTTTAAGAGCCATGTGAGATGCTTGAGTAGCAAGTATCATGATTACGTTGGTCAGATGACCTGAAGGTATTAGTTACCTGATAAGTGGTAACAAATGTTCTATGTTGAACTGAGGGTTTGAATACCCATTTTCTATAATCATGATGATGAGTTTGGGAAAGGATGAGAATGCCCCTGATGAGATGAGGGATTGAGATCCTAATGTTTTATTAAAGTTGAACAATACCTGATGAAAGTATTACACATTCTTTACAACATCTGTTATAATAATTGATGTTTGGAAACATGATTGATGCTAAAAGAATATGATAATGCACTTAATTAATCAAGTGATATCATATAATGTAGTTGCCCTGACCACAGAACCATCAGTGTCAGAACTTGCTGAATGGTGAAACCAGTTTATCTCAGAACACATATTTTTGAATATGTGGGGGTAATCGGGCAATTATATCCTTATGCCCCATAGGAATGGCTGCAGGCTATATCCTATGTATGGGATTGGTTACAGACCATACCCCAGTTTGAGTATGGCTATGGGCCATGACTCCATAATATGATACCAGGCATTGGCTACGGGCCATAACCCTGAAGAGAGTATATGTTGCAGGCTATAACTCTATAGAGAAGATACCAATATACCCTGGCAAGGTAATTGAAATTTGACACATGATGTCTCTGCCATATAATCTCGTACTGACCGAGAAGGTTGAGGTCTTGGATTTTGGCTCTTCCATTGACCTTGTGTGGTACCGATGCTTACGTAATTGTGGTCAGTTATAGCATGAATGGTATACTTCATCTCTCCAGGGCATTAACTCAAAATGATTGTAAAATTTAACCATTCGTGTAGCGTAATTGCTTAAGATTGAAATACGAGAATCATTGGTTGATGTAACATTGCTTAGCATATCCTAGATGGATAAATGTTATACATGTTCTTCGTATTCCTTATTGGATAAATGATATGCTATTTTATCTATCATATCTGATATGCTTTGAATAAGAATATTGCTCTAATTAGTTTAGACATTGAATTATTTGTTGTTGAATGTATATGATTCCTTTGCTCAGTTTTGATTCTATTAAACTGCAATAATAATATTTTTGGTGGAGAGTTATATCTCTCGCTGGGACTGGATCTCACTCCGTTGTTCACCAACACTTTTTAGGTAGACGCAGAAGAAGAGATAGAAACCCTATAGCTGGGGAAGAGCAACAACAACAACAGGGACAACAGTGAATTCTCAGGTGGAGACACTGGCTGTCATGTTTGTTTATAGAGTCCTATGTGTCGTCTCTGTACTCTCAGGTCCTTGGAGTCAGTAGTTAGTTTAATGAATCGATCTGAGATTTTGGCGTGATGCCTCGAGATTCTTATATTGCCTATGTATAGTTTTAACAGGGAAGTTAATTCTTGTAATCCTCGAGAAGGAATGGTACAGAACATGTACTTGTGAACCAGAATGTAATTGAATTACTTGGTCTTTTTGAAAGAGTTTTCCTATGTATGGATCTCTTTGTAAAATGGTTTTAATTTTTAGTTATTTTTAGTAATCCGCTATTAATGATCACTTCCGCTTAGTTGATAATGATCTATTAGTAAATGTCATTTTGTCCGTCACAGTCCCTACATATCAATATATACTTCAGAGATCTCATCCTATTAGGGCATGCATCCTGCAAACCTCAATCTAGTAGTTAGGATTGTTATAGGAGACTGTTAACTGGATAATGTTATCTATTGGTCATTCTTGATTACATATAATTTAACTTCAGATCTAATACTTAAACTCTTGTTCATGTACATAATTGTGATGTAAGGAAAGAGTATTATATTATTCCAATATCCTCTTTCACCACCATTTTTTTTGCATTTTATCACCCCAAATCAAATTTCTACTAAGATCTGAATCATAAGGATAGCTTTCCATTGGCAATGAGTTCAAATACCAATGTTTGACTCATTAATGTAATTAGTCAAAGAACTCATTATAATGATTGCATAAACTAATATTGGTTGTCAAAACACCTTCATTCATTTACTCATATTACCTATTAATATCCTTTATGATCATTAAGGAAAGGTCTATAGACATTTGTGCTAAAAATAATTGAATTGACTACTCTATTATAAGAAAAGTATCTAGTCACATGATTCCATAGATATGATATGATCACTCCGCCATTTTCTTACTCATTAATCATCACATACTTGATACTAATTCCAGGTCATCATTTATGGTCTCACATAAATGACTATCCTTTCTTTACTTTTAATATTTTCTTTTCTTTCACTTATTTTCTCTAGAGACTTGTACTCTGATACCTGGGTCTCATGACCTGCACGTAGGGCCTAGGTTCAACTCTATAATTCATTTCATCTCATTAAGTCTAATCTTGTAATTCTAAATGCATTGTGACCTCATGGTCTTACTATGATCATAAATCTTAACACATGAATCTCACAATGGGAATGTAATTGTGACTCAATGCATTCAACACCTAATATATCATCGAGTATTTAATTCGTAGGTCTTAATCATTTGAAGAAATCTTATTAAAATGTCTCAAGTTGAGATCTTAGGCATCATAGTAAGAGAGTAGCCATGAAAGTACTTTTTTTTGGCATGTCTTATCTTAATATCTTTGAACATTGGATCACATAATTACTGAAACTCTTATTTAAGAATCACATAAATATGTTGAGATTGATAAATACTTATCATGTAATCTTAAAGCATAACTCTTAATGGACTTACATTATAAATCACGATCATCACGAGAAACAATAATAACATATACTTCGAAACTGAATCACCAACACCTTAATCTTTGTTAATCTTAACTAAATTACTATGGTTGAGATCTTACTATCAAGTAAATTATGAACATCTTTTTGAGTGGTATTAAACATGTAAACTATTAAGTGTAACTATAACTGAATACCAATGGGCTTGGACAACATACTTTGGTTTGTGAAATCTCACACTAAATTCATAAAGATTGTCTTCACCTCTAATCATATAATACACTACTAGGTCAAAATGAAGTTTACTCCTCTTATCATGGTGCTCTTATCTAGATAAGCTCAAGGTATTTGTAGCCACTATCTCACCATATAACCATTATTATCCCTAGAAATATCCAAAGAAACATTAATCAATCATCTTTTCTAGGCTCTATCTTATATCAACATTAGGTAAAATCCATATTATTACGATCATAGACCACCGATCCACACTATTTCATATCTTGTATCATCATATCCTTAAATCATCCCCATGTAAACCCTAAAAGACTTTTACTCACATCTAAAAATCATTGTACATTAAGATTAAACTAAGTTCAACATCAATCCTATTATCCTCAAGAATTTTCTTTAAAAACCATCATTATTAGACTTCTGACTGTAATCCCTCCTTGGCCTGGAGTTCCTAATGAACATCAAAAGTCCTCTAATTCTCATGGAGTATAATAGGATAAATAATTCATCTACCTCCAATCATAACCCCACTTTAGATCCAACTCACCCATCTATTTCATCATATCCACTTTTGATATGCATTGTAGGGTCCTAATAGGTATGCGATTAGGTTTAAGTGACCATCTACCTCAAACTTTTTGTGTCAACTTTTTTTTGTCACCTCCTGATGCATGCCAACTGGTCATACATATGAAAGTGTCAAGTCTTATCATGTGTATCTCACCTGACAATACACATGCCCCATACTGTATGCATCACAAAGAGTGCGACAAACATAATAAGCTTAGATTTATCCATAAAATATCCCCACAAAAGAATCCCATAAGTTTGTGTCCCATACCACAAACATGTGGGGAAAAGAGATGGCATAATATGAAAAAAATCTAAAGTTAACATAAAAAGTCTGAAGCATCTAGACACTAACCCTAACTCATAATAAGCTTCTATTGTCTGATTAAACATTTAACCTTGATTCTACTATCTTTCACTCACTTTTTTATAACCTAGGTTACAAACTATCTTTCTAAATTTATCCAGACTCACTTGGCTTCTAATTAGGCATTCTAAATTTAGAATTTGAGAATTTTAATTGATGGCCATCTATATTATTGCTCTGATACCATATTGTAACACCCTGATTTTCATATCACATGAGAAAAAGCTATTTTTTTTTTCAATTGAGGAGTGTTACCAACATGATATACCTTATTAGATAAAAACCAATACAAAATAGTATAAAAATACATTCTCATAAATTCTTAGAAAAAAAATTCTATTAAAAAAGAAACTTAATACCATGATACTACCTTATACAAATCTCATGTAAAAATTGGGACCGTGCAGATGTCATCCCACCAAGCAAACCTCTTGAAATTGTCACTGCATCATCTTGTCATGACTGCCTCCTGAACATCTACACATGCGAACATCTCATCTCCAGCCATGCACAAAGGGAAACCTAGGTTAGAGTAAGTGGCATTGGACTTCTAATATGATAAATTTAGAAAGATAGTTTATCATATTAGAAGTCCAATGCCACTTACTCAAACCTAGGTTTCCCTTTGTGCATGGATGGGGATGAGATGTCCGTCGGTGTAGATGTTCAGGAGGTAGTCATGACAAGATGATGAAGTGACAATTTCAAGAGGTTTGCTTGGTAGGGTGCCATCTACACGGTCCCAGTTTTGACATGAGATTTGTATAAGGTAGTATCATGGTATTAAGTTTCTTTTATAATAGAGTTTCTTTTCTAAGAATTTATGAGAATGCATTTTTACACTAGTTTGTATTGGTTTTTATCCGTCATTATTGTAATGCATATTATGTTGGTAACACTCCTCAATTGAAAAAAAATATAGCTTCCGCTCATGTGATATGAAAATTGGGGTGCTACACATTCAATACCCCATAAGTATTCTATATTAATACAAAAATTGGACCCATTAGATAAAAGCAGAGTAGAAATCTTATACACACATATACATACATACATATGTACATACATACATGCCAACAAGGTATTAAGAGAGAAAGATTTCTCTCCCCTCTCCCATGCTCGTGGCAGCAGAGGTCGGACGCCCAAGAGGGTGGTAAATCAAGGGGGCAGCTGAGATTTGAACCTGGGTCCCTCTGTTAGAGGACACCGTGCTTGACCACTTGAACCACTCCTCATCGACAAGTGTGAGTTACACATTAGATAGATGTGTGAGTTGTAGTATGGTGTGATGTATGGCATTGGGCCTATATGTAACTTTTGTCATCCTAAATTTTTAGGAGGGAATCGGAATATATTTACCTGATATCGATACATGTCGAAAAGGAGTGACTCAAGTGGTCAAGCACAATGTCCCCTAACAAAAGGTCCTAGGTTCAAATCCCAGCTGCCGCCTTAGTTTACCATCCTCCCCGACATTTAACCTCTGTCACGGGCATGGGAGACGGGGAGAGAATACCTCTCTTAATCCCATACATACATACATACATACATACATACATGCATACATACATACATACATACATACAAAAAAACAAGTCACGCGTCACCCGCTAGGTCTGGATGTGGCGATCTCCCGTGTGATCGTCGTCGACCCTTCGGGCATGGCGCCCTCATCATCAACCACTCCACTCAATGATGTACACCCCATCCCAGTATCCACCACCACCCCCACCACCGCCGCTAGCCCTAGCCACCAACTCGACAACAACACTGGAAGACGGAAAGACCCTATGGCAAACCCTAGCTAGGAAGGTTCGAAGGAAGAAGATGGCGGCCATAAAGCATGGAACCAGGTGCCGACAAGGCCAATGAAGGAGGGGGAAGAGAAGATGGAATTCCCAAAAATATTGTAGAAAGAAGATGAGATCCATGTTGAACTGGAGCCTGATGAATTTGAGAGGATGCAAAACATGTGGGAATTCACAATTCTCATCTATGTTCTTGGAAAATGGTCGTTTTACCCACATCTGAAAGCTTGGATCCTACGTAAGTGGAGGCCCAAAGGATCCTTTGATCTCTTATCGAGAGATAATGGCATATTTCTAGTTAGATTTGCAAATGCAAAGGACAAGGCAGAAGCGCTGAACTCAAGTCCAAGATGGTTCAATTATCAGTTGGTGATTGCTAAAGATTACAGGTATGGGGATGAGTTGAAGAAAGATATCTTCTCCACGGTCCCAACCAGGATCACAATGCACTCCTTCGATCATTCGTGGATGAAGAGGGCATTGGACATGATCGCCAGTGGCGTTGGGATGGTTCTGCATATCGATGAATAGTCCCTGGAAGGTGATGAAGCTCGAGTCCTTGTGGAGCTCAAGGTGGAGAAGACAACGCCTCAGAAGGTTATTTGAACGTGAAGGGCAAGGAACCCTTCCCAGTGAGGGTGGATGACATACCAAAACCGTGCATAAAAATGCAAGTGTACGCGTTGAGTAATATAGGCCTTGGGAGGCCTGAGTCGAACTCAGGGAGTCGTAGTCTCAGTGACTACTACTAACTACAGTACGATCAGCTAAGCTGGTTGAAAAGTGTTGAATTGAGTTTTAATGAAGTAAAATAAAATTAAGAGAAAATGAAAACGGTTGATTCAAATATGGTTGAATTTCTTAGGATTACCAGTTTCACCATGGGGTATCGTTGTATATTATCTCTACTAATTTAACATAAATTCCTACTTCTAACATGGATAGAAAGCCTATAGCTCGAATTGCTCACTCCCGTGATACAATTCACTACCTAAATATAAGACAATTCCATGTCTATGGTAATTTATTCTTAGTTTAGGTGCATTAATGAAAACTCTAGGTTCTTTCCAACACCCGTACGTTACCTATTCCAAGAAACGTGTATGGAAGTGTACAAGTTATGGTTTTCTAACCGTTAATCCCCCTTCTGGAGTGATTATTGGTCTAATACACTATCAATGATGATCAAGCAGCGATAAGTAATTCAAATCCACACTTATATATCCAGAATTAAAGAGAAACTTATACTAAATCATGTAAATAGTCAATACAATGATTCCCCAGGCTACTCTCGGGTCCTAATGAAAAGAGGAGTTTAGCCCCGCATGGTTTTCAGTTGAGAACACATAGAAGAAGAGAAGAAAAATGTGGGAAACATGAAGGAGATTCGTGTAACCCCTAGAAAGAAGGTGCTCTGGATGATCCTCCTCGAGAAACGTGTGTTCTGCAGTCTTTCGGCAACAGAAACGTCCGTCAGAGGTGCTTGAATCGTCTGATTGTCATCCTTCAGCTCCATTCTCTCCCTGTCTCTTCTCTAGCTGTCATGCGGTGCAAAAACTGAACCCCTTTTGGTCTGGCCATCCTTCCTTATTGTCTTAGGTCACATAGGGTACCCCATAACGTGGACCGTTGGATCGGGGTGGTCAGTTTAGATTATTGAAATTCGACAGAGTCGGTGGCACCTATGGCATCGGGCTTTGGCCTATATCTGACTGAGTCGGTACCATCGACTGGAATGTCAGTGGCACTGAGTTGATAAAAATTTCTCCTTTCCTCTCTGATGCTATCTTGGTGGCACCGACCTGGATGGTCGGTGCCATAGACTCTTTTGGTCGATTGAGGCTGTGTCCCTGATGTCATCTCAATGGCACCGACCTGGATGGTCGCTGGCACCAACCTGGATGGTCGCTGGCACCGACTCCTCAAGTATATGGAAGCTCCTAAAATTTGACAAGGACCATGTATTAAGCTGAGAAATATATAAAATAATATAATTACAATGAAATAAGCATAGTTTGATGCACAAAGAGTATACAAGCCAATTATCAAGATTTATGCACATATAATCAACAAATTGACTAACAAATGCACAAAAAGAATGTAAACTAGGCCTGTAATAAGCGACTCAAAACATGTACATCAAACTCCCCTAAGCCGAATCATGCTCGTCCTCGAGCAACAACACCTTTGGTTCTAATTGTGATAAGTTAAGTAAATGGCATCATGCATAAGGTACATCTAAAAATCTCCACCTTTTGGTCCTCCTTCCGGCCTTTACTGACCACTGAACACTAACTACCCTATATGCAATCAAAAACCTCTATCCGAGATGTCTACCTCCCAACACTACTACAGAAATAGCTTATAACGTCACTTTTTAAGGTGTCGGTTGTATAAAAACACCGACAACTAAACTCTACAGTGTCGGTTGGTAACATAAACCGACATCCAACCTATGAAGGGTGACCAGACACGAGTGCCACTTTTATTCAGTGTCAGTTATTGAATAAAAAACCGACGCCTAAAAGTAACCGCCAAAAACAAAATTTCCAGCGAAAAAAATTGCCTCCAAAATTTGACATACATCGTCGGTTTTTAATGGAGGAACCGACAACTAAAGCTTTTCTGCGAGACAAAAATTTGCTCAATTTTAGTCGTCGGTTGTGTGACAATAACAGACGATGTTGTGTTTTTGCACGAATAATAGCAAAAATTTTCACCTCCCTTTAGTGTCAGTGGTTTGTTGAAAACTGACAATAAAAACCTTAAGTGTCGGTTTTTTTTAAAAACTGAGACCGAATGTTAACTTAAATCGCACGAGCGAGCCCGACTCTTCCCCTTTCTCTGTTTCATTCATTCTCGTGCTAGGTTTGGTCCTCCGGTGATTTCTCCCTCTTCCGGCGCCGCTCCTCGCCTGCTGCTCTCCCTTATGCCGCCGCACCTCACAGACGCCGCTCGCCGCCTACTGCTGCAGTTGCTCGCCACCGCCGCCGCCACCCTCTCCTTCTCTGCTCGACGCTGGCACCTCTCCTTCTCTGCCGGTGTCCTCTCCTTCTCTGCTCGACGCCGACGCCTCTCCTTCTCTGCTCGCTGCCTCTGAGCCGTCTCCTGCCGCTGGTGTGCTCATCGCCGCCTCTGTTTCCACGCTGCTACCAACAGTAGGCCCTCCTTTATTATTCTTCTTCTTCCTTCTCCCTCTCCTTACCAACAGCAACCACGGCCGTGTGGGCTGGCACGGTCGTGGCTGTGTTGGCCGACCACATGGCCGTGCTACCCAACACGGCTGTGTGGTGTGCCAACACAGCCACGGCCGTGCCATCCCACACAACTGTGGTTGCTGTTGGTTATTACTCTTCTAAAATTATTCTTATATTTTTTAGTCGGGTCAATGACCACACCTGCTATTGTGCCTGAATTATGCAATGTATGTTTGTACAAAGTGAATCTTATCGCTCTAATTGTGAATTATTGCATGTTTGAAACTATTGAATTCTTGATTTATTATTTAATAATGCTCTAATTGTGAGTGATGCAATGTAAGTGAGCAAATACATGTAGTGGATATGTACTCATTAGCCTAGAAACCTGTCCAAGATTTACTCATTAGGTGTAAATCTTGGATAGTCCCCAATTTGGGATTGTTCTTGAACACCTAATCTCACTTAGGATGTAAGTGTATAATGTGTATTGGGTTTTCAAGAAAATTTCAGTATCATTTCCCCGTTTGTTCTCTAAGTACATATGTACTTGGAGAACAGTGGGGAAATGCTGCCAAAATTTTCTTGAAAATCCAATACACATTATACACTTACTAGTGAGATTAGGTGTTCAAGAATGGGATAGGTGGTACACATTTATTGTATATAGGAATGACAACACATGTATTTGTTGGCCTAGAAACCCATCTAAGATTTACTCATTAGGAGTAAATCTTAGATAGTCCCCGGTTTGGGATTGTTCTTGAACACCTAATCTCACTTAGGATGTAAGTTTATAATGTGTATTGCATTTTTGAGAAAATTTTGGTAGCATTTCCCCGTTTGTTCTCTAAGAACATATGTACTTAGAGAACAGTAGGAAAATGCTGCCAAAATTTTCTCGAAAACCCAATACACATTATACACTTACTAGTGAGATTAGGTGTTCAAGAATGGGATAGGTGGTACACATTTATTATATATAAGTATGACAACACCTGTATTTGTTGGCCTAAAGTTTTAACCATGTAAAAACTCTAATCTTTTAACCCTAGACCCTAATCTTGTTGTAATATATACTTGTTTTCTCTTTGATCATAGAATGGATAGATCATGGATGTCCATTCGCAATCGCTGCACCCCAGAGTTTATATCTGGTCTTGACCAGTTTATTAGATTTGCTGAGGAACATAGGAAACAACCTGGAGATAGGTTCTACTGTCCATGTAGGCATTGCGGTAACAACTTGAAAGTCAGCATTGGTGACGAAATCAAAAGTCATGTCATGTGCAATGGGATTATACAAGGCTATACATAATGGCACTGGCATGGAGAGATTTCAAACCCAAAACCAGTGGATGTCGATAGCAGTGCTTGTGTGGAAGAAGAAATTGCCTACGATGACGTAGATGTGAATGAACCAGTTCTAGTAGACATCATTGATGCGATGTTGGATAGTTGTGGGGTAGAGCACACCGATCCACCTCCCATTTTTACAAACATTGTGCATGATGCTGAGATATCATTATACACAGGTTGTACTAAGTTTACGAAGCTTAGCGCTGTGTTGAGATTGTATAAGCTGAAAGCTAACAATAGATGGAGCAACAAAAGCTTCACGTCATTGTTGTCTTTGTTGAAAGAAATGCTTCCTGAAGGAAACGAGCTGCCAATCTCAACATACCAGGTAAAGAAATTGTTGTGCCCAATGGGAATGGATGCCAAGAAGATACACACATGCCCGAATGATTGTGTATTATTTCAAAAGGACTATGTGGATTTGAAAGATTGTCCAAAATGTGGTGTGTCACGGTATAAATTGACGACTTCGGGGGAGTCCAAAACTGGTTCTCCTGCCAAGGTGATGTGGTATCTACCTATAATATCACAGTTTCAATGCTTGTTTGCCAATCCGATAGATGCGAAGAATTTGATGTGGCATGCAGATGTTAAGAAAAATAATGATGGGATCCTACGACATGCGTCTGATTCCCCACAGTGGAAGAAGATTGATCTATTGTACCCTGAATTTGGTGAAGAAGTCAGGAATCTAAGACTTGGGCTTTGTACAGATGGGATGAATCCGTACGACACATTGTGCAGCCAACATAGCACTTGGCCAGTCATGCTTGTTATATACAATCTTCCTCCCTGGCTGTGTATGAAAAATAAGTACGTAATGTTTTCGTTGTTGATATCGGGCCCTAAACAACCTGAAAATGACATCGATGTTTATCTTGAACCTCTGATTGATGACTTAAAGAAACTCTGGGGTGAAGGTGTGATGATCTATGATGCTTCATGAAGAGAGACATTTTGTTTACATGCTATGTTGTTTTGCACTACTAATGACTTTCCAACATATGAGAATTTGTCTGGATATAGTGTCAAAGGAGCTAAAGCGTGTCCTATATGTGAAGAGAACACTGATTCAACAAGACTAAAACATGGCAGTAAGATTGTATATCTCGTTCAGCGAAGGTTTCTTACAAAATTCCATCCGTATCGTAGGAAGCACAAAGCATTCAATGGATTGAATGAGGAACGGAGTGCACCTAAATCTATACCAGGGGAGGTTGTTTATGAAAGAGTAAAAGATTGTGTCAATGAATTTGGTAAGACATCACAATGTACTATGGCCACACGGAGTGACAAATCTTTATTCAAGAAGAAGTCAATATTTTGGGATCTTCCTTATTGGAGTTTTTTGATAGTCAGGCATTGTATCGATGTCATGCACGTTGAGAAAAATGTTTGTGATAGTATCATTGGTACTTTGTTGAATATACCAGGTAAGACTAAAGATGGGATAAAATCTAGACTGGACCTACGTGAAATGGGAATAAGGTCAGAATTAACAGAATTTCATGAAATGGGAAATCGGAGAACATACTTACCTCCCGCTTGTTACACATTGTCTAGAAAGGAGAAGAAAGCTTTTTGTGAATGTTTGGTAAATGTTAAGGTGCCACTGGGTTACTCACCCAACATCCGTAGATTGGTATCAATGAAAGATCTGAAGTTGATAGGTCTTAAATCTCATGATTGTCACACTCTAATGCAAAAAATATTGCATGTGGCAATTAGATCTATATTGCCGAAGCATGTAAGGTTTGCAATCACCAGACTTTGTTTCTTTTTCAACAGTATGTGCATCAAAGTTATTGACTCTGATACCCTCGATAAATTGCAAAGAGAAGTGGTTGTTACCCTATGTCATCTTGAGATGTATATTCTTCCGTCGTTCTTTGATATCATGGTACATCTTGTTGTCCACTTGACTAGGGAAGTCAAAATGTTGGGACCAATTTTCTTGCATTGGATGTATCCCTTTTAACGATACATGAGCATTTTTAAAAGTGATGTTCGAAACCGTTATCGGCCTAAAGGGAGTATTATTGAGGGTTATGTGGCGAGAGAGGTTATGGATTTTTGCAATGACTTTCTCAGTGGTAATGACACTCCTGATAATGACAAGAATATTGACGAGCAATTTGGCAAAGGAATTTTAGGATCACGTGTGAATGTAATCATCCGTGAGCAGTTGGAAGAAGGTCACTTGTATATTTTACACAACATGGATGAAGTGAACATTTATATTGAGGAACATACCAATTTCATCAAGAGATAATATCCTCGAGCCAATACAATGTGGCTTGCTAGAGAGCATAACAAGACATTTATTAAGTGGTTTGAAGATAAAGTCTTACATCAACTATCTCAAACACCAGATGATATTACTGAAACTATCAAATGCCTCGCCTTTAAACCAAAATTGACTGTTATGTCTTATGAAGGGTATGACATTAATGGATTCACATATTACACAAAGTGCCAAGATGATAAGAGTGTCATCCAAAATAGTGGGGTCACCCTTCAAGCATCGACTATGTTTTTTGCAAGTGCAAAGGATAAGAGTCCACGTGAAGTTGAAATGTCATATTACGGTGTCATTGAAGACATATGGGAGTTTGACTACATAGATTTTAGAATTCCGCTCTTCAAATGTAATTGGGTTGATAACACCAAAAGAGTTATAGTGGATGAATTGGGTTTCACGTTAGTGAACTTTGAAAAGATTAGCAAGAAGGGTGAACCATTCATATTGGCATCATAGGCGAAACAAGTATTTTATATCGATGATCCTGCAAATGATAAATGGTCGGTTGTTCTTCATGGTAAAAGACTGTTCATTGAAGATCCTATAGATGAGGAAGAGTACTATGATAAGTATGATGACTCCAGTCCATTCTCAGTTGGGTTGCCAACACCACCAAATATTGAAGCTAATGATGACTTGTATGTGCGCGGAGATCACAATGAAGGATTGTTAATTGATAAAAAATCGCAATATCAGAGGCATGTTTATATTTTTTTATATGTTTTTTTTCTTCTGATTGTGAACTTTACAATGTGAATTACTTTACAATGTGAATGTGAACTTTACAATGTGAATTTTACAATGTGAATTACTTTACAATGTGAATGTGAACTTTACAATGTGAACTTTACAGACTGAATTACTTTACAATGTGAACTTTACAATGTGAATGTGAACTTTTAGATGGCTGAGCATTCTCCTGATGAGTGTGCTGATGATTACCGTGAGGGTGAGGACATGAATGCGCCGCCTAAAAATGTAAGTTTTAAAAATATATCATATATTTCTAACTATATGTCCATTTATTGTTATATCTTGTAAATGTGTTTATTTTGTCAAATTTTAGGTTGATGATGCACATGTACCATCTAAAGCACTTGAAGCACTTAATCAGCAGCACCAAAAAGTTGACAAGAGAAGGGGCATCACTATGATGAAGAAGTTAATAGCACAAAAGGGCAATGGACCCAAACTTGTTGTGGATTTTGATAATGCTGGAAATGCATCTGGTGTGAATCGCAATTTGTTTGTTTCATATCTTGGGTATGTTACTCGTAGCCATTGTGGTTGTAAGATATATTCTTGGCGTAAAGTTCCTAAGGAGAAGGAAGATGTAATATGAAAGGATTTATACGTGAGTTATTATTAATTTGCAATTCTATTTTGTAGATTACTAATTTTTTGGATACTAGTTAATAGCAATTCTATTTTGCAGAGTATATTTGAATTGGATGAAAAGCTGCATCATAAATGCGTGATGCAACGCTGTGGGAGAGTCCTAAGAAACTATAGGACAAATCTCACCCACGAATACATAAGAGAAGGTGTAAAGACCCGAGTCTCTACTATAAACATGATAAACAAAAACACCAATGGTGTGGCATCGGAAGAATTAAATCTTGACTTTATTCAAAATGTATAAAGAGTACATTATAAAATTTTCCCAATTGGGAGTACAACTTTATACAAACAACTAGGATCTAGGTAGAGGAAGACTTAACTAATACAACATTGTCTCCAAGCAAACAACTATATAACATAAAAGCAAACATGATCACTCAAGCTATATATTCCTTTCTTCTTATCCTATCCTTAGCCTTAGGTTCACCAAGCTTCCATGCGCACTCTGATCCTAACCTGGATGGTTGGGGTCATCCAACAAGAGAAAGATAAAAGGTATGTGTTAATAAAAAGGGATAGGACAAATAATAATAAAAAGCTTTGCAATATAAAAGATTCTCTACGATAAGAGATTTCAAAAGAGATGAGACAAATATATGAATATGAGAGAGAGAAACTGCCACATTTAAATATCAACAATTATCACATTTGCATGAATATAAATTATGACTCAACATCCTCTCAATGTAGGGTGAGGCACCTACCGGACCTCACCAATGGCAGGGGGACTAAAACCCCAGTGCCTAAAAAATGGCAGGGGGAATAAAACCCCAGTGCCTAATATATAAAATTGGCAGGGGGACTAAAACCCCAGTGCCCGGCAGGAGGACTAAAACCTCAGTGCCCTGTGGGTGGTTTGTACTCATGTACACTACATTGTCAATTGGCCAATAACTATATCATGCATAAACATTCACTTGGCAGCATAGTGAAAAGTAGAACAAAATAACATCTTAGCATTGGGAATAAAACCCAATAATAAACAAATAGGCCATCATAGGCCACAACCATATCCAAGAGTTCCAAGAATTAAAAGAGTCATCAAGCACCAACATTATATAATATTTCCAAATATCTCAAAAGGATGAGCCACATAGTCAATAACAAGATTAAATCATTTCCAAGTAAAGGAGGCAACATATGAAGAAGAATGATTCACATGATTCTAATGATTAAGCCACAATGGCATAAGCTAAGTAAAGAGCCAATAAATGTAAATAGAAGGATAACAAGGCTAGCACAAATATAATTGGTGGGGTTGGATAAAAGCCCAACTAAAAGATAGGTATGATTTGCACATTATATATTCCACACATTCATCATAGATGTCACATACATAAAATAGACTTCACATACACAATAGGTTGCACATACAAAATAAAGCTCACATACTCAAATAGGTTTTCACATACCTTAGATATAAACATTACCATCATATCCACCAAACAGATAGCAAACCATCCATATATCCTAGTTATAAACATAACACATGTATTAATATATATAAAGACATAAATCATAGGAAAAACCCTAATTTTACAAAACTACGATTTAGAGTTCAAAACCAAGTCCAAACGATTACTCATAATCTCCTGATTAAGAAAACATATCTTATTATATAAAACAGAGTTAAAATGAATTAATTATGTATTTTAAAACATTTACATACTAAAAATGCCATTCAAAGCAAACTTCGGAAAACCCTTCAGAATCAGGTCTCAAAAATCATAAAATCAGATTCTTCGTTAAAAATCCTTTCCATTGGATATTTATTCATATTTTTCTGACAAAGGATCGATTTACTATGAATTAAGTAAACCTGACCAATCAGAAATCAGGCAAACCATAGTGTGACAAGTATTTAACTAAAAATAGGATTCGATGTAAATAACAGAGTAAAGGACCAAAATACCCTTACTTGTTAAATCAAACCAATTAAATTGACGAGGGCAGAAGAGTCATTTGGAACCATCGATTGCTTTGCGATAGCAAGAAGAAACCAGGGGGGAAAAGACGATAATACCCCTGCTTTGTAGAGTTGGATGCCAGAGGGGCGAGGGTTGCCCTGGTCATTTACTGATCAGGCATCCTCTTGCTCTCGCCATGGCGCTGGAGCCATCACTGGAGCTCGAGGCTTCCAAGCCAGAACTGCAACCAAGACGCGAGAAGGCGGAAGAGAACCGGGAATAGATTCCCTGATATCTACCGGTCGCAACCAGCTACTGGAACAACACCCGCGTGACCGAGAGCCAAGAAACCAGGCTCAACCTGGCCGGAAATAGGGGAGCACAATCGGGGGGTGAAACCACACAAAAACACCACCAAATCGACAACCGAGACCGGGCGTAGATTCGTGGGACCAAGGCGAGCTAAGAGGAGGCGGTGGTGAGGTCGGAAGAGCAGCAGTGCGCAAAAAGACATGGCGCCGGCAGAGCTTGTCGGAGGCTCTATAGGACCTGACGCTCGGAGGCATCGCGAGGCGAGGTGAAGATACGAAAAGGAAGAACAGGGGTCTAGGGTTCTTACGACGCGAGAAATTGAACCGAGATGGCCGGAGGAGGGAGCAGCAAGCCAAAGTCGCCGGAGATGAAAGTGGAGAAGGTCTGGGAGCTCCGCGGAACAAGAGGAGAAATTGAGGGTAGAGGAGGAAAGCTCGAAGCCAGGGGATGCTCTAAGGCCCCTTAATTAGGTGGGAGAGGAGCTGCGGCTCCCTCTGCGACTACTCGGTGGAGAGGGGGAAAGAGCCCAGGTTAGGCGTTTCTCACACGCAGCAAGGTAGGCGACAAGGTTGGGGTCCCAAGTAGCGTCTTGATGAGACGAATTCAATGCACGCAACATCCACGGAAACGGTGAAGCAGAGGAAGAGATCGGGTCGGAGGAATTCAGCGGTCGGCTCTGTTCGTGTACTCGCAGATGGTGGGAGGAAGAAGACTGTGCGAGGACCGCTGGATCGCACGGAGAAGAAACCCCGACCGTTAGATCAAAGGACCACAGTGGTTCCGGTTGCGTGACAGAGATAAATAACGGACAAACGATGTATTAAATGAAATCAATGCAATAACTATAGCTACACCATATTAAAAGTTTATAAAATGCATTAGGGGGGTCAAAACAACTCCAAATAACGCCAAATTTGAACCATAGGCTGATAATAAAGTATAGAACAATTCTATGCAATTAGATCCACGTTTAATACATAATAAGACCCTTAATAAATATATAGCTCATAAAGGAGTATAATAATATATTAAAATCAAGGAATTATATGAATAGGCTATTTAATGAGAAACATGTGAGTAAATTCGTCATATAAAACACATTACGGTACAAATACTCATTACTCAACAAAATAACATATTAATGTGGACTAAAATCATATTTTGAGGAGAGAGAAACGATAAAGGTTAATTACACTCATAATCAATTACAATTCATATTATTATTAATATATTTATCTAAAAAGCTCCAACTAAATATAATCTGTTATATTATCCCATTAATGACCAAAATTACAACATTAACCCTAACTTATCTCCCAATGTGGGATATTTGTGCAAACACCCCTTCATTTACATAAATGAGGGTAAATAGTGATTTCAACATCAATTTGTGCTTAAATTGAACAAGGAGTCCAAGAATGATCCAAAAGGATGTGGAATTTATAGAAAAGGTCCAAATGGACTCGAAGGTCAAGAAAAGCTCAAAAGTGGGTAAATTGCAGGGAAGACCCTGAGATTCAGTATGTTACAGAAGGTGACAAAAGGTAGAAGACAGCCACTGAACAGTGGAACTTCCTGGACAAAGAAGAACGGGACGCGTTTGTTGCTTCAAGACAAACTGATGAATTCAAGGTATTAGGCGTCAATCCAATGTCATTAATATATGTTGTATTCACCTATTCAAGATTAACATTTAGTGTTACTAACAAAATCATTAATGTGCATACTAACTAGGCCCTCAGTGAGACACAAAAATCAAGGCGTGCACTGAATGTGCATGACCACACAATGGGTCCAAAGGGGTATGCAGGCATTCGCCAAAGACTACAGTATGAGGCTACTTCTCAGTCTTCTGCTACTCAGGAATCCTCTACTATAGGTAGCACACCTCTACCTCGCCATGATGTTTGGATAGATGGGAGACAAAATAAGAAGGGAGAAATAAGGAAGCCCGCAACTGCTGAGGCGGCTGCAAAAATGGTAAAATACAACTCTTACAGCAATCGTTTGAATATTGATTATTTGTGGTGTTTACTTAATTACAAATTTTTGTTTTGGAGATTAGCGGGAGCTGCACGAGCTGAGGAAATAAGGCAAGTTCATCCCTGAGGGCACAGGATGAATTGATAGTTGCTCTGGGTAACCCAGAGCATCCTGGATGTGTTAGGGCTGCAGGCGTCAAAGCTTTTTTTGGGCCATCCCAGCGCAAACATGTCCCAAAAGCCAGACTTTCACAAGAAGATGTAACATATTCTTTCTTTATAATGTTACTGTAAAAGAGAATTCAATAATTAGAAGATAACGTTTCTTTTATCCATGTATAGGTAGATAAGCTAGTTGATAGGAAACTCGAAGAAGCAATGAAAAAGTGGCAGGCATATCAGACTGCCACTTACCAGACAGTACCTATGGCGTCTCGCACTACTCCTACTGTAGAGGTTGCGAGTAATCCTATAGACCCACCACCTAGCACATCCGATGTAAGTATTTTTATGACATAGTAACTAGTTTTTAAATTCAAGATGATATGTTTTCAAGATGATATGTATATATTAAATTGTAGTCCTTTCAAAAAAAGATGATATGTATATATGTATATAACATTCTTTACACAAATATTTGTAGGGGTTGAAGCCATGCCGTCTAAAAAGTAAAGAATATGTCGTTGCACAGGGTGTCGACTTACCCATCCCTACTAGGGGAAATGTTTCACGGGTCTCCATTACCATTTGGTTGGATTCGTGTGAGCCCAGTACGTATATTCTCCCAGTGGATTCATCTTCCATTGCCATATCCCCACCCACATTGTGAAACGCTTGGTGAGGCAGAAGGTTGAGTGATATTGTGGCTAAAAGCGGATGTCCTCTTTACTGAAACTGTATGGTAAATTTACATTACGTTAAATTGTTAGTGTGTGTATATGATGTTAGTTGATCTGAAATATATATATATATATATATATATATAGGTTAAAAAGAAGACACCCACAACATCTAGGCCTCCACCTCCACCTCCTACATTACCCAGTTGGGTTCCACAGGACCTACCTGTCCCGTTAGGTCCTAACTGTAGGGGTATGGCAATATGGTTAGGCGAACATGATATAAATTGTCCTATAACTGTTTCTATAGATTTAGATGATGCAGGTCAATCATACGAAAGCAAACTATTTATACAAGATATTTTGGAGTTGTTTCGATATGATTGGTTATGTACTAGTGTGATAGAGCTATGGATAAGGTGAGATCTTCTTTATACATCCATATACCTTATGTAGGATCCGGTGATCTGGTTTCTTATTTATTAATGCATGCGTAATTAATACATATTTTGCAGCTACTTAGACAAGATATGTGCAGATTTTGCATTCAAACATGTAGGATTTTTTATTCCATCTTTAATTAGTCTAGTAGCTAAAGACCCTACGTCAGTTCAACAATACTACTGTGAGGCTTTTACAAATTTTGCTAAAAATAAGAAGACCGTGATAATGGCTCCATTCAATGTAAAGTAAGTTTACTTTGCTTATTATAATTTGGACTTAAGAAAATTACATTTTTATTGTGGATTTTGAGTTATTAATTTTTAACTTTTTTACCTCTAGTGGTATGCATTGGGAGTTACTGGTTATTGTCCCCGAGACGTTCACTGTGTATTATCTAGATCCTACGGGGAGTAAATTGAATTCAAAATATGGACACATAATAAAAATGGCATTATTCCGGTGAGAAATATTTCATTTTCTTATTCGTTAACATATGTTATTACATTACTATTTAATTATGCAATGTACTGTGTTACATTAACATGTAGGGGTTTTGATGAGTTCAAAAAGGCTGAAGGAAAGGTCCCCACAAAAAAGAACCAACCAATAATTTGGAAGAACGTGAACGTAAGTTCCCGACTGCAATATATGTATATATTATTTATGTTAACAGTACTTAATTAGTTGTATTTTTTAATATTTTGTATGTTTGAATTTATAGTGTGCTACACAAGACAACAGATGGGCATGTGCATACTATGTGATGCGATTTATGCACATGATTATCAAATATGCCGCACTGGACATTGATTGTATTGCTGAGGTATTATATAGTCTCATTAGATAATATGAAATATATCAATCTTATTTATAGCTCATTAATTATATATATACAACATTCTCTTTACAGGTGTTTAAAACTGACCAAACTACAGGAAAGGCCTTACCAGATGTACATGCTCCCTATACGACAGGAGAATTAAATGAAGTAAGAGAAGAATGGGCAATAGCCATACAAGTAGTGGGGGTTTTTAAATATAATTGGGATGTTGATAGTGAATAATGACTAAAGAATGATATTTTGTAAATGAATTTCTAAATTATAATATATGTGTGAATGTTTCTACATGTCTGGATGTTTCTACGTGTCTGAGTGAAAATGAATGAAACTATTGGTTGCTATATGAATGTTTCTACATGTGTGAATGTGAAAATGAATGGAACTACAAATTGCTTGCTACATGAATGTTTCTAAATGTGTGAAAATCAAATGTAACTGCAGGTTGTATTGCTAAATGTGTGAATATTTTTGTTGTTAATTTTGCAGGTTTGTGGCTTGTTGTTGGCTGATATCAATGGATGTCCTAAAACCTACAGTTCATAACTGAACTATAGGTTTCTCATCCTGCGACCAGCCATACAGCAGGTCTGCAGACTGACAAAAAAAACAAACAATATGCATCGGTTATTTGACTAAAACCGACACACATAGTTACAGTGTCAGATTCCATACTAGTAATCGACGTCTATTTCCTTAACACCACGGCCGTGCTGGCCAGCACAGCCGTGGAAGCGGACCAGACAGCACGGCCGTCGGTTATTTGTTTAAAACCGACACACATAGTTACAGTCTCGATTTCCCATCTCGTAACCGACGTCTATTTCCTTAACACCACGGCCGTGCTGGCCAGCACGGCTGTGGCAACTGACCAGACAACACGGCCGTGTTGGCCAGCACAACCGTGCTGGGGATATGGTGTCGGTTTTTTTATCTAATAACCGACAGGTTTGGGGTGGCACGCGAAGGGTTTTGGCACGTTTTTGGTGACGCGTGAAGGGTTTTGGCGTCGATTTTTTAACCGACATGTAACGGTTGGGCTTTTAGCGTCACCCACACAGGTGTCGCTTGGAAATCGACACTACATGCCTTAAATAACTGACACTAAATGTCAGTTCTGTACTAGTGCAATCAATGAGACACTATCAGTTAAAGCAGTTAATATGATAGAATCGTTTGGTTCATGCTTGATGCATCGTGTGATCTCCTATCTACATTGCACTTTTCTCTACCTACCATCTACATGGAAGTAGTTCTCCTGATAGAATAATGAATGAGGAGACAATCATTTGAGTGTCTTACCAATAAGAGCAACGAGTGGTTGAAATAGGTGGCTGCGGAAGACTCATAAGCACATAAAATCATTCATACAATCAAAAATCATGATGAAACTTTGATGATGTGATTTTTAGAATGCTCCTAATACCTAATCATTGTGGTGGAATGTTGCATGCAACTATTATTTCATCTCAAGATAAGACAAAATATCTACAAAACTACATCATGTGCTAACTTTTCTTTATAATTGGGTAGAATTGCGCCTCTGAACTTTCAAAATTATTTGTATATTTTTTTCTCTTTTTTTCATTTAAGCCCCCTTTCAATCACGATAAAATTTCTTTGGGCTTCTAATAGCACTACACCTTTAATTTCTTTGTAAGTGCTTTTTTCTTTCTTTCAAAGAATGGGTACAATCACTACCTTTTTATTAAGAGAGAAGAAGTAAGACAAGATTTTATGCAAGAAGAAATGTCATGCTTATGCAACTAGATGAACAAAGGTGTTATGCAACTAAATGACATGCAACATGAATTTGCTGTACACGCATGGTTTTCTATATTTTTTTATGCACTAATGCAAGCAAAAATAAACAACTATTATGCACAATATATTATGCAATGTAAATGCAATCAAGAGAAAGAATGAATGTTCTCAATCCTCTATGGTGGGGTGTGAGTCAAAGGTATGCGGTGGGTGAGATCACACGACTAAGAGACAAAACCTATAGAAAAAATCATATGTCCCTCTTTAATCACCTGTGTAAAGGTAATCTCTTGAATTTTAATTTGAGGTCATGTTAGTGTTTGATCAGTTTAGGCTCAATAATCCTTTTCAATCACTTTCTTAGAAAAAATAGATGGTCATTTATGCTCTAATGTCCTAAAGCTGACTTACTCAAGCACTTCCTTAGTTGTGTCACTCGATTACTTGCAAGATAAGCTCATACATAAATTTTTTTATAATGCACCCAACCCAAAAATTGATATTCTCAATTGAAACCATGCAATTACTTGTCCACATGTTACACTAGATAGATTGTGGATCCTACATAACAGAAAAACTAACAAGAAAACTAACTAAAATAAAATAAACAAAACTATAATGAAAGAAAATAAGAAACTAAGATAGAAACTGTTCCAGCACCCCCCAAGCTTAAATTCGACTATGTCCTCATAGTCAACATCCCAACTTAAGATGTTGAACTATGATACCCGACTCATAATAGTGGTGGTGGTGGCTGTGTGGGGTCTTGGGAAGGAAACATCCCCTAGAAGGTCGGATCAGACGGGTGCATGTCCGGCGGCATCGGGCAACCTCCAAAGTACCCCTAGCTCCAGTAATGATCACAAAAAGGCTGATGACAATTTTCCATCTGTTCCAGATGCTGATGCATATTCTCTTGGTTGGCCAAGAGAAGGCGTTCATTTTCATAGATCGCCTGTTGGATTCTATACATCCGACCTTGCACGTTCTGAATGCCAGCCATGGATTGGGTTTGATGTTGTTGATGCGTCTGGATGTCATGCAGCATAGTATACATACCTTCCATAGAGTAAGCATCCTCTCCTTCTTGAGAGGGTGGCGAGGCAGAAGATGATGAGGTAGCGTAATGGCGAGGATGTTTCTGTGGAGCCACCCTATGTCTCACAGGAATGGTGGGATCTGTTGGTATGTATGCCCATAGAGCAAGTCATATGATGATTGTAATGGGATACTATGTAAATGATTTGAATAATAATAAAGGCAATTTCTGATCTATATGTTTAAACTTTTTCTGAGATGATGGTGTAACATGATAGATGTCTAAAGAATGGTTTTACTCAATGACGTATGCCTTTAGATTCAAGACCTAAACGATGAGATCATACGAATGTTAAGAGTATAAATTCTTGTTTAGTCCCTAGTCCGTTGTTATTGTGGAAATAATCATAGACATCAATAACACTAAAGACTAGATTGTGTGTTGGTTGATGACAGAATCTCATTAGTCATGATATAGTGATATCAAACCAAGCACATATGTACTTGTTAGAGAACAAGGTACTGGACAGACCCACTGTGAGAGTGACACATTGAACCATGACTTGGTAGTCACAGTCAACTCTCACAGTGATGGTAGTGAGTGTGATTCTTACACCTGAAATCACTACACTCAACACATGTCGTTGGGTACACTTTGACAACATCAAACACAGCCCTGAAACATGGGTTGTTATAAAGGTGATGATTGGGTGGCTTTGACACATGGGGCTTTTGAGGGGTAAGTGATAGATATGGGATTTGTCCCTCCTGAGGGAGTTTGATATCCTTGGCCACTTGATGAGTAGGATTGAGAAAGGCATGCGCATGCACGTGTGAATCAATATGTGATATTGATGGCACACACATCGCACCCAGTCTGCTCTGAGATCAAGGAAATGAATGAACGTTGACAGGATGACTGTTCCGTGCCTCGAGTTCATTCAGGATATCAGTGACAAAGGAATTATACATTCACTGTAACACCATTCATGGATTGTAGGATTGAAAGTTGTTCTCTAACTTTCTATTTCACTTGGGTAGAACTGATGTGTGACTAGGCACCACACTTTGCTTGTTTAGTCATAAATGTTATGGACTTTCACTGCCAACGTGGAATGGACTTGAAGGGTCACACACATAGGATTTAACCTGAAATAGGAGTTTGTCCACAAACGATGTTTAGATTGATTTCTAAAGGATTTTAGTTGTTCAATTAAACACTTAATCAATTGATAGCTCAGTATCATAGTGTCCAAGGTGTTGGACCGATTGATTAGAGTATCAGATTGATTGGAACTACAATTGACTAATTCTGCGCAGTCTGCACTCCCAACCGATCGGCTCATGTGATGAACCGATCGACTGAGCTTGGTGAACCGATCGGCTCAACTGGTGAGTCGATCGGCTCATGGACAGGGTGAAACGACCGGTTCAAGTGTTGAACCGATCGTATCAATTGGTCCAACTAAGCAAGTTGGGAAAGTGAGATTGGTGAGAAATTAATTTTCATTTCACTTGTCCAATTCGATTGGAACAAGAATTGGTATTTGATATCAATTAGAAACAAACATGGAAAGTCAATTTGAGTTGAACCAGGATCACGAAGCGATCGACTGGAGTGTCGAACCGATCAGCTCATGGATCCAAACGATCGGCTGGTGTGTCCAACCGATCGGCTGAAGTGTCCAGACGATCATTTCAGGGTTGAAACGATCAGTTCAACTGCCGTAATTTGTCAGATTTTGTGGAAATCTCAAACCCTTCTACTCCTGCTTTAGTCCTGCATTGCCCGGGATAGAGAACCCTGTCCCATGACCCTCCTATATATAGGGGGTATTGGGGGCTTCTCAAGGTACAACTCAGTACAACCAGTTGCTCTGTAAAGTTGTCATTCTCTATGGTTTTGGTAACCAAGAGAGCCCGAGCAATTGTTACCCGATAAGGGAGGCACAACAAGGGAAAGACAACTACAGAAAGCGACTGGTGGCAGGAGAGTGTGTCGGCGACTAGTACGCCGACAGGAGGGTGCGACTCCTTCCGATTCCTTGTGGGACAAGGAGATCAGAGTTCCAGGATGTCCGTATGGATGACTGTAGAGGCGGGAGACCTCTGTCGCTCGGAGGACAACTGTCAATCCCGACAGTCCCGGTGAGACCAGGAGTCTTCAGTCCCGGTGTGACCAGGAGCTGCACAGAAACTGTCCAAGACCGGAGGTGAAGACCGCGCAAGGCGCAAGGTACTGTCGCCAAGCGAGCCTCGGGACAAGGTATGCATCCACAAACCTTCTTTCCTATTATATAGATGTTGACGCGATTCCTTTGTTCTGGGTTTTGGGGAGAATTTTTTTTGTTTCCGCTACTTCTCTGCCTCCCGTAAAACCCTACAGTGGTATCAGAGCCACGTCAACCGTTCTATATTTTAGGATTATCGATGTGATCGATTTTGGTTTGTCACCTTTATTTATTGCATACGATGCAAATAAAATTGGCTTTATGCATGTCCAATCCACAAATCCCAAATATACATATATGATGTGTAATATTAATGCACTCAATACGCGTCGCCCAAAAATGAGTTTTTTGGTGGATGTGTAGCATGGTTATGGCCTATAAACCCTATATCTATGTGTGGTTGTTTGTGGTTGCTTGCATCTCGGACTGCGCACCGATTCCCATCTCCTATTCCTGATGTAACTCAAAATAATTCGAGAATTCTTTTCCTACCCTTACTCCCTCGAATGTAACTCGGGGTTTTACAATTCTATTGTAAATAGGATACATTTTATTTCTTTTTATGTCAAAGAACGGCAGACGACTTGAGATGACCGATTCGAGGAACGAGACGAGCGGGTGGCGACCTGAGGAGATGCACGACGACCGGTGAACTGATCGGCTGGAGGCGCCAGTCGATCGGCTGGTGGCACCCGAACGACCAACTTGATGGCGAGCTGATCAGTCATGGAGATGAGTTGATCAAACTCAGAAAGGCGGGCACATATTTCATCTTGTACAGGTTGCATGTGATGTAGACCTAGATGACCGTGATTCCTCTTGGCTCGAGGAATTACAATAGGATGGCCATAATCATTGCTTTTATCATTTTGCATGTTTTCTGTGGGATATATCATGTATATGATACGTACTATATATTGTGGTGATTGTATATGTATATGTATATAAAAACCAAATCCCTCATTAAATATTAAGTTTTAGATTCCTTCCAAATGCGACAGACGTGAAAAGCTTGATCGACCAAGTGTGGGCACGCCCAAGCGTGGTGCACCGTCTATCTCATGGAAGCGTGAAGGATGAATGTGTGGGTCTGCCCAAGCAGGGTGCATATTCATCGTGTTGGATTTGGGTCGGACTTAACAAGGTGACCTAGATAGGATCTAGCACCTTGAGGCATGGAGATGATCATGGCAAGGAGTTGCATATGACATCTTTCAAGAGTTGCATATGATTCAATTGGCAAGAGTTGCCTACCTAGAAGATCTAAGTTGTGGATGACAGCCCAAGCTGGTCCATGGCTCAGAGGATTTCAAGATCTTGACCCACTAGAAGATTGTGCCCTGCAATCTTCCGAATTGATGGTGAGGGCTATCAATTTGAGTCAAAATAGTGGGAGTGGTAATTAATTAAAGGCCTAATTAACTATCGTCATATTTTATTCAAATCAAATCAAAAGGAGTTTTGACAAATGCAATTTTCTCTTATAGAATGGCAAAGGAATCATCTTTTAAAATGGGCAAATTAATTGAGAATAAATTCCATAACTGGTTGAGGATTGTGAGAAGTGTTATGCACAATCCAGATATACCAGGAGCCTTTGAATCCACTCTATGTATGCTTAATGCATTGGTAAAGAAGAAAGAAAGTTCATTGATAGAGATCAATGGAACGAAAGGTAAGGGAGAGAAGGGTTCTCTCGCCAAACCGATTTCTTCTACATGGAGAGGATGGAAGGAATGATGGAAGAAGAAGTCAGAGATAGAGATCTCTACTTCTGGTGTATATGTAATAGAGATTAACTTTACTACTTCTTCATCATGGGTACTTGATACCGGATGCGGATCGCACATTTGTTCAAATGTGAAGGATCTTAAGAGAAGTAGGCCTTTGGGGAAAGGCGAGGTTGAACTACGTGTTGCCAATTGGGCAAGGGTTTCCGCCAGTGCCGTTGGAACCTATGAGTTAACTCTACCAAGTGGGTTAATAATAGAGTTGAAGAACTGCTATTATGTACCTACCATAAATAGGAATATTATTTCCGTCTCTTGTTTGGACAAGGATGGATTTCAATTTCTTATTAAGAATGGAAAGTGTTCCATTTCTAAAGATGAGATCTTTTATGGCAGTGCCCCAATGTCTTATGGTCTATACTTGATAGATTTGGAGACAAGTGTATACAACGTAAACACCAAAAGGCAAAAAATCAACGACTCAAACAAAACATATCTTTGGCATTGTCGTCTAGGGCACACAAATGAGAAGCGCATTTCTAGACTCCATAAAGATGGTTATCTAGACTCTTTTGATTATGAATCAATAGAGACATGTGAATCTTGTTTGTTGGGCAAGATGACCAAGACTCCCTTTTCAGGTAAAGGTGAGAGAGCTAGTGATCTATTAGGACTCATACATACTGATGTATGTGGGACTTTTAGACCTAATGCCAAAAATGGGTGTCAGTACTTCATTACCTTCACTGATGACTTCAGTAGGTATGGCTATGTGTACATGATGAAACATAAGTCAAAAAACCTTGAAAGGTTCAAGGATTTCATAAATGAAGTATAGAACCAACTTGGTAAAAGTATTAAGGCACTTCAGTCCGATCGAGGTGGAGAATACTTAAGCCAAGAGTTTGAGGACCTTCTGCAAGCCCGTAGTATAGTATCACAATGGACTCCGCCTGGAACACCACATCATAATGGTGTGTCTGAAAGAAGGAATCACACATTGTTGGATATGGTGTGATCAATGATGAGTTTTGTTGATCTTCCGATTTCCTTCTGGGGTCATTCTCGTGAAACCATCGTGTTTACACTTAACCGTGTACCATCTAAATCGGTTCAAAAGATACCATATGAGATATGGTATGGGAAGCGTCCCAATTTGTCTTTTATGAAGATTTGGGGTTGTGAGGCTTATGTTAGGAAAATGTTTCCTAATAAGCTTGGACCCAAATCCGATAAATGTTATATTGTTGGATACCCTAAGGAAACGAGCGGATATTATCTATACCACCCTACTAACAACAAAGTGTTTGTTGCCAGGACAACTGTGTTCCTAGAAAAGGAATTTATTTCCAAAGGAAGCAGTGGGAGGAAGATAGAGCTTGAAGAGGTTCAAGCCCAACAAGAAAATATTGAACTGATAGATGTACGACAGGAACATGGAGATTCACAAGGTGTTGTGGAATCTCAGTCTCCTCAGGTAACACAAGGACCTCATAGATCTAGTAGGACCCGCCTTGAACCTAAGAGGTTTGGATACCTTGTAACTCAGGAAGGTGGTGAGTTGATCATAGATGATGATCAAACTACCTACGTAGAGGCTATGGAGGGACCAGATTCTAAGAAATGGCTTGAAGCCATGAGATCCGAGATGGAATCCATGTACTCCAACAAAGTATGGACTTTGGTGGAACCACCCGAAGGGGTAAAACCCATAGGGTGCAAGTGGGTCTTTAAGAAGAAGACCGACATGGATGGCAATGTGCAAACTTATAAAGGCAGATTGGTTGCTAAGGGATTTCAACAAGTTCAAGGTGTTGACTATGACAAAACTTTTTCACCAGTTGCCACGATTAAGTCCATCAGGATCATGCTTGCTATTGTAGCTTATTATGACTAAGAGATTTGGCATATGGATGTTAAAACCGCATTCCGTAATGGGAATATAAATGAGGATGTGTATATGACACAGCCTGAAGGTTTTGTAGATCCAAAGAATGCCAATAAAGTTTGTAAGCTACAAAGGTCAATCTATGGTTTGAAGCAAGCATCTCGGAGTTGGAATCTTCGATGATGAGGAAGTCAAAATGTTTGGCTTTATTCAAAATGAAGATGAGCCTTGTGTGTACAAGAAGGTTAGTGGGAACTCGACTACATTCCTCATATTGTATGTGGATGACATACTATTGATGGGGAATGATGTCTTAGACTTGGAGAAGGTAAAGACTTGGCTTGGGAAACATTCTCAATGAAGGACTTAGGAGAAGCATCCTACATTCTAGGAATTAAGATCTATAGAGATAGATCTAGAAGGCTTCTCGAACTAAGTCAGAGTACGTAAATTGACAAAGTGCTAAAGCAGTTCAGCATGGAGAACTCAAAGAGAGGCAACATGTTACAACCCCAATTTTTGGGTTTGTTTGGTGAGAAATGTAGTTTCTCATATGAAAGATAATTGAACAAATAAAGATATGATTTGGTTCAAATAAATGGATTTTTGTTTACAATAGCCTTGATGTTTGTATTGTGGGCCTTATTGGCTATTGGGCCCAAATAATAAGCAAATTCAATTAATAAATGGATAATTGAATTTTTAAGAAAAAAAAATATGTAGAAACCTCTAGAAGGAAAATCCAAAGAGGATTTCGTGCCTCTTGGGTTCCTTGGGTGCCAAGGAGTCCAAGGTTGCAAAAAGAAAGCAATAAGAAAAGAAAAGATTAATTAAGTTTTTCTTTATGAAGAAAGAAATTAGAAAATAATGAGAAAATGTGGAAAATGAGTGAAAAGAGGTATAATAGAGTTATCCTTTGTGGAATTTCGTATCCCAAGGATTCCTAATGATAAAAGGGATACCAATGAGGAAAATAAAAGAGAAATAAAGGGAAATCCTCAAAAAGGAGATATTTTAATAAGAAATAAATACAATATGAGAAATTGACTTTTAAAAGAAGATAAAGGCAAACCAATATTCCCCAATGTGGGAATCCGTGCCTTGGGTTTTCTTGAGGTCCAAGGGACCCAAAATAACGAGATAATTGCAAAGTGGATTGAGAAAATAGCAAATTTGCAAAATGAAAAGATAATGAGATACATTATTAGTGAATTTGTGATATTGATAAAAAGAAAGTATTTTCCTATTAAATGAAAATAGAATTCGTGCCTTTGGAATAAAGGGCAAGTAAATAAGAGAATAATGAGAGGGATTTTCGAATCCCTAAATACCCAAGTAACATAGTATATCAAAAGGATAGAGAGAGAGAGAGAAGAATTGCTTCTCTTTGTATGAAAACGATTCTTTTTTGGAAAGGACCCGTGAAGTCGTGAATAGGCCAACCTAGGGCTTCGTTTTCTACCCCTATATGAAGGGGTAGAGCCCAGGATCGAGTGAGAGAAGAATCCCACACACTCCTCTCTTCCTTTCTTCATCTTCTTCAGCAAAACCCTATTCAAGAGGGTAGTACCACCCCTGGGACAATGAGGAGCCACGGGCCAGAGTTCGAGGGAACCACGATGCTCCCACGATGTTACATAGGAGCACGACCGTTTCCCCCACGCTCTAAAACTCGTGCAGCAGCCATTGCTTGGCTGCAGGTCGGGAAAGCAGTGTGGGCTTGGCACAAGGTATTAACCCTCTTTGGCAACGATCCAACGGCACCCTCGTGTGCGCAGAGGTACGACGGAGGAGGGCGGGCCATCTCGGAGGGTCGTTGGGGTCCAGGAAAGAGAGGTTGGGCTGCGTTCAGCCCTAACCTAGCGGCAGTGTACAGCAGCAAACGCAGCACGTTATCAAGAGCGGCCGTGTAGGCCACGATCTGGGGAGGCTTGGGTGCGCCCAGGTGCGGAGGAAGTAGGGCGGCGACCGGCATGGAGCCTCGGGCCCCAGGGAGGAGAGGAGAAGAGCCGCGGATGGCTACAGGAGCGCGCAACTAGGGTTGCGCAGAGGAAGAAGATGACTCCCGATCACTGAACGTTTCTACCCCTCGCGGGTGTGCAGAACTGGCCACTTATGCGGAGGGTATAAGGGTCATTTAATTATGTTTGGGGGCGGATGCGTGTTGCAAGGAAAGAGGCGACGTGGCACTCTACTATTGGCCCGAAAGTAAGTATTTTTGCAAAATTCGTAACTAATGAATCGTAGCTAGAATTAAAACAAGTTTTATATGAAAATTGATCCTCACAATGAGAGGAACCCAAATAAATTATGTTTGAAGTCTGACTCTAATGGCAATCTGAAAATTAATGGAAGAAATCATCTTTAATACTTTAATGATTAAGAAACTCTACTTTGAGATGATTATTGTAGTTAGTAGAGATTAATGGATCACTACAGTTGATAATAACCTGTTAATTGTAAAAAGGTACTTTAAGATCGAGAATGATGATCTTTGCACGTAATTAGGTTAATTTAGAGATTATGTGCATAAATATGCTTACAATATGAAAAGTGCGTAAAGCTATCATTTTTATAAGATTTAATTAATGAAAAACTCTTTGATTTGATGGTAGATGGTCTTAATGACATTAGTTGGATAATTCCAGCTAAAATTAACATGTTATTAATAAAAGTGAAAATAGGATCTACAGAGATGATCTTGTTATATAATTGGCTTAATTTAGGGTTTCGTGCACAAATATGCATTAATGAACTTGAAAACCCTAATTTAGGAGAATATGTCTTTTAATTGTTTTAATTGTTCAAATCCATGAATAAATAGGGAGATGATGATCCTAAGTCAAATTGGGTATAAAAAAACTATTAAAATGGATAGTTGAGCAATTAAGGTTCATATAAATAGAAAGGAGTATTTTGGGGTTTGTTTACCTAAAATGGATAAAGTTTGAGGAATTGATCTAAGAAACCCTAATGACTATTAATGAAACCTTAATGCAGATTAGAAACCCTAGAAAGAGAATCCAAGTCAATAAAGTAGATTCTTGATGAAATGTGTAATAAATAGAGTACATATTCTTTTCAAGAAATATGTGATGATTGAATTACTTGCTTGGATCTGTTGATTGGCTTGATTGTATATACATGAAGTAAATGTTGAATAATCTGCATGACTCATCAAATCAGGTATGTGGTTACGCTTATGACTATACCGAATAGTTTCTCGAGGATTTTATCGATGTTTCCCTCACTGCATGAATTAACTGTTGGATGTCTATTTATTTCATGCAATTATGAAGTGACTATGGTTATCACATAATGTATATGCCTTCTAGCTCAGATTTTGATCCCCTCTGTGTCGTAATGGCTGACCTAGTATACGGCTACCTAGAGGGTAGGTACACCAAGTCATGAATGACTGAGTATATGGCTGTGTAGAGGGTAGGTCCATCAAGTCACCTTTAAAGAGGTACCATATAAGTCCTTACAGGGACAACACAGAGTTGTGGATAGGTATGGATTGAGTAGTTTGGCTTAAAATGTAATCTTGATTGTTAAATGATTAATTGAATGATTACATGGTTATCATAGTTGCAAGTTTATTGCTTCCCCCACATACCAGCTTCGGCTGACCAACGTTTTGTGTGTCGGCATTTTAGATACAAGCCAAAAGTACAAACAATAAATCGTCACATTGTGAAATACGTGAAGAAAAACACAAGGAGGATTAGTTAGTGTAGAATCATTAAGTGGATAGAAGTTAGAAATCCAAAATTTCAAAAAGTTATGCAAAGTTTATTTTCTTACAACTTTTCAGTTTAGTATGTTAAAATTTGATAATTATTCTTGGTTAATTGCCGAACCTTTGATCCAGAAGTCATGGGTGCGGCTTCGACCTCTCGATCTCCCTTAATTGGGGGGTTATCGGGAGGTGGGGTCGTAACATTTGGTATCAGAGCTTAGGTTCCTCAGTAAACCATTAATAATTATTAAATTTTACAAACTCCATAGAACCCAAGGGAGTTATTAGAGGATTATCTGAAAGACGGAGGTGTCTAGAAAAGGATCACGATCGGGGGCTGGCAATATTTTCCTCCGCACCGCTAGTCAGAATATGAGGAATCCCGGATCCGTGTGACTGCCTGGTCGAAGTCTTAGGGTATGAATTGAAATAAGATACCTTTAGGACATTCTCATCTTATTCATCCCTTCTCATCACAAAATTCTGTTAAGGATATGAAGGATTAGGGTTTTCTTTCTTTTCCTACCCCTCTTGAGGTATGGGTAAGGTTAATAAGATTTAAGGAATCCTCCATCAAATTAATGAAAAGCATGTAAATAAGATGTCATGGACATAAGCTTAATAGATTAAGCGCAAATTAAAGAATAGATACATGCTTAGGTCGTATGACATAAGTTGTCATGTCCTCAGAAGAGACATGAGGCTAGACCTTCTTGTCAGGAGGATAAGTCAGTTTTGGAGATAGAGATCTCCATTGCTTTTAGAGACCTGGCACATCCTTAGAGGATGATGCTAACCCTAACCCTAAGTGAAGGTTAGAGAAAGCTGAGTTAGACCAGGTGTTTGAAGGGACATGTCTTTGGGATGCCATATGATCCATGGATGACCTAACACCTTTAGCAACCCAACCCTGGGAAGGGTCGTGCATGTTAGGGTAAAGGATAGCTCCTTAGATGATGAGGTTAGCGAAGGACCTTAGAAACCCTATGGGCTTGTGCAAGTAGGGTATAGCTGGCACCTAGGGCACGTCATAGTGCTGACAGTTGGGTGAAACCCTGGATAAGGAATTATGATGGAGCATAAAGGGTTATGGATGATCTTGAGCAAACATATGTTCAAACCTAGGCTTCACCCATGTAGGGCATGCTTTTAAGGTTGATCCTTCATGAAGGGAGGACCTCTAATGGTGAGGTTGGATGTAGGGTTAGCCCTAGAGAGAGCAGGAAACCCAGCAAGAAGGTTGGAAGCCTAAAACCCTGAACAATGGATGATAGTGGTTGCTTCATGATCGATCCCTGAAAGTTGATGATATCTTGGTTGCCTTTAGAAGGACCAAACCCTAGAGATAGAAGATGAAGAATCTGGTGCCTATGTGCCTACGGTATATGTGTTTACCTTCTGAGGTAGGAAGAAGAGTTCCTTAGACCTAGGAAGGTTTAGTAGCAGGTTATGAGGCCTTGTACCTTGTTAGTGGTCCTTAAGGAGGACCCAACCATAAGTGTTGATCGAGAAGAAGGATGACAGGAAGGGCACGATATGCCTTTTGCAAGCTTGATTCATGGTTCAGAGATAGAGCGTGCAGTGGGACACCTAAAAGTGAACCTAGGGTTCCTAGGCCTAAGAGGGGAAGTGGTATACCTAATGCTCATGATGAGAATTAAGTTTCTATAGTTTCGAGCATGGTACCCCTCATGAATAAAGGAAAAAGGGAAGTCCCTTATAGGTTGATGATAAAGGAAGGTATGATCTCGATCCAGTATTGAGGAAAGAGGACAAGTATGACCTAGCATGGTTCAGTAGGTGATCTGTTTATGCCTTAATAGCTTGCTAGGGTTAAGTAGGCTCATGTGGATGTAAACCCTGGACCTAAGAGTGGTGTGACTCGGTTGTCAAGAGATAGTTTTCCTCCCATCTTGGGAGAGGGACCCCCTTTGGTAGGGTGTATATCCGTTCTGTTGGTTTAGGGTAACTTGAAGAGGTCTCACAGGATCTTGAGAAGCTAAGTGAAAAGTACATGGTATGAGAATGAACCTGTAGACCCATAGATATCCATCTCTAATTGCATATGAATGTGTTACCATGGGGGTAACCGATACGGGGCTTGACCAAGGTAGGCAGGTTGCCATGATTCCAACGAAAGGATGGGAGCCAACCCATGAATGCAGAAAGAGAGATGATGAAAACTTGGGTAAGTTTCTAAGTGAACATGTACTATAATGGTGAATCCTAATTCTATCCTAGGGTCAGGTAGGGATAAGACTGATGAAAGTAGGAGTTGCCTAATTTCCCAGTTGCTCATGACCATAGGGTCGGGAGGTAACAGCTATCATTGTCTGAGGGCCATGGGTTAGGAGATTGATCACCTTCATGAACTCATGGGACCCAAAGGGCAGATGAGTAGGGCACTCTCTTAATGCATGAGGGAAGAGGGATGACCCCGAAGGAGTCGGTACCCTATAGAACTAGAGGAGATGACCAAGGATATAAACCTCAGTAGGTTCAAGACTAGTTTTGCATGGAGGTAACTTTGATATCATGATGTATGTGATGTAGAGACATATGTGGCACGTTTCAACTTAGATGTAAAGGTGTATGGGCAAGGTGGGATGTACCATCTCTACTCTTGGAACAGGAGGAACTCTGTATTTGGACTGCAGCCAAATGCTTATTTCCTCTTGTTATGGGGGTGAGAGATAGGACATTACGCATGCCATACACCAAGGATAAGAGATGATGTAGGTTGGAACGTTGCCACAAGCAATGGAGATAGAGAAGATAACCTACCCTGGTAAAGTGAAGGATACATGGATGGTTTGCAAACACTAAAAGGAATGAGGTAGTCACCTTATGAGGATGTTTTTATCATGAGCTATGTGGAACTTACAAGTTATACCAGGTTGAGTTTGATCACCAAAATGATGAAATCAGAGAGTGTTCTTAATGAAAATAGACATAGAAGTTGAGGTGAAATGATAAGTGAAATACATGGAAGTGTATGTCTTCAATGTTACCTAATACCTAAGGATGTGAAGTAGTATTGGACGCTATGGTTGACATACATCTAACTTGTTTGACTAGAAGCTAGAAGAGATTGTTTGGCTAACCTTAAGTTTGGAAAGAAGAGGTGTTTGGATAACACTCAGATGTAACAAGATTTGTTGAAAAGTTAAGGGTTGTTTGGTTAGCCAGTCTAGTCTTTGATGTAATGAAAGGGTGGTGGTAGAGCCTCAGATACACTTTCTTTGGAAAAGAAGGTGATGAAACCCCGACTGGAGTGGTTTAGGGTTTCAGAGGAATCGACCTTGGAGAATCATGACATACAAGAAATCATGATGGAAGATCACCATACACTAAGGTACTGCCAAGATAGTAAGTGACAATAGCACTTTGGATGCTTAAGATGAGGCTGCATGTGGTGAAAGGTGAACACATGTTACACAGTGCATCGATATGAGGGATAAAGAGTCCCCGACAGAGAAAGGGAGTTCATCACTATGGATGTTGTAAGTCTCCCCTGGATCAAGGACGATCGAGATGCAATATGAGTTATGGTAGTTCACCTTACCTTGATGACATGAGAAAGAAAGAGTTCTGTCAAGGGACAGATTTGGTTGAATTACCCATGAGAGAGAGATGGTTCAACTACACCATGTTGTGAGTTCAAAGGTTCTTGAGTTTGGCATAGGAGTTCACTTCCATAAAGTGGAAGTAAGTACATGAAGAACTTAATGTTAGTGTAGTTTATCACCCCTAACTAATGGTTAGTATGATCCAGACTAAAGGGTCTGATGAGAGCATATGTGCTCGTTCAGGGTGATAGCTAAAAGACAGTTCCTATCCTATGAAAGATGTGATGTTGACCAGCATAGTCAGTATCGGGATTCTAAGAAGCTCTTAAGGGAGGTTGTGTCGGTCACCACTTCAGTAAGGTGATGTTGGTGAAAGGACCACATGATGATTATAAAAGGACCACAGTGCGTAAAGTCGAAAGTCACTTTAATCATGCAATGGCTGAAAGGAGCCTAGAGACGACGTGAGTCGTGAGCAGATGCAAAGTAGACTAACATGCAGTGCACTGTGGGAGAATATAATGTGAGAATTTGACCCCTCTGAGCTACAGCTGAGAAAGCTGAGTCCCCGATACATGGGTCCATTAGAGATGGACGGGTGGAGATGGTTAGGTTTTGACCCTACCCCTCAGGATAGAGTAATATGAGATGTGTTCCATGTGTCCAATTTAGAGCACTATGTGAGGTATCCCGACCATGTGTCGAGCAATGAACCTAGTGAGCCCCAAGGGAGGCTGAAATGGCCTAAGTCACCTGTGTAGTTTATAGACGCCAGGATGAAAGAACTCAGAGAAAAGAATATGTGATGATAAAGGTTCTTTGGATGTGCCATGAGTACGGTAAATCCACATAGGGGCCAATGATGGACATGGAAAAGTCTTATCCTGAATTGTTTGTTTGCTTGATAGAATTTTGAGGACAAAATTCCTATAAGAGGGGAAGGATGTTACAACCCCAATTTTTGGGTTTGTTTGGTGAGAAATGTAATTTCTCATATGAAAGATAATTGAACAAATAAAGATATGATTTGGTTCAAATAAATGGATTTTTGTTTACAATAGCCTTGATGTTTGTATTGTGGGCCTTATTGGCTATTGGGCCCAAATAACAAGAAAATTCAATTAATAAATGGATAATTGAATTTTTAAGAAAAAAAATTTGTAGAAACCTCAAGAAGGCAAATCCAAAGAGGATTTCGTGCCTCTTGTGTTCCTTGGGTGCCAAGGAGTCCAAGGTTGCAAAAAGAAAGCAATAAGAAAAGAAAAGATTAATTAAGTTTTTCTTTATGAAGAAAGAAATTAGAAAATAATGAGAAAATGTGGAAAATGAGTGAAAAGAGGTATAATTGAGTTATCCTTTGTGGAATTTCGTATCCCAAGGATTCCTAATGATAAAAGGGATACCAATGAGGAAAATAAAAGAGAAATAAAAGGAAATCCTCAAAAAGGAGATATTTTAATAAGAAATAAATACAATATGAGAAATTAACTTTTAAAAGAAGATAAAGGCAAACCAATATTCCCCAATATGGGAATCCATGCCTTGGGTTTTCTTGAGGTCCAAGGGACCCAAAATAACGAGATAATTGCAAAGTGGAAAGAGAAAATAGCAAATTTGCAAAATGAAAAGATAATGAGATACATTATTAGTGAATTTGTGATATTGATAAAAAGAAAGTATTTTCCTATTAAATGAAAATAGAATTCATGCCTTTGGAATAAAGGGCAAGTAAATAAGAGAATAATGAGAGGGATTTTCGAATCCCTAAATACCCAAGTAACATAGTATATCAAAAGGATAGAGAGAGAGAGAAGAATTGCTTCTCTTTGTATGAAAATGATTCTTTTTTAGAAAGGACCCGTGGAGTCGTGAATAGGCCAACCTAGGGCTTTGTTTTCTACCCCTATATGAAGGGGTAGAGCCCAGGATCGAGTGAGAGAAGAATCCCACACACTCCTCTCTTCCTTTCTTCATCTTCTTCAGCAAAACCCTATTCAAGAGGGTAGTCCCACCCCTGGGACAATGAGGAGCCACGGACCAGAGTTCGAGGGAACCACGATGCTCCCACGAGGTTACATAGGAGCACGGCCATTTCCCCCATGCTCTGAAACTCGTACAGCAGCCATTGCTTGGCTGTAGGTCAGGAAAGCAGTGTGGGCTTGGCACGAGGTATTAACCCTCTTTGGCAACGATCCAACGACACCCTCGTGTGCGCAGAGGCGCGACGGAGGAGGGCGGGCCATCTCGGAGGGTCGTTGGGGTCCAGGAAGGAGAGGTCGGGCTGCGTTCAGCCCTGACCTAGTGGCAGTGTACAACAGCAAACACAGCAAGTTTCTCGATCAAGAGCGGCCGTGTGGGCCACGATCTGGGGAGGCTTGGGTGCACCCAGGTGCGGCGGAAGTAGGGCGGCGACCGACATGGAGCCTCGGGCCCCAGGGAGGAGAGGAGAAGAGCTGCGGCTGGCTGCAGGCGCGCGCATCTAGGGTTGCACGGAGGAAGAAGATGACTCTCGATCACTGGACGTTTCTACCCCTCACGGGTGTGCAGAACTGGCCACTTATGCGGAGGGTATAAGGGTCATTTAATTATGTTTGGGGGCGGCTGCGTGTTGCAAGGAAAGAGGCGACGTGGTGCTCTACGATTGGCCCGAAAGTAAGTATTTTTGCAAAATTCGTAACTAATGAACCATAACTTGGATTAAAACAAGTTTTATATGAAAATTGATCCTCACAACGAGAGGAACCAAAAAAAATTATTTTTGAAGTCTGGTTCTAATGGAAATCCGAAAATTAATGGAAGAAATCATCTTTAATAGTTTAATGATTAAGAAACTCTACTTTGAGATGATTATTGTAGTTAGTAGAGTTTAATGGATCACTACAGTTGATAATAACCTGTTAATTGTAAAAAGGTACTTTAAGATCGAGAATGATGATCTTTGCACGTAATTAGGTTAATTTAGAGATTATGTGCATAAATATGCTTGCAATATGAAAAGTGCATAAAGTTATCATTTTTTTTAAGATTTAATTAATGAAAAACTCTTAGATTTGATGGTAGATGGTCTTAATGACATTAGTTGGATAATTCCAGCAGAAATTAACATGTTATTAATAAAAGTGAAAATAGGATCTACATAGATGATCTTTTTATATAATTGGCTTAATTTAGGGTTTCGTGCACATATGCATTAATGAACTTGAAAACCCTAATTTAGGAGAATATGTCTTTTAATTGTTTTAATTGTTCAAATCCATGAATAAATAGGGATATGATGATCCTAAGTCAAATTGGGTATAAAAAAACTATTAAAATCGATAGTTGAGAAATTAAGGTTCATATAAATAGAAAGGAGTATTTTGGGGTTTGTTGACCTAAAATGGATAAAGTTTGAGGAATTGATCTAAGAAACCCTAATGACTATTAATGAAACCTTAATGCGGATTAGAAACCCTAGAAAGAGAATCCAAGTCAATAAGGTAGATTCTTGATAAAATGTGTAATAAATAGAGTACATATTCTTTTTAGGAAATATGTGATGATTGAATTACTTGCTTGGATCTGTTTTTTTTTTGGTTGGCCAAAACTCCTGTTGCTTTTTTTTCCTTTAGTGTCTGTACAAAACATTGTTGATTCCAAAAAAGAACCAACCCCAAAAGAAAAGAAAAAAAACTATCTAACTATCTTTACATCAAGGTATGATAGACAAAAAGCTCACAAAGAAGATAAGACAACAAAAACAGGCAACTTAACGCCAAAGAGCCCAAGATAGAAAAAGGACAGAAGGATTAACCCAAGGCGAAAACTGCACATAAACCTCCACCACAAGGATAAATCATCAACCATCATTTCTGCAAAAACTGCCACTCCCATAGGGTAATAGCTCCCACTCAGTCATGAAAGAAAGCTCCACAAATAACAGCCAGCGCCACACCAAATGCAGAACCGTCCACAGCTACTCCAAATGAAGAAATCCATTAAAACCAGCAGCAGCTCTTCAGAGTAAACACTCCATGACCATCATAACAGAAAAAAGAAGAAGCCATCTAGAAGCCCACAATAGAAGAAGATAAAGAGGTCTGCAGACCATAAAAGAACAACCAAACCACAGAGCAAACAAAGGCTCAGAGCAACAACCTCAAACAGAGATCAGGACATCTCCCCCAAAGCATAAACAAACATGGCACTCCTAAGAACAGATCTCAAAAGAGAAGCAAAGCAGGAAAACCAAGCCAAGCTTGAGCGAGGTCTGCCACTCCATCCTGGATAACCTCTACCACTCAAGAAAAAGAAGCTAAAACTTGGGAAAGATCTGCCACTCCACTACGGATAATCTTTACCACCCAAGGAAGGAGCATCAACCATCACTTCAGCAAGAACTGGATCCATCAGAAGCAACAGATAGCCAGCATCATAAGCATGGCACGGCCAGGAGCCAGACCCTACATGAGCATAGATAGATAAAGAGCATAGATCACAAAAACTAAACAGATAAGCCTCAAAGCATCTTCAGACAGAAGGATCAACAGGTCTTGAAAAAACAAAGAACATAGAGCAGCAGCAGCAAGCATAGATCTCGAAAACTGAACTGATAACCCTCCACCACAAGGATAGAGCATCAACCACCACTTCAGCAAAAACTGCCACTCCCATAGGAAGATAACTCCCACTCAGTCATGATAGAAAGCTCCAGAAAAAGCAACCAGCACCACACCAAATGCAGAACCATCCACAGCTAATCCAAAAGAAGAAAACCATCAAAGCCAGCAACAGCTTTCCAGAGAAAACACTCCATGTCCATCATAACAGAAAGGAGAAGAAGCCATCTTGAAGCCCACAACAGAAGAAAAAAGGTGGTCTGCAGACCATAACAAAAAGACCAAACCATAGAGCAACCAAAGGCTCAGAGCAACAAACCTCAAACAGAGATCAGGCACAAGGGAAAAGAGCCACCATGGCACTCCTAAAAAAGAGCTCAAAAAAGAAGCAAAGCAGGCAAACCAAGCCAATCTTGAGCGAGGTCTGCCACTCCAACCTGGATAACCTCTGCCACTCAAGGGAAAAAGAAACAAAGCTTGGGAAAGATCTGCCACTCCACTACGGATAATCTTTACCACCCAAGAAAAAAGACGAAAAAGAACAAACTTGGGAAAGTTCTGCCACTCCAAAAACGGATAAACTTATCCACCCAAGTGAAAAAGGAAAAACTCAGCCACAGGTCAACAGCCTCAACCATCCCATAAACCACCAAGAACAACAAACCATAAGGGCCAAACAAAGCACTCTCCAGAGAAAACATCCATCAACAAACATCACAAAGACAACACCAACATAAAGAAGGCACACCAATAGAGGCCACCCTCAATTCTCAGCAAAGAAACAAAGAATATCCAGATTAATAACTTTCCATAACTGCATCGGATCCCTATACTTATCCTCATGGACTCTTTGATTTCTCTCGACCCATGACTGATAAAAAATGATGCTCATGATGCATTTAACTCTCTGATCAGTCAAAATTTCAGCTTGACTCCAAGAACTAACCTTAGGAATATTGGCCATAGCCCAAATTTCATCAACATATTTACACTCAAACAGGATATGATTGGTGTCTTCATAACTATTCTGACAAAGATAACACATAGAAGCTAAACATAGACCTCTCCTCCTGGAATAGTAAGTAGTGGGGAGCCTATTATGCCTTGCTTTCCAAAGATGTAGCCTAGCCCGATTGTGAGTATTAATCTTCCAAATCCATTTAAAGTTAGTAAGACTATGCTTTTTAATTCTAATAGCCTCCCAAACATCATGGAGCTTAATATTCTTCTTCCCATCAAATAGGATATAATCTTTATGACCCTTATGAATCTGAAAATAGCTAACAGCTTTAAGGATATCAGCTTGACCACGATTGAAAACCCTAGGCATATTCCAAACAACATTCTCAATAATAATATTCAGAGTTGAATCCCAAGGAATACCAGCTCTAATAATACACTCTTTGCCCACAAAGCTTTCAAGGAAAGTATTATTGCACCAGGGATCCTGCCAAGTATGAATAGAAGAACCATCTCCCACCTCAAATTTAATATAACCAAGCAATTCCTCTTTAATACGAATAATGTTGTTAAACATCCAGGAATAGTTGGGAGACTCCTTAGCAATCCAGAAAGATTGTTTCTTTAAATATTTCTCAGAAATCCACTTCACCCAAAGGGTGTCTTTTTTACTTGCTACATCCCAAGCATTCATTAACAAGCATGCTTTAGCCACATCCTTGGACTTTTTAATATTCAAACCACCATCTTCTTTAGGTTCAGTAACATCGTCCCACTTTACAAGATGGAGATTCTTCTTAGATTCTGTTTCTCCCCAAAAAAATCACGGCAAAGCTTATCAATATGATCAATAATGGAACTTGGGATGGGAAAAGAAAAAAGCCAGTAAAGATGCATATTAGAGAGGGTGGACTTTATCAGCTCCCTTCTGGAAGCAATAGAGAGCAATTTTGATTTCCAAGAATCCAGTCTAGATTTGATTTTATCAACCAAATTCCCACAAAATCTTTTAGATAATTTCCCAGAGAACAAAGGCAGCCCAAGATACTTGGAAGGAAAACAACCTTCTTTGATATTAATGATTTCAGATATTTCACGCTTATCAGCATTCCTGCTATAGACAATAGAGCTCTTCTCATAATTAACACAAAGGCCAGAAGCATCAGCAAAGGAATCAAAAGTATTCTTAATAGCAATAGCATTAGTACTACTAGCTTTTGAAAAGATCATGACATCATCCGCAAACATAAGGTGAGATCTATACACCTTCTCAGATATTACAATGGGCTCAAGACCACCATTTCTAACCATTCTTTTAAACATCTCAGAAATACCCTGCATGCCAATGACAAACAAGTAAGGGGCAATGGGGTCACCCTGTCTCACCCCATTAGTGGGCTTAAAAGGATCGGAAGGCTCCCCATTAATAAGAACCTGGTAATAGGAAGAGTGAAAGATTTCTCTGATCCAATTAATCCATATAGCAGGGAAACCCATTTTGTGCATAATAGAAAAAAGGAAGGACCACTTAACAGAATCATAAGCTTTCGTAATATCAGCTTGAATGCACATTCTAGGATAAGCATAGGGTTTTTTGAAATCACTCAAAATCTCATTAGTGAACAGAGTAGCCTCCTTAATACTTCTATCTTTGACAAAAGCACACTGAGAGTCATCAATAATAGAAGGTAGCACACTTTGAAGCCTATTAGCAAGAATCTTAGAAATAACTTTATAGAAAGTATTACATAAAGCAATAGGCCTCCAGTTTTTAATCAAAGAGGAATCAACACCTTTGGGAACAAGGGTGAGAAAGGTTCTATTGGCCTCCTGGAGCAATCTGCCATTTCTAAAAAACTCAAAGACAGCCTGACACACATCATCACCAATAATATCCCAGCATTTCTTGTAGAAAAAACCATTAAACCCATCAGGCCCCGGGGCCTTATCAACTTTTAAATCCTTAATGACATTCTCAATATCAGCCCTTGTAACATTAGAGATGAGACAATTTTTCTGTTGAAGAGTTAAGGTGCTTCCAGGCCACTCTCCTTGCCATACTCCACAAGAAACATTAGCATTGTTAAAGAGCTTGGAATAAAAATCAGTAATAGACTCCTTAATAGCAGCATTGTCATACGACAAATTACCATCAATATTAAGGCTTTTAATAGAGTTAGCTTGTCTTCTAATCTTCATAGAGGCATAGAAATAAGCAGTGTTGGAATCACCCTATTTGAGCCATTTAACCCTAGACTTTTGTTTATAAAGAGATTCTTGGGCAGCAACATATTGATTCACTTCATTTCTCAACTTCTTAGCAATAATCCTTAGATCCTCATTAAAAGGGTCCAGATCAGTTTGCTCTTGAGCTTTAACAGCCTTGAATTTAGAAATCTTAAGATTATCATTGATGTTCCCATAACACTCTTTATTCCATTTGATGAGGTTTTTCTTAAGCTTCTCCAACTTCCTGTATAGCCTAAACATGGCATAACCAGGAAAATTCATAACCCACGATTCCTTCACAATGGACATAAAGTCTTGGTGATCAGCCCATGCATTAATAAATCTGAAAGGCGATTTAACTCTTCTCGGATTCCCAATCTTGACCAGGATTTTTCTGTGATCACTGACAATGTTGGAAATAACTTCACCTGAAAACTCATCAGTAGTATTGAGAAAAGCACCATTATAGAAAACTCTATCAATTTTCGACATAACAAACCTATCACCATCTTGTCTGTTATCCCAAGTGTAGAAAGAACCTTGAAGGCTCATTTCAAAAAGATTACAATTTAGGATGCATTCATTGAAATCATCCATGGATTTTTTAGTGGGCATTTGCTTACTGATCCTCTCTACATTCTTTCGAACATAATTGAAATCCCCCAAGATGAGCCAAGGATTATCCACAATGGAACAAAAGGAGGAAATAGAAGACCAAAGGCTTTCTCTGAGATTATCAGGATTATGACCATAAACAGCAGAAAGATAAAACCAAGATTGATCAGAAATAACTTTCAGATGCAGAACTTGATCATTCTCATCAATATTAGAAACATCACAAACAGCTGGATTCCAGAGGACAACTATCCTACCCAGGACATGAGAAGCATGATTCGAGAGCCAACTATAACCAGGAAAATACTTATTGATAAGAGCTTTAATTTTGCAAGGCCTAACTTTAGTTTCAACCAAGATAACTATACTATCACTAGCCTTCCTAATTTCTTCTTGAATGTCCTGAATTTTATTGCTTATACCTCGAACATTCCAAGAAGAAATAGATAAAGGAGGGATCATTTATCCACCTGGGCTGTTGGGCTGACAGCCTCAGCTTCTTCAGTTGATACATTAAGTTCCTCAATCTGTGCAAGAATAGGAGAGAGGGTTGACTCTGTAATTCTGTAATAGATGCCAGAGCTTTGTTTCAGCTGATGCTCAGGAGGGAAGATATTTCTCCTTCTATCATTTAGACCAATCTGAGCTTTATCAATATTAGAACTATCAGGGGTGACATTAGAGAAGACATGAACTTCAGTAGGGGTCGAAGGAACGGAATCTGCTCTGTTTACCACAACAGTATTAACAGAATTAATTTCTTCATTAACAAATTTAGAAATTTCCTCATCCTCTACAGTATTATCCATTTTTTCGATCATAAGTTTCTTGCGTTGGATTTCCTCTTCATCTGAGATTTCTTCAATAACATAGTCTCCACTGCCTTCTAGATTAATACCAGGAATAACATCAAATACCTGACCAGCATCAGTACTTTTAATCTGCCACATTTTCTTAGCTTTAGTTACAGGTTTGTCTTTTTGTATTTTCCCACTACAAACATACTTACATTCTCCATGCCCAAGGAAACTGCATTTACTACATTTATATGGTATCCATTCGTAATCAAGAGAGATAGTATGCTCAGAACCAGAATCGCTGATTAGTGCTAAGCTTCTCGGGAACTTGGCATCTGCTGCAACCATAACTTGGATCCTTGCTGCATCTAATCGCTTCAGATTGACAGTGTCTTCATCCATTTTCACTGGACGACCTAGGAAGGAACCAATCCTATTGAAAGTTCTTGTATCCCACAGCTCCATTGGAAGGTTCAAAATATCAACCCAAATAGGTACATCCGTTAGAACAGGTCTAGTCTGCAGTTCTCCTGGAATCCACTTCTTAAAGACAACTGGCCTTCCAAGGATAGCCCATTCTCCTTTAAAAACATTCTCCAAATCTTCCACATAGTCGAATCTTATCAAGAAAAAACCATTACCTCTATCAAATATCTCAAAACAGACACGAGTAGTCCAGATCATATTAAAATGATTCGCAAGAGTGATGATATCAGGCCAGAAATCGATGATAAAACCAAGAAGGCATTTCTTCCATTTACCAGCATTTTCCTCCGCTTCCTTGCTAGGATACAGCAGCTTACCATTGACCGTGGAGATATCTACTTGTTGTAATCTCGATGCATTCCCAGCAGATAATGGCTTGAAAGCATCCCACTGTTGCGGCAAATTAACTATAGTACCAACCGGAGCTTGAGATGAGACTGAAGTTTCCCCTTTCTTACTGCATTCCGATGGCATACACAGACTCAGACTCAAGGGAGGGGGTCGACCAGGAACCGCCGCCGCCGTCGCCTTGCCTTTCGTCTTGGATCTGTTGATTGGCTTGATTGTATATACATGAAGTAAATGTCGAATAATCTGCATGACTCATAAAATCAGGTATGTGCTTACGCTTATGACTATACCGAATAGTTTCTCGAGGATTTTATCGACGTTTCCCTCACTACATGAATTAATTGTTGGATGTCTATTTATTTCATGGAATTATAAAGTGACTATGGTTATCACATAATGTATATGCCTTCTAGCTCAGATTCTGATCCCCTTGGTGTCGTAATGGCTAACCTAGTATATGGCTACCTAGAGGGTAGGTCCACCAGGTCATGAATGATTGAGTATATGGCTGCCTAGAGGGTAGGTCCATCAAGTCACCTTTATAGAGGTACCATATAAGTCCTTACAGGGACAACACAGAGTTGTGGATAGGTATGGATTGAGTAGTTTGGCTTAAAACGTAATCTTGATTGTTAAATGAGTAATTGAATGATTACATGGTTATCATAGTTGCAAGTTTATTGCTTCCCCCACATACCAGCTTCGGCTGACCGACGTTTTGTTTGTCGACGTTTTAGGTACAAGCCAAAAGGACAAACAATAAATCGTCACATTGTGAAATACGTGAAGAAAAATACAAGGAGGATTAGTTAGTGTAGAATCATTAAGTGGATAGAAGTTAGAAATCCAAAATTTCAAAATGTATGCAAAGTTTATTTTCTTACAGCTTTTCAGTTTAGTATGTTAAAATTTGATAATTATTCTTGGTTAATTGCCGAACCTTTCATCCGAAAGTCATGGGTGTGGCTTCGACCTCTCGATCTCCCTTAATTGGGGGGTTATCGGGAGGTGGGGTCGTAACACAACATCCCCATGCTACATGGAGTCACCGTCTCTAGAGCTCAGTGTCACCAATCTTGTGAAGAGAGGGAGCGTATGAATGGGATCCCATATGCATCAGCCATCAGATCCATCATGTACGCTATGTCGTGCACACGCCCAGATGTCTCCTATGCTCTCAGCATGACGAGCAGGTACCAGTCAGATCCCGGGGATGCTCACTGGACAGTCGTAAAGAACATCCTCAAGTACTTGCGAAGGACTAAGGATCCGTTTCTTATTTACGACGGTGAGAAAGAGCTGGTTGTAAAGGGTTACACCGATGCAAGCTTCCAAATTGATAAAGATGATTACAGATCACAGTCAGGATTTGTATTTTGCCGTAATAATGGAGCTTTGAGCTGGAAGAGTTCCAAGTAAGAAACAGTTGCCGATTCTACTACAGAGGCCGAGTATATTGCTGCTTTGCATGCAGCAAAGGAGGCTTTGTGGATCAGGAAGTTCATCTCTGAACTTGGTGTAGTTCCCAATAGCTGTGATGCAATTGAGCTTTATTTTGAAAATAATGGAGCTATTGCACAAGCTAAGGAACCCAGATCACATCAGCGGTCGAAGCACATACTGCGGTGCTTCCATCTCATATGAGAGATTGTACAGCGAGGAGATGTGAAGATTTGTAAAGTACCGACTTAAGACAACATAGCTGATCCACTGACTAAGGCCCTTTCTCAGCAGAAGCATGATGGTCATGCTAGGTCACAAGGACTGAGGTTCCTAGGTGACTGGCTCTAAGTGCAAGTGGGAGTCTGTTGGTATGTATGCCCATAGAGCAAGTCATATGATGATTGTAATGGGATACTATGTAAATGATTTGAATAATAATAAAGGCAATTTCCGATCTATATGTTTAAACTATTTCTGAGATGATGGAGTAACATGATAGATGTCTAAAGAATGATTTTACTTAATGACGTATGCCTTTAGGTTCAGGATCTAAATGATGAGATCATATGAATGTTAAGAGTATACATTCTTGTTTAGTCCCTAGTCGGTTGTTATTGTGGAAATAACCATAGACATCAATAACACTAAAGACTAGATTGTGTGTTGGTTGATGACAGAATATCATTAGTCATGATATAGTGATATCAAACCAAGCACATAGGTACTTATTAGAGAAAAAGGTACCAGACAGACCCACCGTGACGTGACACATGGAACCATGACTTGGTAGTCACAATCAGCTCTCACAGTGATGGTGGTGAGTGTGATTCTTAGACCTGAAATCACTACAATCAACATGTGTCGTTGGGTACACTTTGACATCATCAAACGCAGTCCTGAAACATGGGTTGTTATAAAGGTGATGATTGGGTGGCTTTGACACATGGGGCTTTTGAGGGGTAAGTGATAGATATGGGATTTGTCCCTCCTGAGGGAGTTTGATATCGTTGGCCACTTGATGAGTAGGATTGAGAAAGGCATGTGCATGCACGTGTGAATCAATATGTGATATTGATGTCACACACATCTCACCCAGTCTGCTCTGAGATCAAGGAAATGAATGAACATTGACAGGATGATTGTTCCATGCCTCGAGTTCATTCAGGATATCAGTGACAAAGGAATTATACATTCACTGTAACACCATTCACAGATTGTAGGAGTGAAAGTTGTTCTCTAACTTTCTATTTCACTTGGGTAGCACTGATGTGTGACTAGGCACCGCTCTTTGCTTGTGAAGTCATAAATGTTATGGACTTTCACTGCCAACGTGAAATGGACCTATAGGGTCACACACATAGGATTTAACCTGGAATAGGAGTTTGTCCACAAACAATGTTTAGATTGATTGCTAAAGGAGTTTAGTAGTTCAATTAAACACTTAATAAATCGATATCTCAGTATCATAGTGTTCAAGGTGTTGGACCGATTGATTAGAGTATCGGATTGATTGGAACTGCAATCAACAGATTTTGCACGGTCTGCACTCCCAACTGATCGGCTCATGTGATGAACCGATCGGCTGAGCTTGGTGAACCGATCGACTCAACTGGTGAGTCGATCGGCTCATGGATAGGGTGAAATGACCGGTTCAAGTATTGAACCGATCGGCTCAACTGGTCCAACTGAGCAAGTTGGGAAAGTGAGATTGGTGAGAAATTAATTTTTGTTTCACTTGTCCAATTCGATTGGAACAAGGATTGGTATTTGATATCAATTAGAAACTAAAATGGAAAGTCAATTTGAGTTGAACTAGGATCACGAACGGATCGACTGGAGTGTCCAACCGATCGGCTCATGGATCCAAACGATCGGCTGGTGTGTCCAACCGATCGGCTGGAGTGTCCAGACGATCATTTCAGGGTTGAAATGATCGGTTCAACTACCGCAGTTTGTCAGATTTTGTGGAAATCTCGAACCCTTCTACTCCTGCTTTAGTCCCGCATTGCCCAGGATAGATAACCCTATCCCATGACCCTCCTATATATAGGGGTATTGAGGGCTTCTCAAGGTACAACTTAGTGCAACCAGTTGCTCTGTAAAGTTGTCTTTCTCTCTGGTTTTGGTAACCGAGAGAGCCCGAGCAAGTGCTACCCGATAAGGGAGGCACAGCAAGGGAAAGACAACTGCAGAAAGCGTCTGGTGGCAGGAGAGTGTGTCGGAGACTAGTACGCCGATAGGAGAGTGCGACTCTGTTATAACCCCGATTTTTGGGTTCAATTAGTGAGAAATGTAATTTCTCATACTAAGGATAATTGAACAAATAAGGATATGATTTGGTTCAAATAAATGGATTTCTGTTTACAATAGCCTTGATGTTGTATTGTGGGCTTTATTGGCTATTGGGCCCGAATAACAAGAAAATTCAATTAATGAATGGATTATTGAATTTTTAAGAAAAGCAATATGTAGAAACCTCTAGAAGGCAAATCCAAAGAGGATTTCGTGCCTCTTAGGTTCCTTGGGTGCCAAGGAGTCCAAGGTTGCAAAAAAGAAAGCAATAAGAAAAGAAAAGATTAATTAAGTTTTTCTTTATGAAGAAAGAAATTGGAAAATAATGAGAAAATGTGGAAAATGAGTGGAAAGAGGCATAAATGAGATTTCTTTGGGAAATTTCGTATCCATGAGATTTCTAATGATAAAAGGAGTACCAATGAGGAAAATAAAAGAGAAAATAATCATTAAATGAATTTTATTAATGGGTAACTTACCCTTGAAGAAATAGTCCTTTTCTTTTGGAGTTTTAGACTCAAACTTGACATGCAAGTAGATAAAGGAAAGAAAGAGAAACCCTTAAATTTTGGTTAGAAAATATTGCACGGTTTCTGAGTTATGCAATTTGCAAAATTACCTAAAGTTAGGTTGTTAATTGCCTAAGGTTTTGATGTCACGATGTAATTGGGATATCTTTCCCATTTTCCTGATTTCGGGCTTTTTGGTGAACTGTTGGATCACGATCCAACGATCAAGAAGGACTCCCACTGGTGCGAGAAGTCCTGCGCCAGGCAGGTTGGAGACGATCCAAGCCTGGATCATTATGAAAAGAGGAAAGAGAACTAAGTTTCGATATTAGCACCTTTGGATTCATGGGGGAAATTCGGTGTGAAACAACCCAATTAGTTAGGGGTGTGGTCACCGATTGGGAAAGTCCCCAAACCAGCAGCGATCCACCTCTGACCCTATATATAGGGGAAGACTCATGAGGGCACCAGCATGCTAGTTCATCAACCCATTGCCTTCAGAGAGCGGTGAGAAACGTTTCTGTGCAGCCAATTCATAGATCCACCTTGACCGACCTTCTCGCTCATCTAGTTTGCATCGCGGGACTCCGGCGAGTGGGAGGCAGGGCTAGCACAGCAAGGAGGAGAAACTTCGGCCGCGGTTGAATTCGACAGAGGGAGGAGAAGCTCCCAGGGTGATCAGAACGTTCGAAGGGGGTCAGAGCCTCAGAGTCAACCTAGAAATTGACCGCGAGCAAGCTGGGCTGCAAACGGGGATGCACGAGGAGGAAGAAGAAGTGAAGGGGGAAAATGACCTTCTTGCCCCGACGGCTGTGAAGGTATGAAAGGGGCCTTTTTGTCTTTGACTTCCTTTTAATAGTAAAGGTAGGCGCGTCTTTATGGACCCTTAGATATCGTGTGGTCCATGGGATCACAAATCGGATGGCCGAAGAATTTCTAAAATTAACAGATAATCCAAGGTCATGCTTTTTCTTGCAAATTTGATAGAAATAGCTAGGAACCTCTAATGGGAAAACTTTATATATGAAAGTTGTGTAGAAAAATACGAGAAATCTGATAAAAATACTTTGAGAACATGATTCTACTCCATTTTTCAAAAGTACCCTAATTTATAGTAAAGTGTATTAAAAGTTAATGAGAAACCCTAATAGAATGTTAAGGGTGTAGTTTGGTGAATTAATAGGTCAAATTGATAAGCTTAAACACTGTTAATTATAAAGATGGTTTAATTATCCGTTTTGACTGCAAAGATGCCTAAATTAAAGTTGTAATCCATAAAAGAAGGCTAATCTATATGGAAACCCTAATTTGGGATAAAAAGAGATAAAAATCATATTTATTTGGAATAAGGAAATCAAATGCTTAATAAAGATTCTAAACTTGATAAGATGTGCTATAATGAGAAATTAGGGGTTTTATGCAGTTTTGATAAATTAGAGATCATAATATTAATAATGGAGGCAAAACCCCTAATTTCTAAAGAAACCCTAAAATTGGAATTGAAATCCTAAGTAATGTGATGAAAATTGGATAGATATTAATAAAAGGAAAATTGTATTTTTATTTCAGGATTTCTCTTCCTCATTGCTTGCTTGGGTTTCTCTGCATATTTGATTCTATCTTGAAATCTGCAACCAAATGTATGTGGTTACGCTTATGAATATCTCGAGTTAGTTTTCCGAGGTTTTCCGAAGTTTTCATCGATGAATTGAATTAACTGTTGGATAATTTAATTCATGCAAACTATAATGTGGATATGACTATCACATAAGATATGTGCCTACTAGCTCAGATCCTGGTCCCCTCTGTGTCTTAATGGCTGACCTGGTATAAAGGCTTCCTAGAGGGTAGATCCACCAGGTCATGAAAGACTTTGGCTGCCTAGAGGGTAAGTCCATCAAGTCACCTTAGAGAGGTTCCATATAAGTCCTTATAGGGACAAAACATAGTTGTGGATAAGTATGGATTGAGTAGTTTGGCTTAAAATGTAATCTTGATTGTTAAAAAGACTAATTGCTTGATTACATGGTTAGCATAATTGCTTGATTATTGTTTCATCCACATACCAGTTTCGACTGACCGTTGTTTTGTTTGTCGGTGATTTAGGTACAAATCCCAAAGCACAAATAGTAAAGTCACACATTGTGAAATCAAGAATTAAAGAACAAGGAGGAACTAGTTAGAGTAGTTCATCTGTGGTTAGAAGTCTAGTACTACCAATCTTTTCAAAGGTATGATAAAGAAAAAATTTATTACCATTTTCAGTATAGTCTGTTAGAATTTAATAATTGTTATTGGTTATATGTCGAACCTTTGATCCGGAGTTTATGGGTGCGGCTTCAACCTCTCGGTCTCCCTTAATTGGGAGTTATCGGAAGGTGGGGTTGTAACATTTGGTATTAGAGCATGGGTTCCTCAGTTAACCATTAATAATTATTAAATTTTACAAACTCCATAGAACCCAAGGGAGTTATTAGAGGATTATCCGAAAGACGGAGGTGTCTAGAAAGGGATCACGACCGGGGGCTGGCAAGATTTTCCTCCACACCGCTAGTCGGAATACGAGGACTCCCGGACCCGTGTGACCACCTGGCCAAAGTCTTAGGGTATGAATCGAAATAAGATACCTTTAGGACTTCTCATCTTATTCATCCCTTCTCATCACAAAATTCTGATAAGGATTTAAAGGATTAGGGTTTTCTTTCTTCTCCTCACCCTCTTGAGGTATGGGTAAGGTTAATAAGGTTTAAGAAATCCTCCACCAAATTAATGAAAGGCATGTAAATAAGATGTCATGGATATAAGCTTAATAGAGTAAGCGTAAATTAAAGAATAGATACTTGCTTAGGTCGTATGACATAAGTGGTCATGTCCTCAGGATAGACCTGAGAGTAGACCTTCTTGTCAGGAGGATAAGTTAGTCTTGGAGACAGAGATCTCCATTGCAAGAGACCTGGCACATCCTCGGAGTATGATGCTAACCCTAACCCTAAGTGAAGGTTAGAGAGAGATGAGTTGGACCAGGTGTTTGAAAGGACATGCCTTTGGGATGCCATATGATCCATGGATGACCTAACACCTTTGGCAACCCAACCCTGGGAAGGGTCGTGCATGTTAGGGTAAAGGATAGCTCCTTAGATGATGAGGTTAGTGAAGGACCTTAGAAACCCTATGTGCTTGTGCAAGTAGGGTATAGCTGGCACCTAGGGCACGTCATAGTGCTGACAGTAGGGTGAAACCCTGGATAAGGAATTATGATGGAGCATAAAGGGTTATAGATGATCTTGAGCAAAACATAAGTTCGAACCTAGGCTTCACCTATGTAGGGCATGCTTTTGAGGTTGATCCTTCATGAAGAGAGGACCTCTAATGGTGAGGTTGGATGTAGGGTTATCCCTAGAGAGAGCAGGAAACCCAGCAAGAAGGTTGGAAGCCTAAAACCCTGAACAATGGATGATAGTGGTTGCTTCATGATCGATCCCTGAAAGTTGATGATATCTTGGTTGCCTTTAGAGGGACCAAACCCTAGAGATAGAAGATGAAGCTTCAGGTACCTATGTGCCTACTGTATAGGTGTTTACCTTCTGAGTTAGGGAGAAGAGTTCCTTAGACTTAGAAAGGTTCAGTAACAGGTTATGAGGCCTTGTACCTTGTTAGTTGTCCTTAAGAAGGACCCAACTCTAAGTGTTGCTCGAGTTGAAGGATGACAAGGAGTGCATGTCATGCCTTTTTCATGCTTGGTTCATGGTTAAGAGATAGAGCATGCAGTTGGACACCTAAAAGTGAACCTAGGGTTCCTTGGCCTAAGAGGCCTTGTACCTTGGTATACCTAATGCTCATGATGAGAATTAGGTTTCTATAGTTTCGAGCATGGTACGCCTCATGTATAAAGGAAAAGGGAAGTCCCTTAAGTTTAAAGTATGGGTAATGAACCCCTCATAGCTAGGTTGATGATAAAGGAAGGTATGATCTTGATCCAGCATTGAGGAAAGAGGACAAGTATGACCTAGCATGGTTTAGTAGGTGATCTTCTTATGCCTTAATAGCTTGTTAGGGATAAGTAGGCTCATGTGGGTGTAAACCCTAGACCGAAGAGCTTCTGCGACCTAGTTGTCAAGAGATAGTTTTCCTCCCATCCTGGGAGAGGGACCCCTTTGGTAGGGTGTATATCAGTTTTGTTGGTTTAAGGTAACCTAAAGAGGTCTCATAGGATCTTGAGAAGCTAAGTGAAAAGTACATGGTATGAGAATGAACTCGTAGGCCCATAGATATCCATCTCTAGTGCATGTAGATGTGTTGCCATGGAGGTAACCGGTATAGGGATTGACCAAGGTAGGCAGGTTGCCATGATCCCGATGAAAGGATGAAAGTCAGCCCATGAATGCAGAAAGAGAGATGATGAAGGCTTGGGTAAGGTTCTAAGTGAACATGTACTATGATAGAGAATCCTAAGTCTATCCTAGGGTAAGGTAGGGATAAGACCGATGAATGTAGGAGTTGCCTGATTCCCCAGTTGCACATGACCATGGGGTCGGGAGGACACAACTATCATTGTCTAAGGGCCATGGGTTAGGAGATTGATCACCTTCATAAACTCATGGGACCCAAAGGGAAGATGAGTAGGGCACTCTCTTGATGCATGAGGGAGGAGGGATGACCCCAAAACAGTCGGTACCCTATAGACCTAGAGGAAATGACCAAGGATATATACCTCAGTAGGTTCAAGACTTGTTTGATATCATGATGTTTGTGATGTAGAAACATATGTGGCACGTTGCAACTTAGAAATAAAGGTGTATTGGCAAGGTGGGATGTACCATCACTACTCTTGGAACAGGAAGAACTCTGTATTTGGATTGCAGCTAAATGCTTATTTCCTCTTGTTATGGGGGTGAGAGATAGTACATTATGCATGTCATACACTAAGGATAAGAGATGATGTAGGTTGGAATGTTGCCACGAGAAATTGGGATAGAGAAGATATCTACCCTGGTAAAGTGAATGATGCATGGATGGTTTGTAAACACTAAGAGGAATGGGGTAGTCCCCTTATGAGGATGTTTTTATCATGAGCTATGTGGAACTTACAAGTTATACCAGGTTGAGTTTTATCACCATGATGATGGAATCAGAGAGTGTTCTTATGAAGATAAACATATAGTTTGAGGTGATATGATAAGTGAAATACATGGAAGTGTATGTCGTCAATGTTACCTAATACCTAAGGATGTGAGGTGGTAATGACTGCTCTGGTTGAGATACATCTGACTTGTTTGACTAGAAGTTAGAAGAGGTTGGTTGGCTAACCCTAAGTTTGAAAAGGAGAGGTGTTCGGATAACACCCAGATGTAACAAGATGCGTTGAAAAGTTATGGTTGTATGGTTAGCCAGTCTAGTCCTGGATGCAATGAAAGGATGGTGGTAGAAACTCAATTGCACTTCTTTGGAAAAGAAGGTGATGAAACCCCGACTAGAGTGGTTTAGGGTTTCAGAGGAATCGATCTTGAAAGAATCATGACTTATAGGAAATCATGATGGAAGATCACCATACACCATGGAAAATGGCAATAGCACTTTGGATGCTTATGATGAAGTTGCATGTGGTTTATGACCATGCAAGCCAGGAGGTAAAGGACGAACCCCAGTAACCCAGTGTATCGATATAGAGGACAAAAGAATCCCTGAGAGGGAATGAGAGCTCAACACTATGGATGTTATGATAGGTCTTCCCTAGACCGAGGAAGGTCGAGATGCAATATGGGTTATGGTAGATCGTCTTACCTAGATGACATAAGAAAGAAGGAGTTTTGTTAAGGGACAGATCTGGTTGAACTACCCATGAGAGAGAGATGGTTCAACTATGAAGCGAGTTCAAAGGTTTTCGAGATTGACCTAAAGGTTCCCTTCCAAAAGATGGAAGTAGGTGCATGAAGAACTCAATGTTAGTATAGTTTATCACCCCTAACTATGGTTAGTATGATCCAGACTAAAGGATCTGATGAGGGCATGTGTGCTCGTTCAGGGTGATATCTAGAGACAGTTCTTGTCCTATGAAAGATGTGACAATGACCACCATAGCCAGTATCGGGACTTATATGAAGCTCTGTAAGGGATGGTTGTGTCGGTCACCACTTCAGGTAGGTGATGTTGATGAAAGGACCACCTGATTGTTAGAAAAGTACCACATGATGGTTAGTAAGAGGGACCCCAGTATGTGTAGATGAAGTCACTTTGATTGTGCAAGGGCTGAAAGGAGCCTAGAGACGATGAGAGTCCTGAACAGATGCAAAGTAGACTGACATACAAGTTACTGTGGGAGAAAATGTGACATGATAATCCGACCCCTCTAAGTTATAACTAAGAGAGCTGAGTCCCCGATACATGGGTCCATTAGAGATGGATGGGTGGAGAAGGTTAGGTTTTGACCCTACCCCTCAAGATAAAGTAATGTGATATGTTTTCCATGTGTCCAATTTAGAGCACTATGTGAAGTACCCGACCAGGTACTGAGCAATGAACCTAGTGAGCCCCAAGGGAGGCTGACATGGCCTGAGTCACCTGTGTAGTTTATAGACGCCAGAATGAAAGAACTCAGAGAAAAGAATATGTGATGATAAAGGTTCTTTGAATGCGCCATGAGTACGGTAAAGCCACATAGGGGCCAATGATGGACATGGAAAAGTCTTATCCTGAATTGTTTGTTTGCTTGTTTGAATTTTGAGGACAAAATTCCTATAAGAGGGGAAGGATGTTATAACCCCGATTTTTGGGTTCAATTAGTGAGAAATGTAATTTCTCATACTAAGGATAATTGAACAAATAAGGATATGATTTGGTTCAAATAAATGTATTTCTGTTTACAATAGCCTTGATGTTGTATTGTGGGCCTTATTGGCTATTGGGCCCGAATAACAAGAAAATTCAATTGATGAATGGATTATTGAATTTTTAAGAAAAGAAATATGTAGAAACCTCTAGAAGGCAAATCCAAAGAGGATTTCGTGCCTCTTGGGTTCCTTGGGTGCCAAGGAGTCCAAGGTTGCAAAAAAGAAAGCAATAAGAAAAGAAAAGATTAATTAAGTTTTTCTTTATGAAGAAAGAAATTGGAAAATAATGAGAAAATGTGGAAAATGAGTGGAAAGAGGCATAAATGAGATTTCTTTGGGAAATTTCGTATCCATAAGATTTCTAATGATAAAAGGAGTACCAATGAGGAAAATAAAAGAAAAAATATTCATTAAATGAATTTTATTAATGGGTAACTTACCCTTGAAGAAATACTCCTTTTCTTTTGGAGTTTTAGACTCAAACTTGACATGCAAGTAGATAAAGACAAGAAAGAGAAGCCCTTAAATTTTGGTTAGAAAATATTGCACGGTTTCTGAGTTATGCAATTTGCAAAATTACCTAAAGTTAGGTTGTTAATTGCCTAAGGTTTTGATGTCACGATGTAATTGGGATATCTTTCCCATTTTCCTGATTTCGGGCTTTTCGGTGAACTATTGGATCACGATCCAACGATCAAGAAGGACTCTAACCGGTGCGAGAAGTCATGCGCCAGGCAGGTTGGAGACGATCCAAGCCTGGATCATTATGAAAAGAGGAAAGAGAACTAAGTTGTGAGATTAGCACCTTTGGATTCGTGGGGGAAATCCGGTGTGAAACAACCCAATTTTTTAGGGGTGTGGTCACCGATTGGGAAAGTCCCCAATCCAGCAGCGATCCACCTCCAACCTTATATATAGGGGAAGACTCATGAGGGCACCAGCATGCTAGTTCATCAACCCATTGTCTTCGGAGATCAGTGAGAAAAGTTTCTGTGCAGCCAATTCATAGATCCACCTTGACCGACTTTCTCGCTCATCCAGTTTGCATCGCGGGACTCCGGCGAGTGGGAGGCAGGGCTAGCACAGCAAGGAGGAGAAATTTTGGCCGCGGTTGAATTCGACAGAGGGAGGCGAAGCTCCCTGGGTGATTAGAACGTTCGAAGGGGGTCAAAGCCTCGGAGTCAACCTAGCAGTTGACCGCGAGCAAGCTGGGCTGCAAACGGGGATGCGCGAGGAAGAAGAAGTGAAGGGGGGAAATGACCTTCTTGCCCCGAAGGCTGTGAAGGTATGAAAGGGGCCTTTTTGTCTTTGACGTCCTTTTAATCGTAAAGGTAGGCTCGTCTTTGTGGACCCTTAGATATCGTGTGGTCCATGGGACCACAGATCAGATGGCTGAAGAATTTCTAAAATTAACAGATAATCCAAGGTCATGCTTTTTCTTGCAAATTTGATAGAAATAGCTAGGAACCTCTAATGTGAAAACTTTATATATGAAAGTTGTGTAGAAAAATACGAGAAATCTGATAAAAATACTTTGAGAACATGATTATACTCCGTTTTTCAAAAGTACCCTAATTGATAGTAAAGTGTATTAAAAGTTAATGAGAAACCCTAATAGAATGTTAAGGGTGTAGTTTGGTGAATTAATAGGTCAAATTGATAAGCTTACACCCTATTAATTATAAAGATGGTTTAATTATCCATTTTGAATGCAAAGATGCCTAAATTAAAGTTGTAATCCATAAAAGAAGGCTAATCTATATGGAAACCCTAATTTGGGATAAAAAGAGATAAAAATCATATTTATTTGGAATAAGGAAATCCGATGCTTAATAAAGATTCTAAACTTGATAAGATGTGATATAATGAGAAATTAGGGGTTTTATGTAGTTTTGATAAATTAGAGATCATAATATTAATAATGGAGGCAAAAACCCTAATTTCTAAAGAAACCCTAAAATTCGAATTGAAATCCTAAGTAATGTGATGAAAATTGGATAGATATTAATAAAAGGAAAATTGTACTTTTATTTCAGGATTTCTCTTCCTCATTGCTTGCTTGGGTTTCTCTGCATATTTGATTCTATCTTGAAATCTACAACCAAAGGTATGTGGTTACGCTTATGAATATCTCAAGTTAGTTTTTCGAGGTTTTCCGAAGTTTTCATCGATGAATTGAATAAACTGTTGGATGAATTTAATTCATGCAAACTATAATGTGGATATGACTATCACATAATATATGTGCCTACTAGCTCAAATTCTGGTCCCCTGTGTGTCGTAATGGCTGACCTGGTACAAAGGTTACCTAGAGGGTAGATCCACCAGGTCATGAAAGACTTTGGCTGCCTAGAGGGTAAGTCCATCAAGTCACCTTAGAGAGGTTCCATATAAGTCCTTATAGGGACAACACAGAGTTGTGGATAAGTATGGATTGAGTAGTTTGGCTTAAAATGTAATCTTGATTGTTAAAAAGACTAATTGCTTGATTACATGGTTAGCATAATTGCTTGATTATTGTTTCATCCACATACCAGTTTTGACTGACCGTTGTTTTGTTTGTCGGCGATTTAGGTACAAATCCCAAAGCACAAACAGTAAAGCATTGTGAAATCAAGAATTAAAGAACAAGGAGGAACTAGTTAGAGTAGTTCATCTGTGGTTAGAAGTCTAGTACTTCCAATCTTTTCAAAGGTATGATATAGAAAAATTTTATTACCATTTTTAGTATAGTCTGTTAGAATTTAATAATTGTTATTGGTTACATGTCGAACCTTTGATCCGGAGTTTATGGGTGCGGCTTCAACCTCTCGGTCTCCCTTAATTGGGGGTTATCGGAAGGTGGGGTCGTAACAGACTCCTTCCGATTCCTTATGGGACAAGGAGATCGGAGTTCCAGGCAGTCCGTGTGGATGACTACAGAGGCGGGAGACCTCTTTCGCTCGGAGGACAACTGTCAATCTCGACAGTCCTGGTGAGACCAGGAGTCTTAAGTCCTGGTGTGACCACTGCACAGACACCGTCCAAGACCAGAGGTGAAGACTGCAGAAGGCGCAAGGTATTGTCGCCGAGTGAGCCTCGGGACAAGGTATGCATCCACAAACCTTCTTTCCTATTATATAGACGTTGACGCGATTCCTTTGTTCTGGGTTTTGTGGAGAAATTTTTTTGTTTCCGCTGCTTCTCTGCCTCCCATAAAACCCTACATGATCCACTTCCTCCATGTCATCGCTTTCCTCTTCCTCCTCCTCAGCATTACCTTCTTGTTGTCCATCATTGTCTTTGTCATCCACGGCTGACCATTTATAGTGCTCGACTCCCCTGATGTTGAAGATGGGATCAGGAAGTCGATGCTTATAGAAAGTATCATCAACCGATCATGTGGCATAGATGACATTGTTTTCCACAGTGATGAGGCTAGACTATGCATAGCCTGGAGTTCAACGGCTCCAGAGTAGAGAGATCAAGGCCAAAGTGTAGAGCAATGGGGGTGATGAGTCCCCTAAATAGTATGGGCGTAGCCCGATTGACATTGCACCTCACTTGCATAATGTGTGACGCTAATTTTACTATGCGCTAAACGCAAGTGAACGCATCGAGTAGTATAGGCCTTTGTGAGGCCCAAGTCGAACACAGGGATACTGGGAATTGTTGGAGACTTCTACTAACTATTTGCGATCAGCTAAGCTGAATAACAATTTGAGGATTGTTGTTAAAATTAAAAGAAAATAAAAACAAAACAAAGCAAACGATCGATTAAATGTTAATTTAATCAATTCAAAAGGGTATCTTTAGGATTGCGGTTTCACCGCGGGTTTTCATTGTATTAAATTCTATTTGTTCACTCAACTTTATCTCTCTATCCGGGTAGTGGCCTAAAAACAGAGTTGCCCACTGTCGTGGTACAACTCACTACCTAGGTTTAGGTCGGTTCCACCGTCGTAGTAACCTTTACCCTAAACTAGGTGCATTATGAACGGTCTCTCAGTATCCACCATTAACTTTACACCACCTTGGTCAAGGGATTTGTCGATTAATGTGAATTCTGTCTCTTTTCAGCCGTTAATCCTTCTTTCAAAGTGATTAAAGGCATTAAGTTATTATTATGGTGATCAAGCATAACAATATATTGAGAAAATGAAATCATACCACGGATTTAAGAGATAAAATATGAATTACTATTATAAAATTGTCATACAATGAATTCCCGGGCTACTCCCGGTCCTAAAGACGAAGGGGATTAGCCCTGCATGTTCATCTCAAACAAGTACAAGGTAGAGATAAGGGAAATCATGTGAAAAACGTGAATTGAGAATCGAAACCCCTGAACGGAGAGGAACCGACTGATCCTTGGCGTAGAAAATGTGCTCGCCCGCCTTTTGATGGTGAAATCCGTCTTTTGTGGTGTTCGGATCAACTCGTATGAGTTTCTGGCCTCCGTTCTCCTCTCTATTGCTCCTCGGCACTTGCGCAATGGCTAATCAGATCCTCCTCCGGACTGGGGCGCCGTCATTAGGTATAACTCCCTCATTAGGTCACTAATTAACCACGGCCGTCTGATTAGAATCAAACTGAATCCAACAGAAATCTGACGACGTCGATACTATCGACGCGGGGTTGATAGTATCGACCCGTCTTATGAATCGCGGCCGAGCTTACTTTCTTCTTTGGGATGCCTGATGTGGGGTCGATACCATCGACGCCTGTCGATGGTATCGACACTGTAGCGTCGCTTTTTGACTTTAGTGTCGCTGTAGCTCCACCAGTCGATAGTATCGACCAGTGCGTCGATACTCTCGATGCGATCTCCGCCAGCAACCTGATGGTAGCTCGATACTATCGACGTCCCTGTCGATAGTATCGACTCTTTGATGATATTCGCGGCTGGAAACCTGAACCATGGTCGATAGTATCGAATTCCGTCGATACTATCGACGGAAGAAAATACTCGTGTTTCCTGAAATAAGAACATGAAGCCACATAAGTTCACACAAATAATAATATTTTGATAGTTAAAGCTCAAAACACTGAAATAAAGGGGATTTGACATAAAATAGTGGCAAAGACCAAAGTGGATGAATTATGCAACATTAACCATAAAAATGACTAATAAAAGCATAAAACACATATCAAACAGGTCTATAAATGCGACTCAAAATCATCGCATCAAACTCCCCTAAGCTTGAACGTTGCTCGCCCTCAAGCAACTAATCCTTAGAATAGAATTGCTAATGTCAACTGAAGAACAACGCACCACAACTAACGTCCCATATGACTCCCACCGGACTTTCACATACCGGCCCTTTCTAACCACGGAACGGTAATTACCCTGAAGGCGACAATAATCATCCATAAAAGAAATTGACCTCAAAACTGATGAACACTATCACATAAGGCATTTAACATAATAAAACTCGTCGGTTCAGACTTGGTGCATCTTGTGATGTCCTATACTATGTTGCTCGCTCTAACTACCATCTACATGGAAGCAGTTCTCCTAATATTCATTAGTGAGGAGAAATTTCACGGTGTCCTACCAATCTGAGCAACAGGTGGATGAAGTAGGTGGCTCATGGAAGAAACGGAAGTATTGTACAGTTTCAACATGCATAAAACAAAAATGTCCTAAAATGATGCAAATGCTCAGGAAGAATGTCCTAATGCTTAGAATTGGGTGAAATGATGCATGCACTAACCATCCGTCTCAAGATGAGATGGATATCTAATTAAGCTACATCATGTACTCAATTATCTTGAAATGCAGGTGATATTGTGTTCCTTTGTCCTTCTTATTCTAGCTGCTTCTAAATAGCTCTTTTCTTCTTATTTTTTTCATTATGCAGATTTTCAGAATTTTTTTTTCTTTTCAACCCTTATATCCATAATTGATAATGAATATTTTATTGGGCTCATTTTTCTGCATACTCAGAAATTTACACTATTGAGAAGGTATGGAATCATTTAATTCACCATTTGGGAAAAATGAGATACATGATGTGCTCTATATGAATAAAACAAAATTATGAATGCAACTACATGACATGCACCTTAGGGTAGTGTGCATGTATCCCTATTCTAATTTTTTTCTTTTATGCAAAACATATGGAACTCAATTCAATGCAAGTCCTATCTATATGCCATGGAATCAAGAAAATTAAAACCGTACTTTACTTCCAGTTCTTGGTGGATTGTGAACATATCACAAGATTAGATGACTGAACCTTAGAAAGATATTATGTGTCCCTCCTTACTGACCTGTGTAGTAGTTAAGAGGTTTCTCTCTATTACATCCAATTAAAGTCTCATTACCATTTGGTCAGTTTAGGCTCAAACAACCATTTCCGTCCACTTTCATGAATCATTAGGAGTACAGTTGTGACATTTTGTTTTAAAGTTGACAAAACCAATCATTTTCATAGGATATGTGCCCCAAGGTCAAACAAGATAAGCTTGTGAACATACAAATTTTTTTTTTCAAATTTCCCTTGATTTTCTCATGCACTATTTAACGAGATGACACAACTTTAAGACATCCACGATTACAGTAGATAGCATGCGGATCCTACAAAAACTAAACTTGCAAGAACAAATAACAAGAACAAAAGCAATAAAGCTAAACACTAAAAAAAACAATAAAAGATAAAGTTGTTCCAACTACCCCCCTAAGCTTGAATTCGACTATGGCCTCATAGTCAAAAACAAACTTAAAGATTGGAACAGTGATACCGGATCACTCCTGTGGTGGTGGATAATGCGGCGGGTACCGGGAGGCTGTGGGGTCCCACGATGGGTACTCCCCCTGGAAAGATGGATCATATTGGGCCCTAGGTGGAGGTTTTGGATAACCTCCAAAGAAGTTCTGGCTCCAATAGTGATTATTGAAGGGCTCCTGTTGCATCTCTATTCGCTCCAACCGATTGTGAATTTGTTGTTGGTTGTCGAGGAGACGCCATTCATTCTCAAACATCGCCCTTTGGTTGTCAAGTATCTGGTTCGTTGTGTCCTGAATACCGGTATACATCGTCATATGTTGTTGCTGTGTCTGATGGATGTCCTGCAACATCGTGTACATGCCTTGCATGGAATAGGCATCCTCACTTGGCTGCGAGGGCGGTGGTGGTGGCGGAGCCTGTGAAGAAGAAGATGCACCCGGATGCATGCGAGGGCGCTTCCTGAGTGCTACTCGTCCGCTCAGAGGAATGCAAGGTTCCTCCTCTTCTTCTTGCTCATCGCCGTGGTTGTTGTTGTTCCCGCCTTCTCCCTCGGCGTCGTCGATGACTATGATTGGCCACCGGAAGTGGGGAGCGCCCTAGATGTTGAAGATGGGGTCGGGGAGATAACATTGTTGATATTCGTTGTTGACGTGGCAGTGGGCGTAGGTAACGCCACCACGGGAGAAGATCAGATTCGCATGATGAAGGTGTGAAATGTCAACCTTCTTTCGATTGGAGAGAGGCGTGAGTTGGGACAGGTCCAATCCCAAGTAAGTCTCCAATGGAGTGATAAGTCCTCCAAAATGAATGGAGGCATTCCTCGAGCTCCTCCTCACGTCCATGACGCACATCAGAAAGAATGCACCCCAGTTGCACTCTTCGCGCGTGAGCAGCTTGTGTAAAAAGAACAAGTTCGTCTCCTGGAACTTGCTTAACGCCATCTCGGTGCGGGTGAAGAGGGTGGTGCAGAGCATCCGATGCAATACCCGCACAAACGGGTGCTCGAAGTCTGCCACAGCAGCGTTGTGGTAGCTAACCGACTTGCCCGGCGGCGCTGTGCATAGCTGACTAAAGATCGCGTCGTAGTCAGTGCGGTTATCTGGACGCCGATAGTCGCTGTCAGAATGATTCCAGTTGTAGACTTTGTTGAACTACCGGAGTGTGAGGGTATAGTCGTGGTTGAACATCCAGAAAGGCACCCGGCCCATTTTCCACTCACGGTCGGTGGCTATCACATCGTTGGGCACGACGCAGACGTCCAGCGATGCCATGAACTCGGCCACGAGCTCCTTGTACGTTGGCCACTCGCCGAAGAAGGGCTGGCCATCTGCATGGTACTCCAGCTCGTCGGGCCTCCTTCCCATGTGGTGTGCCTGTCCTGCCAAGACATAGGCCAAGTTGGCCTCAAACCCCAGATTACGGATCATGTCGCGATCCACGTAACGCGTGGGCTCGATCCTCCGCTTCATGATTTCTTCATAAACTCGCCGGACCTCCAAAGAAGGATGGATGATTCGGGGACGCTGAACGGAGCTGGGGTGAGGCGGGATGAACTTCGGGATTTCCAGGGGATTGGCACGAGACGACGACGCACCTCCAGTACGCACCATAGTTGCAGGAGAAGAGAATTAGAAAAGAAGCTCGGTGTAGATCGGAGAAGGAAATCTCCGCTCGATGAAGATGCGATGAAGAACGGGCTCCTGGACGCTCATAGGCGGGCTCTGATTGCCTTGGGAACGCTCGGCGCACGTAGAAGGAGAAGTAGTAGAAGGTGTGACGTCATATGACGACAAACCTCTCCTTTTATAAGTGAACCCGGTGCTCCTGTAGACCCGTCAATACTATCGACGCGGTGTCGATAGTATCGACCTTGGTAGCACAATCCGCATGCCGAGAGTATCGACGGTCGTCGATGGCTGGATCTGCGGGGCCTAGATTGCTGACGCGTCGATACTATGGACGCGGGTTGATAGTATCGACCCGTCCCTCAGATCGACTTCTTTGGCTGTCGCGATGCCATTGATCTTCTCGCGCGGATCGCTGACATGGCACGTCGATACTATTGACGTGGTGTCGATAGTATCGACCCTCTGTTTAGGGTTGCTCCTCGTGAGGCTGGCCGCCGCCTTCTTTTTTTTTCATCTTGGTCGATACTATCGACTTGGTGGTCGATAGTATCAACTTTACTGATAAGTTTGCGTCTGAGTATCTCCAGAGAACTCGATAGTATCGACAGGGTGGTCGATATTATCGACATCTTTCTTGCGCTCAACCTGCTAAATGGTCGATACTATCGACGAGGCCGTCGATAGTATCGACGCAGTGCAATTTTTGCAGTCTCCAACCTGAACCATAGTCGATACCATCGAAAAGTATGTCGATGGTATCGACGCTGCCTGATCCTGCACAAGTGACAAATCGATCACGGTACCTTTTTTAAACTAAAAATCGAACCAAGACAAATCAACCTATAATTATACATGAACTAAACTAATGTACCGATGGTTGGGTTGCCTCCCAACAAGCGCCCTTATTTAACGTCTTAGGCTAGACGAATTTTGGGCACCTCATGCATCCGAAAGTGAAATGAGTTTGACCTCATTCACCTTCCTCTTGTAATTTTCACCATAGTAGAGCTTCAATCTCTGTCCATTTACCAAGAATTTGGTATCACCATCACGAACTAAGATTGCGCTGTGTGGTTTGACCTCATCTACCACGAACGGTCCACTCCACTGGGATTTGAGCTTCCCGAGATGCAAATTGAGTCGGGAATTGAACAACAACACATTATCTCCTTTTTTGAAAGTGCGCAACTGGATGTGGCGATCGTGGATCAGCTTTGTGCGCTCCTTGTATATCCATGCGTTCTCATATGCCGTTATCCGCAACTCATCCAGCTCATTCAACTCAAGCATTCTCTTTCTCCCCGCTTCCTCATAACTCAAATTGAGCCTTCTAAGCGCCCAATGGGCCTTGTTCTCCAGCTCTACCGGTAGGTGACAAGCCCGGCCATACGCCAACCTAAAAGGCGTGGTGCCTATAGGTGTTTTGTAAGCCGTTCTGTACGCCCACAATGCATCCGGTAATAGGGCACTCCAGTTCTTCCTCGTGGATGCCACCGTACGCTCCACAATTGTCTTAATTTCGCGATTAGAGACCTCCACCTGCCCTTGGGTCTGTGGGTGATATGGGGTACCTATGTTGTGCTTGACCCCATATTTTTTCAATAAAGTTGAGAATTTCTAATTCCTGAAATATGTACCCCATCATTGATTATCATTCGGGGTACTCCAAACCTACAGAAAATATTTTCTTTTACGAATCTGCACACTACAGTGGAGTCATTAGTCCTTGTGGGTATTGCTTCTACCCACTTTGACACATAATCAACAGCTAACAAAATGTATAAATTGGAGTTTGAGGACACAAAGGGTCCCATGAAATCTATGCCCCACAAATCAAATACCTCCATTTCCTGAAACACATTCAGGGGCATCTCCTGTCGCTTTGAGATATTACCTGCTCGCTGACAAGGATCACATTGCCTCACAAATTCGTAGGCATCTCGAAACAAAGTTGGCCAGTAAAGGCCGCTTTCCAGAACCTTAGCAGCCGTGTGCGAGCTGGCGTGGTGTCCTCCTGTAGGTGATGCATGGCAATGATGGAGAATGCTCTCGTACTCCACCTCAGGCACACACCTACGCAAGATACCATCCCTGCATTGCTTAAGAAGAATTTGATCATCCCAAAAAAAATATCTCAAAGAATGGAAAAATCGTTTCTTCTCTTGATATGACCAATCTTCCGGGATGATCCCGCAGGCCAAATAATTTACGATCTCAGCAAACCACGGATCCTTAGAGTTAATTTTCAAAATTTGTTCATCCGGAAACGTCTCGGTTATGGGTATATGTAAATCTTTTTCATCCACCCTTTCTAACCTAGACAAATGATCGGCAACAACATTTTCAATCCCAGATTTATCCTTAATTTCTATGTCAAATTCTTGTAAGAGCAAAATCCACCTAATGAGTCTAGGCTTTGCGTCTTTTTTCTCCATTAAGTATTTTATTGCGGCATGGTCAGTCCATACAACTACTTTAGATCCAACTAAATACTACTGGAATTTTTCAAATGCAAACACAACGGCGAGTAATTCTTTTTTGGTAGTTGTATAATTCAATTGGGTATCATTCAAAGTTTTTGAAGCGTAGAAAATCACGGAGGGCTTATTATCCACCCGCTGCTCCAATACGGCTCCTACCGCAAAGTCAGAAGCGTCACACATTAGTTCGAACGGTTTTGACCAATCCGGCGTTTGAACAACCGGTGCAGAAATTAGTTTTTCTTTCAAAATGTCGAACGCATGTAGACACTTATTATTGAAATTAAAAACAACGTCTTTCTCCAAAAGCTCAGATAGAGGTTTTGCAATTTTAGAAAAATCCTTCATAAATCGCCGATAAAACCCGGCGTGTCCCAGAAAACTTCTTACCCCTTTAACAGAATTTGGTGGGGTAGCTTGGAAATGACTTTGATTTTGACGGGATCTACCTCTAAACCTTTGCTAGACACCTTGTGTCCTAACACTATCCCTTCAGTCACCATCATGTGACATTTCTCCCTGTTGAGGACCAAATGTGTGTCCTCGCAATGCTGTAAAACTTTGTCTAGGTTATAGAGGCATTCACCAAACGATGCACCATACACCGAAAAACTATCCATAAAAACCTCGAGACAGTGCTCTACCATGTCAGAAAATATGGCGAGCATACAACGTTGAAACGTCGCTGGTGCATTGCATAAACCAAACGGCATTCAGCGGTAAGTAAAAGTCCCATAAGGACAAGTGAACGTAGATTTCTCTTGATCCAAAGGATCAATCGAGATCTGGTTGTACCCCGAGTAACCGTCTAGAAAACAAAAGTGCGATCGACCAACAAGGCGCTCTAAGATTTGATCAATGAACGGTAAAGGAAAGTGATCCTTAAGCGTGGCGGCATTCAAACGACGGTAGTCAATACAAACTCGCCACCCGGTTACCAATCGGCTGGTGAAAGGTTCATTCAGTAAATTTTGGGTGACAGTAATTCCCCCCTTCTTAGGGACTACCTGAGTGGGACTCACCCATGTCGAGTCTGATATGGCGTAAATGATACCTGCAGCAAGAAGTTTAATAACCTCCTTCTTCACTACCTCCATCATGCTTGGATTGAGACATCTTTGAGGTTGAATCACGGGCTTGGCTCCTTCCTCGAGCCGAATCTTGTGCTGACATAATGTAGGGGAAATCCCCTTGATGTGTGCGACGGACCACCCAAAAGCTCCTCGGTGGTTCTTCAGCACTATCAACAGTTGTTTCTCCTCCTCCGCACTCAAATAAGCAGAAATGATCACCGGTAACTTGTCTTCCTCAGCTAAGAAGGCATATTTCATATGTGGTGGCAGTGGCTTTAATTCTAGTTCCGGCGGGCTGATCAGCGATGATTGAAGCGGCGGGGGAAGTTTACCTAAATCTTCATAATGCCTCGCATAGAAACATGGAAACATCTGAAACATTTTGGCACACTCCTTGAGTGTATTGCTTCGCATCCAATCATATGTAATATTCAACAAGCAAGCCTCCAACGGTAATTCCGGGTATGCATCAGAAACAGAAATAGCAATCACTTCATCCTCCAGAGAAAGGGGAATGTCCTCATTCTCATCATTAGGAAATCCCAGAGCTTTGCACAAAGAAACTACTTTGGTCTGCTCCATGATATCCACAGTCAAAGTTCCATTGTCCACCTTGCTCATAACATGAGACATGTCCAGAAACGGCTTCCCAAGACAAAGTGAAATATTACCTTCCAGATGTTTGACCCTATTACATTGTTCCTTTGCTTTAGATGACCCACTAGTAGAAGGCAAGAGCAGCTCAAAGCGGTCATCGGCTATGCCCAAGGTCAAACGACCTCTCCCCATCTCTAAGATCATGTCGGCTGTAGCTTGTAAAGGACGTCCAAGTAACAACTCGTTGCCATGTTCATCCTGCATTTCCATGACTACAAAATTTGCCGGAAAGACAAACATGTCCACCTTTACCAAATCATCTTCACAGATTCCATAAGGCCTTACCACTGAGTTGTCTGCCATTTGAATCGTCATATTACTTTGTCGTGACTCCTTCAATCCCAGCTTTTTGAATGTAGAAAGGGGCATCAAATTGATGCTTTCCCCTGAGTCACATAGCGCTTCACCAAATTTAACCTTCCCAATATAACAAGAGATGTTAAAGCATCCTGGATCTTGCCTCTTTTGCGGCAAAGTGCCCAGGATAAAGGCACTCACTTGCTCCTTTAGCATGACGACCTTTGTATCCGGAATTTTCCTTTTCTTGGTAATGATGTCTTTAAGAAACTTCCCATATGAAGGAATTTGCTCAATGGCTTCCAATAAAGGGATATTGATGGAAAGCTTCCTAAAGCTGTCTAAGAACTTCTTGAACTGCGCATCTGTCTTTCTTGCTTTAGCACTGTTCGGATAGGGAATCGGGACAACCTGTGCCCTTTGATGAGGTGGCACATAAGGTGTCCTTTTCTGAGGTTCCTCCTCTGCTCAGTGTCATCGACGACTGTGTCATCAACTTGCCCTGTGCCTGGTGGTGGCAGCTCCTTATTGGTTTCACCTTCTACTTCAGCTTGTGGTGTGCTTGTTTCCTCAGCTCTTGGATTCAACACTTTCTTGCCGCTTCTAAGCAGAATAGCATTTGCTTGCTGGTTTCCTCTGGGAACATTGGTATTCCCCGGAAAACCTAGATGTGCCGGTTTCTTCAAGCTAGCAATCTCGGCTGCCATCTGTGCCATGGATGTCTCAATGGTCCTCATTTGAGCCCCGTGGCTCTGCAGTGTTTGCCCGAATTGATTCATGTACTCTCCTTGCTGCTTGATTTGCTGGCCAAATGTATTCATTAGCTCTTGATTTTGTTTTATAACTTGATTGAGAAACTCTGTGCTCTTGTCTTCTGCAACTGGCAAGGGCTTGGCATCCGGATCCTGTAGAAAATTGTTTGGATCTTTCCACGAGAACTTCTTGTCTTTTCTCCATGAGTAGTCATTGTTCCTATAACCTTGTTGTTGTCTCATGTATTTGACTTGAGCCTCATCCTCGGACTCATTATCTTCCTTGGCGAGCAATTTCTTGGCTAATAGGTCTAATTTGTCATTTAGCTCCTTAATCGCCCTGGATCCACCTGCCACTTTAACCTGTTCTGGTGCACCCCTGGCGCCCCAAGATTGCTTCCTAGCCATATTCTTAAGGATTTCCCAGCATCTGTCATCTGTATTATTCAAAAAAAATCCTGACCCAGCTGAATCCAGATTACTCCTATCGTGCTCGGAGAGAGAAAAATAGAAGATCTTCACCTGTGTCTCTTTATCCAGCCCGTGATGCGGGCACCTCCTCAGCATGACTTGGAATCTCTCCCAAGTCTCAGAATATGTCTCACCGGCCTGTTGGGTGAAATTGTGGATCTTCCGGATCATGTCGTTAGTCTTCTCAGGAGGGAAAAACCTCTCAAAGAAGACCTCCACCATATGGTTCCAGGACTCCACAAACTCATCATCCAAATTATGTAACCATTCTTGTGCCGCTCCCGCCAGTGAACTCGGCCAAAGCTTGAGATACAGTGCCTCCTGTGGAAACCTGTCGATTTTAACCATGTCACAGTTCTCAACAAACTGGATGATGTGCGCGACGGGATCCTCATTCTTAAGCCCATGAAAAGCATTCGACTTCACTAGATTTATCAAAGCCGGATCAATCTTGTATGTCAGTATGTTGATTGCCTGCTTCTTTATCGGCCCTTTTGAAGCTGATGATGACGAAGCCTTGATCTTGTCCCATATGGTCTGTGGCTCAGCCATCTCTTCCTGTTCGAGTTCAGAGTTGGTTTCTTCTAACTGTTCTTGCTCTTGCTCGTCCTCAGGTTTCGGCAGCGGAACCTCGTGTGCGCGATTCACATAGTCAGTACTACGCGTCTGCACCATGCAACGTACCTGAAATAGGAAATTTAGAGTTCAGTACAGTGCTTTGACGAGTATAAAAATTGTAGAACAATTTAAAAATATTTGAAGTGGTTTCAAAATAAATAAATAAAAAATGTGGCCCAGAGTGGCCACTTGTAGCACTCAAAGTGCCAACAATTCGCCGTATCCCCAGCAACGGCGCCAAAAACTTGACGCTAATTTTACTGTGTGCTAAACGCAAGTGAACACGTCGAGTAGTATAGGACTTTGTGAGGCCCAAGTCGAACACAGGGATACTGGGAATTGTTGGAGACTTCTACTAACTATTTGCGATCAGCTAAGCCGAATAACAATTTGAGGATTGTTGTTAAAATTAAAAGAAAATAAAAACAAAACAAAGCAAATGATCGATTAAATGTTAATTTAATCAATTCGAAAGGGTATCTTTAGGATTGCGGTTTCACCACGGGTTTTCATTGTATTAAATTCTATTTGTTCACTCAACTTTATCTCTCTATCCGGGTAGTGGCCTGAAAACAGAGTTGCCCACTGTCGTGGTACAACTCACTACCTAGGTTTAGGTCGGTTCCACCGTCGTAGTAACCTATACCCTAAACTAGGTGCATTATGAACGGTCTCTCAGTATCCACCATTAACTTTACACCACCTTGGTCAAGGGATTTGTCGATTAATGTGAATTCCGTATCTTTTCAGCCGTTAATCCTTCTTTCAAAGTAATTAAAGGCATTAAGTTATTATTATGGTGATCAAGCATAACAATATATTGAGAAAACAAAATCATACCACGGATTTAAGAGATAAAATATGAATTACTATTATAAAATTGTCATACAATGAATTGTCGGGCTACTCCCGGTCCTAAAGACGAAGGGGATTAGCCCCGCATGTTCATCTCAAACAAGTACAAGGTAGAGATAAGGGAAATCATGTGAAAAACATGAATTGAGAATCGACACCCCTGAACGGAGAAGAACCGGCTGATCCTTGGCGTAGAAAACGTGCTCGCCCGCCTTTCGATGGTGAAATCCATCTTCTGCGGTGTTCGGATCAACTCGTATGAGTTTCTGGCCTCCGTTCTCCTCTCTATTGCTCCTCGACACTTGTGCAATGGCTAATCAGATCCGCCTCCGGACTGGGGCGTCGTCATTAGGTATAACTCCCTCATTAGGTCGCTAATTAACCACGGTCGTTCGATTAGAATCAAACTGAATCCAACAGAAATCTGACGGCGTCGATACTATCGACACGGGGTCGATAGTATCGACCCATCTTATGAATCACGACCGAGCTTTGCTTTCTTCTTTGGGATGCCTGATGTGGGGTCGATACCATCGACGCCTGTCGATGGTATCGACTCTGTAGCGTCGGTTTTTGACTTTAGTGTCGTTGTAGCTCCACCAATCGATAGTATCAACCAGTGCGCCGATACTCTCGACGCGATCTCCGCCAGCAACCTGATGGTAGCTCGATACTATCGACGTCCCTGTCGATAGTATCGACTCTTTGATGATATTCGTGGTTGGCAACCTGAACCATGGTCGATAGTATCGACTTCCGTCGATACAATCGACGGAAGCAAATACTCATTTTTCCTGAAATAAGAACATGAAGCCACATAAGTTCACACAAATAATAATATTTTGATAGTTAAAGCTCAAAACACTGAAATAAAGGGGATTTAACATAAAATAGTGGCAAAGACCAAAGTGGATGAATTATGCAACATTAACCATAAAAATGACTAATAAAAGAATAAAACACATATCAAACAGGTCTATAAATGTGACTCAAAATCATCACATCAATGTGCTGGAGAAAGAATGCTCCCCTGTTGACTGACTCTCCCTCCATAAACTGATATAGAAAGTACAAGTCCAACACTTATACCTTTGCTTGTGCCTTGGTTGACTTTGTGAATAGCGTGTTGGTCAGCATCCAATGAAGCACCCAAACAAAGGGATGCTCAAAGTCCACCAAAGAACTATGGTGGAAGTTCACCCTTTTTCCCTCCGGCGCTATCACAAAATCCTTCCAGATGGTTTCCAAATCAAAGTTCTCAAGCTGACAGTATGACATATGTGGCCACCTGTAAATGTCGTTGAAGGCACTGAGAGTAAGGGCGTAGTTGGTGTTGTACAAGTGAAAATCCACCCTTCCTTCTCTCCATTCGCCACTTGATGGCCACGCCTGGTCGGGGGTGATGCAAATATCTAGTGATGCCATGAACTCAATGACGATTTCCTTATACGTCGGCTACCCACCAAAGATTGGGTTCACAGACCTTCTTGTGAACTCCTATTTCTCGAGGACGTACGCCATACTGTCGGTGAAGCCTATATCCTCCAACAGTTTATGATCGCCGTATCATGTAGGTGCAAACGGCCGCTTTTCAAGCTCCTCATAGGCCTTCCTCACCTCAGTCAAGGGTTGGATGAGGTGTGGTCATGTCATAAGAGCACCAAGGGGTCCTCCTCGTATGTCCATGATGATGAAGTGAGTGGAGAAGAAGAAGATTAAGAAAGGAAGAGCTTGATGAATCCTCTGGATGCTCGGAGTAGCCACTCGTGCTCGTGGGAGTCATGGTTCTTCAAGTTGTGAGAAATAAACAAACCATGACCTCCCTTTTATAGGGTCGGTGCCAACCTACTATGACAGAGCCAGTGCCACTGACTTTTGGGGCCGAATATGAGCCCTTAGTGCATAGACGACTGTCGGAGCGCGATCTTCTTTTTTCGAATTGTTGACGATTCGGTAAGTTGGTGGCACCAACTTTTGGGTGGGATCGAATCTTTAGATCGTCCACATGGGTGCATCTGAGCCATAGACTGGGGTTTTCCACATATCGGTGATTCCTTTGGTCAGTGGCACCGATGCTATTGTCAGTGGTACCGACATGATGATTGACCCTTTTTTTTCTTCTTCTTCTTTCGATGCATCGACGCACCCACCGAGCCTGGGACACCATGTCGAGTTGGTGCCACTGACTTGTGTGTCGGTGGTACCGATGGCTCATCAGTTAACCACATCCGAGTTCTACACTTTCTTCAGAAATGTCGGTGGCACCTACATGGTTGTCAGTGGCACTGACTTCTATCAGTCGATATGCCCATCTCTCTGACCCTGTTTCGGTGGCACTGACTTGGAAGTCGGTGGCACTAAATTGGAATTCGGTAGCACCTAATCAGTCACAGACTGCACACTCAACAAATGAGTCAGGGTATCATTTTTACATAGATTTTTAAAAAACTAAGTACTAATAAAACAAATTAATAGAAATGAAAGAAACGAACATCCTAATGGTTGGGTTGCCTCCCAACAAGCGCCCTTGATTAACATCCTAGTCTAGATAACTCTATTGTTGAGATTAATTAGGGGCAATAAGTTTCACCTCATGCTCCTTCCTTAAAAAATCTTCCCCAAAATAATGCTTTAATCTTTGACCATTGACCAAGAAGGACCTCTCTCTTTTTTTTATCCTAACCGCACCATGTGAAAACACCTCTTCTATGATGAATGGTCCACTCCACCTAGATCTCAATTTCACGGGGTGCAATTTCAATATTGAGTTAAATAGCAACACACTCTCTCCCAGTAAAAATACTCTCCTAGCTATATGGTGGTCATGAATTTGCTTAGTTCTTTCCTTGTCCAGTTTTGAGTTCTCATAAGCATTCATCAAATTTCATCAAGCTCATTCAACTCTAACCTCCTTGTCTTACCTGCTTCATCTAGATCAAAATTGAGCCTTCTTAACGCCCAATGAGCCTTATGTTCTAATGCCACAGGAAGATGACACGCTCAGCCATAGACTAACCTAAAGGGTGTGGTTCCAATGGGTGTCTTATAGGTAGTCCTATAGGCCCATAGCGCATCAACTAACAAATCACTCCATTTCTTCCTACTAGATGACACCGTCTTTTCAAGGATCTTTGTAATCTCGCGATTGGAAAGTTCTACTTTTCCTTGTGTTTGTGGGTGATATGGTGTACCCACACAATGTGTCACTCCATACTTGTTCAACAGTGCCCCAAATTTCCGAATGAGTCCCTCCATCCCTTATGATCATCATTGGCACTCCAAATCTACAGAAAATGTGATCCTTAACAAATTTGCACATGACATTTGCATCGTTGGTGTGGGTTGGAATTGCTTCCACCCATTTTTACACATAATCTACAGCCAACAAGATGTAAAGGTTGGAGTTAGAGGAAACAAAGGGTCCCATGAAATCAATACCACACAAATCAAAAACCTCTACTTCTTGAAACACATTCAAGGGCATCTCCTGCCGCTTTGATATGTTACCTGATCGCTGACATGCATCACACCTACGCACAAAGTCATATGCATCTTTGAATAGGGTCGACAAATATAGTCCACTCTCCAACACCTTTGCGGCTGTCCTAGAACTAGCATGGTGTCCACCTATAGGTAGTGTGTGGCAATGTTTCAACACACTCTCATACTCACCTTCAGGTTCACATCTCCTCAAAATTCCATCCTTGCACTGTTTCAACAAAATAGGATCATCCCAAAAGTAATAGCGCAAAGAATGAAAAAAATCTTTTCTTCTCTTGATAACCCCAGTTAGCAGGTAATTCCTTACAAGCTAAATAATTCACAATATTAGCCAACCAAGGTTCTTTTTGTTTAAGGGTGAACAACTTCTCATCAGGGAAGGTTTCTAGAATGGGTATATTCATGTCCTTCTCATCTACCCTCTCCAAACGAGATAGGTAGTCAGCCACCATATTCTCTACCCCTGCTTTATCCTTGACCTCAATATCAAACTCCTACAATAAAAGGATCCATCTAATCAATCTTGGTTTAGCATCCTTCTTCTGCTGTAAGTACTTAATAGCCGCTTGGTCCCTCCACACCACCACTTTTGCTCCTAGAAGATATTGCCTAAATTTTTCAAAAGCAAAGACAACAACTAGCAACTCTTTTTCAGTTGAGGTGTAATTAAGTTTTACATTGTTAAGTGTTTTAAATGCATAGTATATGAGTGTAGGAACCTTGTCTAGGAATTGCCCTGAAATTGACCCTACAACATAATCTGATGCATCACACATCAACTCAAACGGTTGGCTCCAATCTGGAGCCTGCACAATTGGTGTGAATATGAGTTTTTATTTCAATATCTCAAAATCCTTTAAACACCTCTCATCAAAATTGAATTCAACATCTTTTTCCAAAAGTTTGGACAATGGTTTAGCAATTTTTGAAAAATCCTTTATAAAGCAGCAGTAAAACCCGGCGTGGCCTAGAAAACTCCTAACTACCCTCCCCGACGTTGGTGGAGGAAGTTTTGAGATCACTTCTATTTTAATCGAATCCACCTCCAAGACCTTTCTAGACACCTTGTGGCCTAACACTATGCCCTCACTAACCATCATGTGACATTTTTCCCAATTAAGCACTAAATGTGTGTCTTCACACCTTTGCAAAACATTATCCAAAATTTTCAAGCAATCATCAAAAGACGTCCCATAAATTGAAAAAGTCATCCATAAAAACCTCGAGACATCTCTCCACCATATTTGAGAAAATTGCCAACATACACCTTTAAAAAGTCACGGGTGCATTGCTCAACCCGAAAGGCATGTAGCGATATGCAAAGGTGCCATAAGGGCAGGTGAAGGTAGACTTCTCATGGTCCTTAGGCATGATAGAAATCTGATTGTAGCCCGAATATCTATCGAGAAAACAAAAATGGGAGCGACCGACGAGTCATTCCAAAATCTGATCAATGAACGGTAATGAAAAATGGTCCTTAAGTGTAGCAATGTTCAACCTATGCCTCCTAGAGAGAGCAATGTGCATGGACCAGGTGAGTAGGGATGCAGCTCCGTGGACCGTTCGTTGGGCCATATAGGTGGTGGTATCACACCCTTCTCAAGGGAACAGTACGTGACACTCTCGCGTCATACGGCTCTGTCCCATAAGCTAAGCTATGGGACGGGAGGCCGTTGCTACTGCTCTTGTACGAGTAGGAGCTGTGAACCTGTCAGCCCAACCAGTAGCCGGTCTTGCATATCATATAAAGAAGATGGCATCTCAAGTTGTTATCAGCTGGAGGGAAGATGACATTGATACATCATGTGCTTAACTCCATTCCTCGTTACCTTCTTCAAGCTTGTAATCCCCTAACTCAGTTCTTTTGCAGCTTGAGAGGCTATTCCCACAAAGAATCTAAAATGGCATAGATTATACCTACCGATGGTAGATTTATTACCTTCTTCGCCACCTCCATCATAATCGGATTTAAGCGATGCTGAGGTTGAATGACCAGCTTCGCTCCTTCTTCCAGCCAAATCTTGTGTTGACACAAGGTGGGAGAAATCCCCTTGGTGTTGGCCACAGACCACCCAAAAGCACCTCGGTGATTCTTTAACACAGTGATTAACTGTTCTTCTTCTGAGATACTCAATGATGCTGATATGATGACTGGTAGCTTCTCCTCTGTGGCTAGAAAAACATACTTCAGATGAGGCGGTAGCGACTTGAGCTCTAACTCGGGCGGGTTTAAAAGTGAAGAAACCAATGGTGGTGGTAGTGGTCCCATGTCCTCAAAATGTCTTGTATAATAACATGGCAACACCTTCAGAAGCCATGCACATTCCTCCAATGACCGATCCCGAACACAATTATCCATCATGTTCATTAGACACACCTCCAGGTGAAGATGTGGGTGGACGTGTAATATGGAATCCTCTACGTTATCATCCACAGTAGATAAGCTCAATTCCTCCTCTCCGTCATCTGGGTATCCTACCGCCTTGGCAAGTGAGACAACCTTAGTGTTTTCCATGATGTCCACATCAAGTGTACCCTTGTCCACTTTTGTCATAACATGTGCCATGTCCAGAAATGGTTTTCCCAAGAATAAAGAGATATTGTTATTCATGTGCTGCATCATATTACACTGCTCCTGAGCATTAGATGACTTGGAATTATCTGGCATAGTTATCTCAAACCTATCATCTTTAATTCCCATAGTCAAGCAGCCTCTTCCCATCTCTAAGATCATGTCGGTTGTTTCTTGGAAAGGCTTCCTAGAAGAAGCTCATTGCCATGTTCAACTTGCATCTCCATTACTACAAAATCTGCAGGAAAAACAAACTGGTCCACCTTGATAAGCACATCCTCACAAATGCCATACGGTGTCACTACCAAGTTGTCTGCTAACTGAATCGTCATACTGCTCTTCCTTGATGTTTTGAGACCAAGCTTCTTGAAAGTGGATAGGGGCATCAAATTGATACTTGCCCCTGAATCACAGAGTGCCTCACCAAACTTGGTCTTCCTGATGTAGCATGTGATGCTGAAACAACTGGGGTCTTACGTCTTTGGTGGAAGCGTGCCTAGGAGGAATTGACTTGCTCTCTTAGCACCACCACCTCAGAACCTGGGATCTTCCTCTTCTTGTTAATGATATCCTTAAGAAACTTACCACATGAGGGTATTTGTTCAATTGCCTCAATCAATGGTATATTTACAGAAAGCTTCCTAAAGTTGTCCAGAAACTTCTTATATTGTTGATCCATCTTTGTTGCCTTCAAGATATTAGGATATGGAATTGGTACTATCTGTGTCCTATGATGCAGTGGCACATATGGCATCCTCTTTTCCACCTCAGATTCTTGCTTTTTCTCCTCCCCTATGTTTTCTGCCTCGGGTTCTGCTTGCGCCTACTCTGCCACTGAGTCATCCCTTTCAACGGGCTTCATCACCTCAGTCTGTGGGGTCAATATCTTCTTCCCACTTTCCTGTAGAATGGCTTTGACCTGCTGATTTCCCATTGGAGTGTCAGTATTTCCTGGAGTCCCCTACTGAGATGGCTTTTTCAACGCTGCCACATCTACCGCTAGTTGAGACAAAGTTGTCTCAAGGGTCCTCATCTGGGCCCCTTGGTTTTGGAGTTCACATTGGAAATTGTTTATCAGTTGCTCATTTTGCTTCACTATACGATTGAGAATCTAATTTGTGTTCTCCTCTACTGTAGGTCGCTGCTACTGGTTATTCCTATGCTGGTGTTGTTGATCAGGGTCCTAAAGAAAATTGTTTGGATCTTTCTAGGAGAATTTAGGATCCTTTCTCCATGCATAGTCATTGTTCCTGTAGCCTTGTTGTTGCATGTACTTCACCTTACCTTATTCATATGATGAATTATTATCCTTCTCCAGCATCTTATTTTCTATCAAGTCTAGCTTTTCATTCAAGAATGTGATGACTTTAGATTCCCCTATGCTCTTGATATGCTCTGGATTGTCTCTCTCATTTGTTGGTATGTATTCCCATAGAGCAAGTCATGTATGATTGTAATGGGATACTTTGTAAATGATTTGAATAATAATTAAGGCAATTTCCGATCTATATGTTTTAATTGTTTTTGAGATGATAGTGTGACATGACAGATGTCTAAAGAATTGTTTTACTTGATGATGTATGCTTTTAGGTTCAGGACCTAAACGATGAGATCATAAATATGTTAAGAGTATACATTCTTGTTTAGTCCCTAGTCAGTTGTTATAGTGTAAATAACCATAGACATCAATACACTAAAGACTACATTGTGTGTTGGTTGATGACAAAATCTCATTAGTCATGATATAGTGATATCAAACCAAGCACATTGGTACTTGTTAGAGAACAAGTGTACCGGACAGACCCACTATGAGAGTGACACATGGAACCATGATTTGGTAGTCATAGTCAGCTCTCACAGTGATGGTGGTGAGTGTGATTATTCAACCTGAAATTACTACACTCAACACATGTCGTTGGGTATACTTTGAAATCATCAAACACAGTCCTAAAACATGGGTTGTTATAAAGGTGATGATTGGGTGGCTTTGACAAATGGGGCTTTTGAGGGGTGAGCGATAGATATGGAATTTGTCCCTCCTAAGGGAGTTTGATTTCCATGACCACTTGATAAGTAGGATTGAGAAAGGCATGCGCATGCATGTGTGAATCAATATGTGATATTGATGTCACACACATCTCACTCAGTATGCTCTGAGATCAAGGAAATGGATGAACGTTGATAGGATGACTGCACCATGCCTTGAGTTCATTTAGGACATCAGTGACAAAGGAATTATACATTCACTATAACACCAACCACAGATTGTAGGATTGAAATTTGTTCTCCAACTTTCTATTTCACTTGGGTAGCGCTGATGTGTGACTAGGCATCGCTCTTTGCTTGTGAAGCCATAAGTGTTATGGACTTTCACTGCCAACGTAAGATGGACCTGCAGGGTCACACACACTAGGATTTAACCTAGAAGAGGAGTTTGTCCACAAATGATGTTTAGATTGATTACTAAAGGAGTTTAGTAGTTCAATTAAACACCTAATTGATTGATAGCTCAAAATCATAGTATTCAAGGTGTTGGATCAGATGATATGAGTATCAGATTGATTGAAACTGTAATTGACTGATCTGCTGCCCCAACCGATCGGCTCAGGCTGGTGAGCCGAGCGACTCAGGTCATGAACCCATCGATTCACATTGGTGTACTGGTCGGGTGACCGATCGATCTTGTTTCATTTCACTTGTCAAATTTGATTTGGACAAGGACTAATAGTTGATTAGTTAGAAATGAACATGGAAAGTCAGTTTGAGTTGGACCAAGACTATGAACCGATCGGTTGGAGGAGCCAACCGATCGGCTCATGGCCCGAGATGATCGGCTGGAGAGTCCAAAGGATCAGTTAGAGTGTCTAGACGATCGGTTCAGGGCTGAACAGATCGGTTCAACTGATGCAGTTTGTCACATTTTGTGGAAAATCTCAAACCGTTCTACTCCTGCTTAATCCCGCATTGTCCGGGGTAGAGAACCCTATCCCATGACCCTCATATATATAGGGGTATTGGGGGCTTCTCGTAGTACAACTCAGAACACCAGTTGGTCTATAAAGTTGTCATTCTCTCTGGTTGTGGTAACCAGGAGATACCAAGCAAGTGCTACCCGATAAGGGAGGCACAACAAGGAAAAGACAACTTTAGAAAAGCAACTGGTGGCAGGAGAGTGTGTCGGTGACTAGTACACCAACATGAGGGTGAGACTCCTTCTGATTCCTTATGAGACAAGGAGATCAGAGTTCCAAGCAGTCTGTGTGGACTACTTCAGAGGTGGGAGACTTTTGCTTCTCAGAGGACCACTGTCAATCCTTACAGTCCCAGTTGACAGGAGTTGCACAGACACCGTCCAAGACCGGAGGTGAAGACCGTGCAAGCTATGAGTTAACGTTGCCGATCAAGCCTCGGGACAAGGTATGCCTCTACAAACCATCCTTCCTACTGTATAGATGTTGACGTGATTCCTTCATTCTGGGTTTTGAGGAGAATTTTTTTCCACTACCTTCTCTGCCTCCCTTAAAACCCAACAGTGGTATCAGTGCCACGTCAACTGCTCTATACTTTGGGATTATCGATGTGATCGATTTTGGTTTGCCACCTTTATTTATTGCATACGATGCGAATAATATTGGCTTTATGCATGTCCAATCCTAAATACACAAATACTAATATACATATATGATATGTAACAAGAATGCACTCGATAAGCGTCGCCCTTAAATGAGTTTTGTGGTGGATGTATAGCATGATTATGGCCAATAAACCCTATGTATATGTGCTTGGTTGAATATGGTAGCTTGCATCTCGGTCTGTGCACTGATTCCCTATCGCATATTCCTGATGTAACTCGAGATAACTCGAGATTTCTTTCCTACCTTTACTCCCCCCGAATGTAACTTAGGGTTTCCCATTTCAAATGTAAAATAGGATAGATATTTTATTTCTTGTTATGTCAAAGAACGGCGGACAACCTGACGACGATAGAGACGATCATTTCAAGGCATGAACCGATCAGTTGGTGCTCTAGACAACTGGTTCGAGGATTGAGGCGAACGGGTGGTGACTTTAGGAGATGCATGATGACCAGGCGTACCGATCAATTGGAGGAGCCAATTGATCGACTGGTGGCACCCAACCGACCAGCCTGATGGTGAGCCGATCAATCATGGAGGTGAGTTGATCAAACCCAGAACAGAAAAGCACAGAGATCATCTTGTACAGGTAGCATATGATGTAGACCTAGATGAACATGATTCCTCTTCGCTCGAGGAATCACATTAGGATGGCCATAATCATTGCTTTTCATTTTGCATGTTTTCTATGGGATATAGCATGTATATGATACGTACTATGTATTGTGGTGATTGGATATGTATTTGTACCTATAAAACCAAATCCCTCATTAAATATTAAAGTTTTAGATGCCTTCCAAATGCGACACACATGAAAAGCTTGATCGACCAAGTGTGGGCACACCTTAGCGTGGTGCACCGTCTATCCCATGGAAGCGTGAAGGATGGATATGTGGGTATGCCCTAGCAGGGTGCATATTCATCGTGTTTGCTTTGGGTCAAACTTAACAAGGTAACCTAGATATGATCTAGCACCTTAAGGCATGGAGTTGATCATGGCAAGGAGTTGCACATAACATCTTTCGAGAGTAGCATATGATGCAATTGGCAAGAGTTTCCTACCTAGAAGATCTAAGTTGTGGGTGACATCCCTAACTAGTCCATGACTCATAGGATTTCACGATCTTGACCCACTAGAAGATTGTACACTGCAATCTTCTGAATTGATGGTGAGGGCTATCAATTTGAATCAAAATAGTGGGAGCGGTAATTAAATAAAGGCCTAATTAACTATCGTCAAATTTTATTCAAATCAAATCAAAAGGATTTTTGACAAATGCAATTTTCTCTTGTAGAATGGCAAAAGAATCATCTTTGAAAATGGGCAAATTAATTGAGAAGAAATTCAATAACTGGTTGGGGATTGTGAGAAGTGTTCTGCACAATCCAGATATACCGGTAGCCTTTGAATCCACTCTATGTATGCTTAAGAAGAAGGATAGTTCATTGATGAAGATCAATGGAACAAAGTCCAAGGACAAAGGTGAGGGAGAGAAGGGTTCTCTCGCCAAACCAATGTCAGAGTCTTCTACACTCAAAACATGGAGAGGATGGAAGGAACGATGGAAGAAGAAGCGAGTGATAGAGATCTCTACTTCTGGTGTATACGTGATAGAGATTAATTTTACTACTTCTTTGTCATGGGTACTTGATACCGGATGTGGATCTCACATTTGTTCAAATGTGAAGGATCTTAAAAGAAGTAGGCCTTGGGGGAAAGGCGAGGTTGAACTACGTGTTTCCAATGGGGAAAGAGTTGTTGCCAGTGCCGTAGGAACCTATGAGTTAACTCTACCAAGTGGGTTAATAATCGAGTTGAAGAACTATTATTATGTACCTACCATAAATAGGAATATCATTTCCGTTTCTTATTTTGACAAGGATGGTTTTGAATTTCTTATTAAGAATGGAAAATGTTCCATTTCAAAAGATGGGATCTTTAATAGCAGTGCCCCAATGTCTTATGGTGTATACTTGATAGATTTAGAGACAAGTGTGTACAACGTAAATGCCAAAAGGCAAAAACTCAACAACTCAAATAAAACATATCTTTGGCATTGTCGTCTAGGGCACATAAATGAGAAGCGCATTTCTAGACTCCATAAAGATGGTTATCTAGACTCTTTTCATTATGAATCAATAGAGACATGTGAATCTTGTTTGTTGGGCAAGATGACCAAGAATCTCTTTTTAGGTAAAGGTGAGAGAGCTAGTGATCTATTAGGACTCATACATACTGATGTATGTGGGCCTTTTAGAACTAATGCCAGAAATGGGTGTCATTACTTCATTACCTTCACAGATGACTTCAATAGGTATGGCTATATGTACCTGATGAAACATAAGTCAGAAACCCTTGAAAGGTATAGGGATTTCATGAATGAAGTACAAAACCAACTTGATAAAAGTATTAAAGCACTTCGATCTGATCAAGGTGGAGAATACTTAAGCCAGGAGTTTGAGGACCTTCTGTGAGCCCATGGTATTGTATCACAATGGACTCTTCCTGGAACACCACAACATAATGGTGTGTCTGAAAGAAGGAATCACACTTTACTGGATATGGTGCGATCAATGATGATTTTTACTAATCTTCCAATTTCCTTCTGGGGTCATGCTCTTAAAACCGCCACATTTACACTTAACTGAGTACCATCTAAATCAGTTCAAAAGACGCCATATGAGATATGGCATGGGAAGCATCCCGATTTGTCTTTTATTAAGATTTGGGGTTGTGAGGCTTACGTCAGGAAAATGTTTCCTGATAAGCTTGGACCTAACTTCGATAAATGTTATTTTGTTGGATACCCCAAGGAAACGAGGGGATATTTTTTATACCACCCTACTAACAACAAAGTGTTTGTTGATAGGACATATGTGTTCCTAGAAAAGGAATTTATTTCCAAAGGAAGCTGTGGGAGGTAAATAGAGCTTGAAGAGGTTCAAGCCCAACAAGAAAACATTAAACCAATTGATGAACAAGAGTAACATAGAGATTCACAAGATGCTGTGGAATCTCAATCTCCTCAAATAACACAAGGACCTCGTAGATCTAGTAGGACACGCCTTGAACCTGAAAGGTTCGGATACCTTGTGACTCAGGAAGGCGGTGAGTTAATCATAGATGATGATCCAACTACCTATTTAGAGGCTATGGAGGGACCAAATTCTGAGAAATGACTTGAAGCCATGAAATTCGAGATGGAATCCATGTATTCGAACAAAGTATGGACTTTGGTGGAACTATGCGAAGGGGTAAAACCCATAGGGTGCAAGTGGGTCTTCAAGAAGAAGACCGACATGGATGGCAATGTGCAAACTTATAAAGGTAGATTGGTTGCAAAGGGTTTCTGACAAGTTCAAGGTGTTGACTATGACGAAACATTTTCTCCAGTTGCCATGATTAAGTCCATCAGGATCATGCTTGCTATTGTGGCCTACTGTGACTATGAGATTTGGCAAATGGATTGCAAAACCACATTCCTTAATGGGAATATAAGTGAGGATGTGTACATCACATAACCTGAAGGTTTTGTAGATCCAAATAATGCCAATAAAGTCTGTAAGCTACAAAGGTCAATCTATGAATTTAAGCAAGCATCTGGGAGTTGGAATCTTCAATTTGATGAGGAAGCCAAAGTTTTTGGCTTTATTCAAAATGAAGATGAACCTTGTGTGTACAAGAAGGTTAGTGGGAGCACGACCACATTCCTCATATTGTATGTGGATGACATACTATTGATGGGGAATGATGTCACAACCTTAGAGAAGGTAAAGACTTGGCTTGGGAATACTTTCTCAATGAAGGACTTAGGAGAAGCATCCTACATTCTAGGTATTAAGATCTATAGAGATAGATCTAGAAAGCTTCTCAGACTAACTCAGAGCACGTACATTGACAAAGTGCTGAAGCGGTTCAGCATGGAGAACTCAAAGAGAGGAAACATCCCCATGCTACATGGAGTCACCATCTCTAGAGCTCAATGTCCCCAATCTTGTGAAGATAGGGAGCGTATGAATGGGATCCCATATGCACCGGCCATCGGATCTATCATGTATGCTATGTTGTGCACACACCCAGATGTCTCGTTTGCCCTCAGCATGACGAGCAGGTACTAGTCAGATCCTGGGGATGCTCACTAGACAGTCGTAAAGAACATCCTCAAGTACTTGCAAAGGACTAAGGATCAATTCCTTATATATGGTGGCGAGGAAGAACTGATTGTAAGGGGTTACTCCGATGCAAGCTTCCAAACTGACAAAGATGATTACAAATCACAATCAAGATTTGTATTTTGCCTCAATAATGGAACTGTGAGATGGAAGAGTTCCAAGCAATAAACAGTTGTTGATTCTACTACAGAGGTTGAGTATATTGCTCCTTCACATGTAGAAAAGGAGGCTATGTGCATCAAGAAGTTCATCACTGAACTTGGTGTAGTTCCCAGTAGCTGTGATGCAATTGAGCTTTATTTTGACAGTAATGGAGCTATTTCTCAAGCTAAGGAGCCCAGATCACATCAGCGGTCCAAGCACATACTGTAGTGCTTCCATCTCATACGAGAGATCATAGAACAAGGAGATGTGAAGATTTGCAAAGTACCAACTGAAGACAACATAGCTGATCCACTAACGAAGGCCCTTTCTCAGTAGAAGCATGATGGTCATGCTAGGTCACAAGGACTGAGGTTCCTAGGTGACTGGCTCTAAGTGCAAGTGGGAGTCTGTTGGTATGTATGCCCATAGAGCAAGTCATGTGATGATTGTAATCAGATACTTTGTAAATGATTTGAATAATCATAAAGGAAATTTTTGATCTATATGTTTCAACTATTTCTGAGATGATAGTGTGACATAATAGATGTCTAAAGAATTGTTACTCAATGACGTATGCTTTTAGGTTCAGGACCTAAACGTTGAGATCATACGGATGTTAAGAGTATACATTCTTGTTTAGTCGCTAGTCGGTTATTATTGTGGAAATAACCATAGACATCAATAACACTAAAGACTAGATTGAGTGTTGGTTGATGACAGAATCTCATTAGTCATGATATAGTGATATCAAACCAAGAACATAGGTATTTGTTAGAGAACAAGTGTACTGGACAGACCCACTGTGAGAGTGACACATGGAGCCATGATTTGGTAGTCACAGTCAGCTCTCACAATGATGGTGGTGAGTGTGATTCTTTGACCTAAAATCACTACACTCAACACATGTCGTTGGGTACACTTTGACATCATCAAACGCAGTCCTGAAACATGGGTTGTTATAAAGGTGATGATTGGGTGACTTTGACACATGAGGCTTTTGAGGGGTGAGTTATAGATATGGGATTTGTCCCTCCTAAGGGAGCTTGATGTCCATGGCCACTTGATGAGTAGGATTGATAAAGGCATGCACATGCATATGTGAATCAATATGTGATATTGATGTCACACACATCTCACCTAGTCTTCTTTGAGATTAAGGAAATGGATGAATGTTGATAGGATGACTGTACCATGCCTTGAGTTCATTCAGGACATCAGTGACAAAGGAGTTATACATTCACTATAACACCAATCATAGATTGTAGGATTGAAAGTTTTTCTCCAACTTTCTATTTCACTTGGGTAGCACTGATGTGTGACTAGGCACCACTCTTTGTTTGTGAAGTCATAAGTGTTATGGACTTTCATTGCCAACATGATATGGACCTATAGTCACACACACTAGGATTTAACCTGAAAGAGGAGTTTGTCCACAAATGATGTTTAGATTGATTACTAAAGGAGTTTAGCAGTTCAATTAAACACCCAATCGATTGATAGCTCAAAATTATAGTATTCAAGGTGTTGGATCTAATGATAGGAGTATCAGATTGATAGAAACTGTAATTGACTAATTTGCTGCCCCAACCGATCGACTCATGGAGATGAACTGATCGGCTCACGCTGGCGAGCCGAGCGGCTCAGATCATGAACCGATCAGTTCACATTGGTGAAGTGGTCGGGTGACCGATCAATCTTGTTTCATTTCACTTGTCAAATTTGATTTGGACAAGGACTAATAGTTGATTAGTTAGAAGCAAACATGGAAAGTCAATTTGAGTTGGACCAGGACCACGAACGGATCAGTTGGAGGAGCCAACCGATCGGCTCATGGCCCCAGATGATCGGTTGGAGAGTCTAGATGATCGGCTGGGGTGTCCAGACGATCGGTTCAGGGCTGAACCGATCGGTTCAACTAACACAGTTTGTTAGATTTTGTGGAAAATCTCGAACCCTTCTACTCCTTCTTAATCCCACATTGTCTGAGGTAGAGAAACTTGTCCCATGACCCTCCTATATATATAGGGATATTGGGGGCTTCTCGTAGTACAACTCAGAATACCAGTTGCTCTGTAAAGTTGTCATTCTCTCTGGTTGTGATAACCAGGAGAGCCCAAGCAAGTGCTACCCGATAAGGGAGGAACAATAAGGAAAATACAACTATAGAAAAGCAACTGGTGGCAGGAGAGTGTGTCAGCGACTAGTACGTCGACAGGAGGGTGCGACTCCTTCTGATTCCTTGTGAGACAAGGAGATCAGAGTTTTAGGCAGTCTGTGTGGACTACTACAGAGGCGGGAGACTTCTGCCACTCGGAGGACAACTGTCAATCCTGACAGTCCTGATTGACAGGAGCTGTACAGACACCGTCTAAGACCGGAGGTGAAGATCGCACAAGCCGCGAGGTAACTTTGTCGAGCAAGCCTCGGGACAAGGTATGCCTCTACAAACCATCATTCCTACTGTATAGACGTTGACACGATTCCTTCGTTCTGGGTTTTGAGGAGAATTTTTTTTTCTACTGCCTTCTCTGCCTCCCTTAAAACCCAACATCATTACCCCATGCTTGATTCTTTGCCATGTTCTTCAAAATATTTTGACATGTTGAGGGTGAGTTATTGAGAAAGAACCCCGAGCCTACACTGTCCAAAGTAGTCCATTCGCTTTTTCGCAACCCAAAATAGAACATCTTCACTTGATTTTCTAAATCTATCCCATGGTGTAGAACCTTCCCGAGCATGATCTGAAAGCGCTCCCATGCCTCGGAATAAGATTCAGATGCATGCTGCTTGAAGTTGTGGATATTCTTAATCAACTCATTTGTTTTCTCTAGAGGAAAATATCTTTCAAAGAATGCTTTGACCATTTCATCCCATGGCTCGATTGACTATTTTGGCAGATTGTGCATCCACTCATTTGCCTTGTCAGTGAGCAATGATGGAAACAACTTCAGATAGATGGCAGCTTGAGGAAACCTGTTGACTTTCACCATGTCACTGATTTCAATAAAATTGCTAATATGCACCACTGGATCTTCATGAACGTTCCCATAGAACGCTTGTGACTTGACGAGAGCGATCAAACCTGGATCAATCTTGTACTGAGCTACATTCACATGTTACTTTTTGATCGACCCTGTCTGTGCAACTGAAGAGGATGCCTTTATCCTCTCCCAAATGGTCCTCTCTGCTCTTGGATTTCCGTCCCCATTGCTCATCGCCTGGATGACACTGGTATGCCTTCTAATGAAGTTGTTTGAATAGGAGCATCAAAAATGAGTGGAACCTTAGGTGTAGCTTCTCTGTAGTCTGTGGTTCTTGTTGTTACCATACACTAGTACTTGAAAAAATGAAAATACTTAGCCACATTACCTAAAGAGAAAATTTGATATATGAATATGAAATAAATCCTTTTTTTTAATTAAATTGCACAAAAATTAAAAAGTGGCATAGAGTGACCAACTACAACACTCAAAATGCTGAGACATCACCGTCTCCCCGACAACGGCGCCAAAAACTTGACACACCAAAATTGTGCGTAAAAACACAAGTGTACGCGTCGAGTAATATAGGCCTTGTGAGGCCCGAGTCGAATTCAGGGAGACGTAGTCTTAGTGACTACTACTAACTACAATACGATCACCTAAGTCAGTTGAAAAATGTTGAATTGAGTTTTAACGAAGCAAAAGAAAATTAAACGAAAATGAAAACGGTTGATTCAAATATGGTTGAATTCCTTAGGATTACATGTTTCACCACGGGGTCTCGTCGTATATTATCTCTATCGAATTAACATAAATTCCTACTTCTAACTTGGATAGAAATCCTGTAGCTCGAATTGCTCACTCTCACGGTACAGTTCACTACCTAAATCTATGCCAATTCCATGTCTGTGGTAATTTATTCTTAGTTTAGGTGCATTAATGAAAACTCTGGGTTCTTTCCACTACCTATACGTCACCTATTCCAAGGAATGTGTAGAGAAGTGTACACGTTATTGCTTTCTAATCGTTAATCCCCCTTCCAGAGTGATTATTGGTCTAATACCCTATCAATGGTGATCAAGCAGTGATAATTCGTTCAAATCCACACTTATATATCTAGGAATAAAGAGGAATTTATACTAAATCATGTAAATAGTCAGTACAATGATTTTTGGGATTATTCCTGGATCCTAAGGAAAAGAGGGGTTTAGTCCCGCATGTTTTTCAGTTGATAACACATAGAAGGAGAGAAGAAAAATGTGGGAAACATGAAGGAGATTCATGTAACCCCTGGAAAGAAGGTGCTCCAGATGATCCTCCTCGAGAAACGTGCAATCTGCAGTCTTCTGACAGTAGAAACGTATGTCGGAGGTACTTGAATCATCTAATTGTCATCCTTCAGCTCCGTTCTCTCTCTGTCTCTTCTCTAGTTGTTGTACAGTGCAAAAACTGATCCCCTTTAGGTTTGGCCATCCTCCCTTTTCGTCCTAGGTCACTTACGGTACCACATAGCATGGACCGTTGGATCGAGGCGGCCGGTTTAGATTGCTGAAATCCGACAGAGTCGGTGGCATCGACTTGGTGGTCAGTGGCACCGACAACATTGGGCTTTGGCCTATCTCTGACTGAGTCGGTACCATCGACTGGAATATCGGTGGCACCGAGTTGATACAAATTTCTCCTTTCCTCTCTGATGCTATCTCGGTGGCACTGACCTAGATGGTTGGTGCCATCGACTCTTTTGGTCAATTGAGGTTGTGTCCCTGATGTCATCTCAGTGGAATCGACCTGGATGGTCAGTGGCACTGACTCCTCAAGTATATGGAAGCTCCTGAAATTTGACAAGGACCATGTATTAAGCCGAGAAATATATAAAACAATATAATTATGATGAAATAAACATTATTTGATGCACAAAGAGTATACAAGCCAATTATCAAGATTTATGCACATATAATCAACAAGTTGACTAACAAATGCACAAAACGAATTTAAACTAGGCCTACAATAAGAGACTCAAAACCCGTACATCAGTGGACTACGACCATATTTCAACAAGGTGCACCAGATGTAAGACTTTTGGTCATGAGGACAATCACTGTGATCAGAAACCAACATCTAGCAGTATACCTGGAGGATAGGTTTGGAAGGAGAAGGCTCTGACAGCTAAGGCCCTAGCGGAAGGCTTAAGTGGTGAGACAGAAGGTCCAAAGGGGGATGAGAATAAAGAGCTGCAGCACACTCCCAAAGGAAAAGAATCGAGCAACAACAAAGAGAAGGAAAGCAAGGAGCAATAGGTCAACCCTCCATCCAAAGAAATAAACAGCCGTGAAGAGGGCAAGTTTGTGTCAAGATCACGAAGGAAAGGGGTAAAGAAGCCAAGTATTCCTAGAAACTGAGTTGTGAGCACCATCCTTGATACAACAAATAGTTTTGTTACATTATCTGAATCAGTACTGAGGAGGAGAATGCAACAAAACAACAAGAACAGATGGGGAAAGGAAAGAATGCCAAGAAGGAGCCTGCAAGGCGTACCAGGTCCAACAAAAGTTTTTGATATGTCCATGCTCCTATGAAATATCAAGGGATGGTGCGACAGGAGCAAGAAGAAAGAAATTAGAGAATGGATTGCTGCTAGTGGTCATTCTATGGTTGCTTTAGTGGAAATGAAGATAAAGATACATAATAAAATTAGTATTAAATAATTATTTCTGCAATGTTGGGAGCATGTATCTAACATAGATTGTGTTGAGGTTGCTAGGGTATGTGTGGCATGGAATCCGAATGCATGGTTTCTTTCTGTAGTATAGATGTTATATCAACAGGTGACAGTAGAGTGTGTTAATAATGGAGGTTTGCATATGTGGTTGATAGCTATTTATGGTCATAATGATGGTAAGGCAAGACTGGATTTATGGGACAATATGGTTTCTATATCAAATCAGGCTCAACTACCCTAGATGGTAATTGGTGATTTTAATACAGTACGTCTGTAGGCTAAGAAAAGAGGCAGAAGATTATCTATTAATGTTGAAGTGGATGCTTTCAACTGAGCCATTGACAAAGCATATATGTTTGAATTAGATAGAGCTTTAGTGAATGATGAATAGCTAAAAATTCTTCCTAATGTAAAGGTAAAGGCTGAATGTTTTGATATTAGTGACCATGCACCTATCTCAGTTCAGATTACGAAGAAAAAGCAGAAAAGGAGGCTTTTCAAATTTGTAAACTACTGGGTGGACTAGAAAGGGTTTGATGATATCATAAAGTAAAGTGGGAGTACTCATGTGACTGTCAACCCCATGTACGTGTTTGCTAAAAACATGAAGAACACCAAGATGGCTCTCAAAAAGTGGGCAAAGGAAGACCTGAACATCCCAAAGTTGTTGAAGGGTACAAAAAGGGAGTGGAAAGACATCAGAGAAAGTTTGTTGACTGATCCACTAGTCCAAATCTGATTGAGAAAGATAGGGAATTAAAAATGATGCTAGAGGATCTAAAAAAGGAAGAGGAGAAATTCTACCGGCAAAGAAGTAAGGAAAAGTGGATGGAGGATGGAGACTAAAACTGTAACGCCCGGGCCCACTGCCCAAGGCTCTAGTAGAGTTTCAGGAATGACGATTGGCCCCACAGACCACCACTAGCCTTAACTGCACACTTTGTCCACACTGACGTTCATGTCAGGATCAACTTCCTGACAGGTCACCCATCCCAGTACTACTCCAAGCTGAGCACGCTTAACTATGGAGTTCTTTAGTGATGGGCTCCCGGAAAAGGAGGTGCACCTTGGTGATATGGGTAGTCCAATCATTCCTTTTAAGATCATGTTATCTGAGGCCTCAAATCCTGGGATGTTACAATCTCCCCCACTTAGACTCTTGACGTCCTCGTCAAGGCTCAACTATAAGGCCTCATAATCTCTTCCCCATTTCAGTGCAAACCCACAATGGACCATGGACACCCAGCTCCCGATCACGGAATACCAGCGCAAGGGTGGCTACGTCAACCATGGACATCTCTTTCCTACATGCCTAGACCGCACGGCTCAAGACTGGCATGCCATGTCCATGTGGGCCCCACCTACTGAAGGGGAATTGGCTCTGATACCATTTGTAATGCCCGGGCCCACTGCCCAAGGCTCTAGTAGAGTTTCAGGAATGACGACTGGCCCCACAGACCACCACTAGCCTTAACTGCACACTTTGTCCACACTGATGTGCATGCCAGGATCAACTTCCCGACAGGTCACCCATCCCAGTACTACTCCAAGATGAGCACGCTTAAAACTATGGAGTTCTTTAGTGATGGGCTCCCGGAAAAGGAGGTGCACCTTGGTGATATGGATAGTCCAATCATTCCTTTTAAGATCATGTTATCCGAGGCCTCAAATCCTGGGATGTTACAATTTGTAACGTCTGGGCCCACTGCCCAAGGCTCTAGTAGAGTTTCTGGAATGACGACTGGCCCCACAGACCACCACTAGCCTTAACTGCACACTTTGTCCACACTGATGTGCATGCCAGGATCAACTTCCCGACAGGTCACCCATCCTAGTACTACTCCAAGCTGAGCATGCTTAACTATGGAGTTCTTTAGTGATGGGTTCCCGGAAAAGGAGGTGCACCTTGGTGATATGGGTAGTCCAATCATTTCTTTTAAGATCATGTTATCCGAGGCCTCAAATCCTGGGATGTTACAATCTCCCCCACTTAGACTCTTGACGTCCTCGTCAAGGCTCAACTATAAGGCCTCATAATCTCTTCCCCATTTCAGTGCAGACCCACAATGGACCATGGACACCCAGCTCCCGATCACGGAATACCAGCGCAAGGGTGGCTACGTCAACCATGGACAGCCCTTTCCTACATGCCTGGATCGCACGGCTCAAGACTGGCATGCCATGTCCATGTGGGCCCCACCTACTGGAGGGGAATTGGCTCTGATACCATTTGTAACGCCCGGGCCCACTGCCCAAGGCTCTAGTAGTGTTTCAGGAATGACGACTGGCCCAACAGACCACCACTAGCCTTAACTGCACACTTTTTCCACACTGACGTGCATGCCAGGATCAACTTCCCGACAGGTCACCCATCCCAGTACTACTCCAAGCTGAGCACGCTTAACTATGGAGTTCTTTAGTGATGGGCTCCCGGAAAAGGAGGTGCACCTTGGTGATATGGGTAGTCCAATCATTCCTTTTAAGATCATGTTATCCGAGGCCTCAAATCCTGGGATGTTACAAAAACACAAAGCTCTATCATACTGCAGTTAGAAAAAGAGAGGCATGTAATACTATTTTTGAACTCATTAATGTTGAAGGAATGGTAGTCAACAAATAGGAGGATCTAGAAGAACACGCTATAAATTTCTATACGTCTTTGTACAATAATTTTTTTTTCTAATGAAATTGATGAAGAGGAGGAATTCAAATGGAAGTTTAGACTCACTAGCACACATAACAATATTCTCACAAGAAGAACCAATAACAGGAGGTCAAGGAAGCTGTGTGGAGTATTGGAAGCAATAAGCCACCTAGGTCAGATGGTTTCAATGCTTTATTTCATAAGAAGATTTGGGATATTATTAAAGATGATTTGTTAGCTTATGTGGATTGGTTTTTGGAAGGCGGGAACGTGGTGAGATAGGTCAATCATTCATTTCTTGTTCTTATTCCAAAAAAGAAAGTCACATCCTCTCTTACTAATTTTTGACCTATTGCCTGCTGCTTGGTACAATATAAAATTATTGTAAAAATTTTGGCTGCTCAGTTGAAGATGGCCCTCCCATATCTAATTTCTGCAAATCAAGGAGCCTTTGTTATAGGTAGAAGCATCAGTGATTGTTCTCTTTGGGTTAGAGAATTTCTTTTGGACTATAATGTCATGAGAGGAAGTAGGAAGACCTGCCTAAAACTTGACGTTTCCAAAGATTATGATAGTGTTAGATGGGAGAAACTATGGTGGATCATGCAGCAGATGTGATTTAATGAACAATGTATTGGCTGGATGAAACAATGTATTGGTACTACTAGCTACTCTATCATATTAATGCTACATCTGCATGCCTCTTTAGGGGAGGTAACAAGTTGCGCCAAGGCGACCCCTTGTCTCCTCTTTTGTTTGTGATCGTCATGGAATATTTCTCAAGGAAGATGAAACAAGCTGAAGAACGGAAGGAAATAAAGCCTTATACAGTCCATGGTACAAAGGTAATGACGCATTTGATTTTTGCGGATGACGTTCTAGTTTTTGTAGAATCCAAACAACAATATTTGGAAAATCTTAAAAGCCTTCTGGAAAAGTTCGAGAAGCAAATGAGACTGTGTGTTAATGAAAACAAAACACATATCTTCTTGTCTAAGAACTGCTACCAGATGGAGGACAGACTTACTCAGGATATGGGAGTATAGAGGGGTGAATTCTCAACAAAATATCTGAGATTTCCCCTCACTGATGGTAACCTTCACGTCAAAGATTTTACCGAGTACATGGATAAGGTGGAGCAAATGGTTAACAGATGGCCTACGCAAAAGACATCCATGGCAGGACGCAGGACTTTGATAAAAGATGCCATAGAGGGACTTCTCATTTTCTGGGTACAACAAGGCAAAATTCTCAGATCTATTATGGATATAATTGAAATGAAGTTGCCTAATTTTCTATGGGGAAGTGAACATCATCCTATGAAGTATTCCAGATTGGCTTTTCCAACAGATGAAGGAGGGCTGAATTTGAAGACTCCTAGAGACATCGCTAGATGGGGATCCATGAGAAGGCTTGTTGCTTTTTAGGAAGGTACATCTACTTGGGGAAATTGGATGAGAGACAGATATCTAAGAGGGCTGGATTTTAAGCCAAAAATAAGGGAAGGATATTCAAGGACCATCAACGTCATGAGGGAAATATGGTCGCAAACCAAACACTTATTTGTCGCTAATGATTCTGGAGGATGGCAGCTTAAAGACAAGAAGATATGCATATGGGAGAAGACCCGGACAAGAGGAGAAAATGACCTATTGGGCGACCAGATATGGACCGGCAGGTATGTGCCGAAATGGAGCACATGTGTTTATAAATTTCTGCACAATGTTCTTGCTACTTTGGATAGAATAAAGAGTTGGAATTATGATATCCCTACTGTATGCTTGCTATGCGGGGAAAAGGAAGAAAGTCATAGCCACCTGGTGGGTGAATGCAATTTCACAAAGGAGATTTGGGAGTATCTTTACAGAGAATTCAAATTATAGATTCAACTTCTTACTGATCTGAGAAGAATGATTAATAGGTGTGGCGGTAATGAGAAGAAAAATCTCTTATTTGCTGGTCTATGCTTCCATATATGGGAAGATAGGAATGCTAGAAGACACCAAGGAAAGTCCATGAATGCCATAAGCATTGCTGTAAAAATATGTAAATGTGTTAGACGTATATTATGTATTAGCTAGCTGAGTGAGTTGTATCTTTGCTTTGGGTGTATGGCATTGGGCCTACATGTAATCTTGACCTCCTATATTTTTAGGAGGAATATCGGAATATACTTACGTAATTTCTATACATACATACATACATACATACATACATACATACATGCCAACAAGGAGTGGCTCAAGTGGTCAAGCACGGTGTCTCCTCATGAAGGGACCCAGGTTCAAATCCCGATTGCCGTCTTGATTTACCACCCTCCCGGGCGTTCGGCCTCCGCCACGGGCATGGGAGAGGGGGGAGAAATATTTCTCTCTTAATCCCATACATACATACATGCAGTCGACAAGGGAATAGCCCAGTTGGTGAATTTCACTGGTCCCCAAAGAAGGGACCCGGGTTCGAAACCACACGGAGAAGCATCTCTTGATTTATTATCCTCCCGGGTGTCCGGCCTCCACCACGGGTTATGGGAGCGGGGGAGAGAAATATTTCTCTCTTAATCCCATACGTACATACATACATACATACATACATACATACATATACATATACATATATATTGATTCTGATATATATATATATACATATATATATATACACACACACACACATATATATATAGACAATGTATAAAACACCTGCGTTTCCCTATAGGGTTACTATGGTGATCGTGTATGCGAACGGCGGAGGCCGACCCAGGGTGGGATGCCCATGCTGATGGCTACTCCGGAAACCAACATCCACCAATCCAATACAACTTCCACCAAGACTACCCCGTCCACCACCACACCACCACCAAAACTCAATCCTAATACTGTAACATACTAGATCTCGGACCCTACCCTGGAAGTTGACATTTCGGACTTAGCTAAACAACATTGAAGGTTAGACCTAAATAGATGTTTAGTATAATCCCAATGAGATAATGCATGCATAGATCACCTTAATGTAACCTAATGTTATAACATTAATCTTAGGTTTATAATGGATATATTAAATATGCCACATAACTCATTTGTTAATAATATGAAGATAAGAAACTTAATTGGATGAATAATTTGGATAATGGACCATTAATGGACCATATGACATATCTTATAAAAATAAGTCTCAAAAGTGTAAACAAACTTCAAATCCAAAATCTACATATCAAAATTAGCCTACATGCCAAATTGCATCTAATTTGGACTACCTTGAAATATTAGGATAAGTTTAGGAGAGAGAAAATGAGTAAAAGGCATAAGTAATGAATAATGCAATTATATAACTTAAAAATAAGGAAATAATGAAAAATTCATATTCAACACATCAAAAATAACTTGTAGATGAAGTTTGGTCCAATTTGGATGTTGTTTGTGCAAGTTATGCAATTTTAGGTACATTCTGGACTTTTTTGCAATTTACCCAATTGGGAGGTTTTATTTACAAATTGTCACATGCATTATAATCCTTATATATTCCCTTACCATTATCAAGTTTTTGAACCATTGGGCACCTAGTTTCACCTTGGTTTGAAGGTGTTTCTTTCCAAGGGCATTTTAGGGATTACTCTCTTTATAAATGAGCTTATATTTAGAAGCTATCAACCAATGGGGTTATTTCTTTGATCGAAGATCGGTTGGGATGTCCTATAAGTGTCCATAAACTAACATTTGATATTCAAGAAACCTCTATGATCTATCCTCTTGCATGGCCATGATTCCCTAGGCCAAGGACACATGGAAAGCTCGATGGACGCCTCATGCTTGACTTCTTCCTTATCCATAAAGGTTTACATGTCCATAGGCACCCTTAGCATTGAACACATGGAAAGTAACTTGACACCTCGTGCTTGACTTATTCCTTATCCATAAAGGCTTGCATGTCCATGGACACCCTTATACATGACACATGGGAAGTCTCATAGACACCTCATACTTGACCTCTTTCTTTATATAGACATATCTACCCCTTTCCAACTCCAAATTAAAAAACTCTTTCTCTTCTTTCTTTCCTCTAGCTTAGAGAATAACTCCTACTCTGTTTGGCCATGAAGGTTCTGTCCCAAGGTAAAAGAAGTAGGGTTGTCAATGGGGAGGGTATGGGGAGGGTAAGCTCTTACCCTTACCCTTACCCACCAAGTCTGGCGGGTAAGGGTATGGGTAATTCCCCACTCTACCAATATCCTTACCCTCCCCTTACCCTTACCTTCTTACCCACAGGGTAAATGGGGAGGGTAAGGGTGAAGTGGGAAATTTATATGTCATATTCAAATTTGTGGTGATATTAACAATAATGGTCTAGCTAGTACATTCACATATTTGAGTGAAATATCAAGATGTTCCATAATGGATTTTAAAATCCAATATGTTTCTAAGTAATATTCTACAAGTGTTTTATTGAATGCAACATTGGTGTGTGAAAAAATAAATTATTCCTAGTAGATTAAGACTGCTACGTTAAAATGATATTAAAGGACAATATGTCATAGAGAGTTATTCTTAGAAACATGCATATCTTATACCCTCTAAAATTTTTTGCATCAAAAAAAGCACAAATAAAATAGATAACACCACCGCACATATGTATCAAATGATACATTAAAGATTAAATCTTGTTATTATATACATGTTTGCCTTACACCACAAATTATTTAATCGAACATAGACTACTTATATACATGTGTCTTGCACCTCCAAAACAGTGTTGCATACACAACCAAGTTAACTATATAAGAAGTAGAAAAGAATATCATGTATTATTTAAAATTATGACCCCATAATATTAAATATTACATAGATTCAAACAACATATGACCATACATTTAATATAGTATACATAAATATTTGCGGGTAGCGGGTTAGAGGGTATGGGTAACGGCTTACCCTTACCCTTACCCACTAAGGTAGCGGGTTAGAGGGTAGCGAGTAGGTGGGTAAAGGGTAATAAAATCCTTTACCCTTACCCTTCCCCTACAGGGTATAGGTAAAGGGTAAATGGGTTTACCCTTACCCATTGACAGCCCTAAAAAGAAGGTGCCTACCTTGGTGAAGAAGGCTTCTAGGGTTCCAAAATTTACTCTATTTAGGGTTTCTAAAGCTCCTCCTTGGTTATTTCGACCAAAACTAGTAAGTTTTCTCATTTCCTTCTCTATTTTCATGTTGTTAGTCTTCCTTCCACCTTCCTCCAGGTCGTAAACCTGGTATTCCATGGTGAAACCCCACCTAGATCCCTTAAACACCCCATCTCCATGTTCTTTTATTAGGGTTTTTCACCTCTAAAGTGGAGAAGGTGCTTCTTGCTCACGATAGGAGCTTTGTTGAAGAAATCAGCCTCTCTAAGCTTGGTAAACTTACTTATTGGACCTGTCCACCTTCACTAGAGGTTCTTTGGAGGCCTAGGCTTGGGTCTAGGACTGACTTGGACTGTTTAGACTCTGAAGTTGAGGTATGATGTATCCCCTATTCATCTATGCTGAGCAATTCACCTATGCTTATTCATTCTCTTTGTCCTATGGACATTAGCCTATACACAATGTCTTTTCTTTTGAAAATCATGGTTCTGTGAATACCTTATTTTATATTGATCATGTACTAATGGATATTCTTTTGAACTCTTATCTTATGCTTTGTTCATGATGGAACTCTAAAAGATGACATGTGATGTGTTTTGCCCACGTATGAGATAGATGTAACATCCCTGACCTGGGTTATGAGTTAACCCTAGGTGTTTTGCCTAAATATGTGAATAAATCTTTGAGATTAACTCTGAGTATGTAATTAAGTTTCTCAGAAACATATATTTCAGTATTTGCTCCTTTTTAATTAAAGTTGTAGCATTGTTTTGATATACAGGGACCTATGTGCAATTTACCCAGTTGAAAGGGTTAGCTTGCAATTTTCACATGATGAGATGTTCCTCTGATGTTGAGACATCATGAGAATCTCTTTGGCAAAGTTTGAGGGATTTCCCAAGCTAGAGCACCAAGGTGCAGTTGTGGAAGCAATCCCAGGGCTTGAAAACCCTAATTTGGGGTAAAATGCAATTTACCCAAATAAAGGGATGCAATTTGTAAAGAATTTCATCTAAAGTATCTTTTTAGACTCTTGCCATTATTTAGAGAAGAAATGATGAGGAATTCACCTCAATTGAGTTATCAAGTTAAGAAATAGGCTTTGTGATTAAATAATTAGGGTATATGTGCAATATCCCTTTAAGTATGAACTTTATTATTAGATTGTTCTTCCTTGCCTTCTTTTCTATAACTTAAGATAAGGATTGTACTTAGAATAAAGAGGAAAGGACAAGCAAGTAATAAAGGAAGGACTTAGTTGGAATTAAGGGAAACTTATGAACTAATGTTGAAAATCCTACCCCATGTATATAAGCTCTCCTTCCCTTAGTTGCAAGGGAACTCACTCTTCGTTCCCTTACTGTTTCATTTCACCAAAGACGACCAAGGACTGCCTTGGAGCTAAGGAGGACGAACAAGGGGTGCAAGGTAGGTTTAAACCCCTCTTCTTGCCTAATTCCATGGTTAAAACTCGAATTCAAGGTCATCTTCATGGCTAACTCTTGAAACCCTACCTTTCTAGCCGTCTCTTTTCATCCTTCCTTGGAGTTTTCACCTTGGCCAACCTGTGGGAACTCAAGGACGCCATTAGAGCTTGGAGCTTGAAAGCTTGGAGCTCAAGAAGCAAGCTTTAGGTGGGTTTTATAACTCTAAACCCATGCTTTACTATGTGCATCTTTATATGCGATTTGATGATAGCTCTTAGTATTTTCCTACTTTTCCCTGATATTTTGCAAGCAAACACGTGGGATATCTGTACTGTTCTTGAGCTAGAAGATGAAGGCGTGATTTCCAAGAAAAACCCACCGCTTTTCTTTTCCTTAAACGGTCCTAACAGTTTGCTCTCTCGGACTCAAGACCGCGAGGTGAGCAAACGGTCTCGAGATCGCGACAGGGCAAACGGTGTCAAGACCGTTTGGCCCCATTGACCGAGCGTGGACCGTATAATAAATATGTTTCTAATTATATAGGCTAATTACCCTCAAAATTTGGGAGACTAACTCCAACGGAATCGGGAGATATGACCTTTTTAAGTCACAACTTTAAATGAATTAATTGCTGATTTTCAAACGGTCTGAAATTGCCTTTTTGGGCAAACGGTCTCAAGACCGTGTAAGGTCGTTGACTAAGCGTTGACCGTATGAGATTACTGTTCAAAATTATTTTAATTAACAACTCACCAAGTTTGATGGTCTAATTCCAAACGGGCTAAGAGTTGAAGGGTGAATACTAGGGTTAACCCTAGATAAAATCAGTACTGAAATTATGGTGACCTAATTAGGGTTTTTAGGGTTGATTGACCTAAACGGTCTCAAGACCATTTGGGGGTCACCAAACGGTCTCAAGACCGTGAGGGCAATCAACCAAGACCGTTTGGAGGTCTGGGGTCAAGATTTGTTGACCAATTGAAGGTACAATTACACCAAATTACTTTGCAATTAAATATTGATATAATCATCAACTCAATGGGTCAGACCTTGATGAATCTGCACTAGAATCCAAAATTTGGATGGGCAAACGGTCTCAAGACCGTTTGGAACTCATCCAAACGGTCTCAAGACCGAGAGGACAATCACCCAAGACCGTTTTAAGGTCTAGGGTTGAGTAATTTGACCAATTGAGGACCCAATTGCAAATAAGTTATCAATTTAATCAAAATTCTGTTTTGTGGTTCAATCATGGTTCAACCCCTATCAAATCACCTTAGACTTTGATGAAATCTTGGGCAAACGGTCTTAAGACCATGTGGGGTCCACCCACATGACCTCAAGACCGTTTGGGCCAAGTTTGGGCCCAATTGGAGCTCAATTGAAGGGTTCAACCTTGTGTTGATGCACACTGTTGAGTGTTGATGGGTGAACATTGATAGACCCTAATTGAATCGATTTCAATCCTACTTGGTCAACAATTGAGGGTCAATTGGTTGACCAATTGGTCAAGCATAATCTTGATTAACCCAATCCATAAGTGGTCAACATAGATTGGACCTTTTGAAGGCTTCAACATCGTTTGACATTAGTGGTTGCACCTTTGAGCCTTGTTGAAGGACCAAGTGGCTGAGACCATGAGAGCCTCGCGGTCTCAAGACCGTGAGAGGGCTCACGGTCTCAAGACCGTGAGGGGGCTCACGGTCTCAAGACCGAGAGGAGGCTCGCGGTCTCAAGACCGTGAAGGGCCTCGCGGTCCTGAGGTCAAAGAAGGGCAAACGGTCTTCATGACCCTCGCGGTCTCAACTCAAATTGGTCTTCGCGGTCTCAACATTTACTTGAACCAATGGGAGGCTTCGCGGTCTTGAACCCTTGAAGAGGCTCGCGGTCTTGAAGCCTAATGGGGCTCGCAGTCTTGGAGTTAGAAAGAGGCTCGCGGTCTTGGAGGGTCAATGTGGGCAAACGGTCAACACTTTCAACCAATTTCAACCCAATTAATGATTAATGATTGAAATTAATCAATGTGATTCAAGGTTGACCACATTCAATCATTTGATGATGTAAATGGTTCAATGTTGCTCAAATCAAACCCTAATGACAACCTAGGATATTAAGGGGTTATTTGACTAAGGTTTTGACCATGATGATGATCAATGGGGTGAATTACCAATATACCCCTGAAGGATCAATTGAGTTATATCTTGCTCAATTCAAACTCTAATTACATGAGAATGATGTTTTTAGTCATAATGACCCTATCCAACTTGATCTAGTCTAATGTTATCATACACCATTAGTATGATGAAAGAGACAGTACTTCTAGAGAGAGAAAGTACCCTAGTGAGAGAAAGTAACTCTAATCATATAATGGTGATGTTTTTGGCTATATTAGCCTATGATGACTCAATCCAACCTATTTTAGAGTGATGTTGACATCACCTAACCTTATGATGAGAGAGAAAGTACTTCTAGAGAGAGAAAGTACTTCTAGAGAGAGAAAGTACCCTTTTTAAATGGAAACTCAATTGAAGCATTCCCAATACACAAAAATGAGCATAATTAGGGTATGATCCATCTGTGTGAGATCATAGAAACCCTAATTATGATAAATGGTGAACCTTTAACTAATCCAAGAGTATCAATGAAGATGTTACTCATACATGATGATGTTATGAGTTTAATTCACCTCGATGTGAATAGTAAACCCTAATTCAAGGGTGATGACATGTAATGTGAATAGTAAACCCTAATTCAAGGGTAATGGCATGCTTTTGAGTATTAAACTCTATTTGATTTGAATTAGAGATTTAACTCTTATGACAAGAGTAGGAAGTACATTCCTTATTGTTGCATTACCTTTATCAGATGTATTAACCATGCAGGTTCTGATATGAAGGTAATCATATCCAGGTATGGATGTTGATGTTATATTCATTAAAGGCATGTTGTTAGCCTTATGAATAAGTAAAGTAATCTGATGCCTTGCCAGTGGCATCCTATGCTGAAAATGGGCTATGAGAGCCATGAATACCATCAAGGTCATGCCTTAGAGATGACTTGTGATGAGGATAATGAGAAATGATGATTGATATAAGTTAGGCCTGTTACATTTAGTATTCTTCTTTTATAGCTGCTATGCTACTGTTATTGTTTGAAGAACAATGTATGCTGTTAAAGAATACTGAATGTACCTAACTAATCAAGTATAATGTAGAGCCCTGATCATAGATCCATCATTGTCAGAAATTAAGTGATGGAGAAACAGGTTTTCCTCAGGGAACTCCTGGAGCACATACTTTTGAGTATGTGGGGTACATGGATGTGTAGAACCTTACATCCTAGTGTAGGAAAGTGATGTAGATGTGGAATCCATCCATCCTTCACTATAGTTCCATACCGTATCAGTGGTAGGTAAACATTAAACCTCCTGATGACGAAGAAAGCACATATATCTGTATCAGTGGTAGGTAAATATGAAACCTCCTGATGACAAAGAGAGTACAGAACGCCACTGTGACTCTAGAATAGCGAAGGACCAGTTTACCCTGGTGAGCTATAGTAGTAGAGACACGAGATGTCCTACAAGTGATCCTCTTACTGACTAAGGAAGGTGAAGGTCATGAGAATCCGGCTCTCTTAATGACCTATGTATGATACTGATGCGGCTTCTCAGCGATTAGTTGGAGTATGAGTGGTAAGCCTCATCTCCACAGGGCATAATGTTGTTTGTAAAACATAATCAACCATGTAGTATAATTTGTTAGAGATGCCTCCAAGTTAGTTGATTGATGTTACATTGCAATAATGTTGATATTCTCCATATCTCCTAATTTGTAGAGATCTTGTTATACCTGCAACTGTTATAGAATACTCTGAAGGCTTTACTGCTTAAAATATTCTTTGATGTTACTATAAAGCTTCTGGCAAAGAGTTATAACTCTCGCTGGGACAATTATGTATAATTGTCTCACCCCGTAGGCTTCAACTTTTTAGGTGGACGTCGGAGACGAAGGAACCAGCCTACAGGTGACCAGTCTCAGCAGCAGCAGCACCAGGGGCAGCAATAATCTCAGGTGGAGATTTGTCCTGCCATGTGGTGTAGTTAGAGTCAGTCCTATGTGTCCTTTGTACTCTCAGGTCTTGGAGTCTTGTGTTATGTGATCTTGAGATTTTGTATCTTGATGTATATAATTACTCAAGAAGTAATTATCCTGAGATGTAAACAGTTACCTCTCTTTATGAAGGGAGTTTTTATGGATACAAGTTCTTATCTCAAAAAGTTTTAATTTCCCGTGATTTTTGTCTTCCGCTGATTACCGATTCGCTTCCGCTAAGTTTTAATCGTGTTTATGTCATGGTTTGGAGATCAGAGCCCACAACTAGTGGTATCAGAGCTCCAGGTTCAGTCGAGTCTACAGAGGCATAGGACTTAGGATGTCGAGTCTACCTTTAGTACTCCTTCCTCATCTAATAGAATCTTCTGCTCCTCAGGAGAAGAAGATACATAAGAATGTCAGAACATCATGATGAGCACGTGGTAGAGAGTAGTGCTAGTGCACCTCGAGGCAGTGCAAGAGTTCCGAGAATAGAACAACCAGCACCTGAGTCGCCAAGAGAGCCACCCCAGTTCGACCCAGCTGACATGAGTGATCCAGCTGTACAGACGATGTTCGGGCAGTTTATGACTGTCATGACACATATAACCGATAGGATGCCCATTCCTGCACCTAGGGCACCTGTCCAGCCTGAAGCACAAGGTATCGGTAAGACGTTCGAACGACTTCGTCGTGTCGGAGCTACCGAGTAATTCGGAACTGCCGACCCTGCAGATGCTGACTTATGGTTGACAGAGTTGGAGAAGGCTTTCAGGATTCTTATGATTCCGGAAGCTGAGAAGGTTAGACATGCTATTTATCTTCTCAAAGGCAGTGCTGGTCACTGGTGGAACATGGAAGAGCAGAAGAGACCTGGAGTAGAGTTCTCATGGGAAGAGTTTCGTCGGGAATTTATCAATAGATATTTTCCAAAGACCTTCCTAGATGAGAAGATCTCTCAGTTTGAGAAACTAAGGCAGGGTATGATGAACATTAGTGAATATGAAGCTAAGTTCATGGAGTTGTTGCGGTTCTGTCCGCACATGGCCGCTACGGATGAGGAAAGAATCAGAAGATTCGAGAAGGGTTTGAATTCCGATATGTCAACCCCTGTGTCTGCCTTAGAAAACAGAGAGAGATTCTCTACCTTCGTTGAGTCAGTCCGAAGGATAGAGAGATCTGTGGTTGAGAAAAGACAAACCCATAAAAGATACCCACAGTTCCAGGGTTCTTCATCTAGGGATTCCAAGAAACCTAGATTCTCTGCACCTAACCCTCCACCACCCAGATTGAGTTTTCAAACTCAATGGACACCAAGCAGAGGTAGAGGACGAAGTCAACCGCTTCAAGGGACGCACAGTTCTGCATCAGTGTCAGTTACTGGACCACCCAGACCACAGCAACAGGAGAAGAGTTGCTACAACTGTGGTAAGGTGGGACACTTGATGAAGGATTGCCGTTCTAGGCCTGTCAGTGTGACACAACAAACTCCGAGACAGAATCAACATGGATCTCAGAATAGAAAACATCAAGGAGCAGCTCGAGGACGTGGACAAGCGTCTCAAGCTGGATCATCAGCACCACCTCAACACCAGGCGACTGCGAGGTTCTATGCTATGAACCCACCTGAAGCAGTGGTCAATCCACGGGTAGTGGCAGGTCAGATGAAACTTTTATATTCTGATATGTCTATATCCTGTGTTGTATCCGTTCTGATTGATCCGGGTGCTACGCACTCTTTCATCACTCGTGAAGTGATTCGTAACTGCAATGTGACTGTTAGCCATAGAGCAGATAGTTTGTTGTTAGAGACTCCGTTGAGTGGGTCTGCCGTTTTGATGGAGGTATGTTCTCCCTGCATCCTTTTCTTTTCTGACCATCGCATTCAAGTGGATCTTATACCACTTGATATGCAGGGATTTGATATAATCCTCGGGATGGATACCTTAGAAAGGTATAGAGTTGTCTTGGATTGTGAGTCCAAGTTGGCTGTGTTTGCTGATGAAAGCAACACATGGATCTTTCAAGGTGAAAGAAAGATTCTGCCCACCTGTCTTGTGTCAGCTATGGTTGCTGATAAGCTGTTGAGGCAAGGATGTTATGCATTCTTAGCCCATGTGGTAGATATTACCAAGGAAAGTTCCAATCCTGCCGAAGTTCCCATAGTCAGGGAATTCGAAGATGTGTTTCCTGAAGAACTTCCTGGTATACCACCACCTCGGGAGATTGATTTTGAAATTAATCTGATCCCAGATACAAAACCCATAGCTCAAACTCCGTATAGGATGGCGCCTGCCGAGATGGCAGAACTCAAGAAACAGCTTCAAGAGTTACTTGAGAGAGGTTTTATCCGACCGAGTACTTCACCTTGGGGTGCTCCGGTCTTGTTTGTTAAAAAGAAAGATGGGTCAATGTGGTTGTGCATCGACTATAGACAATTCAATAAAGTAACAATAAAGAATAAGTATCCTCTGCCGAGGATTGATGATCTCTTTGACCAGTTGCGTGGTGCAACAGTCTTTTCAAAGATAGACTTGAGGTCTGGATATCACCAACTCCGTATTAAGGATAGTGACATATCCAAGTCTGCCTTTAGGACAAGATATGGTCACTATGAGTTCACGGTTATGTCGTTTGGACTAACCAATGCACCAGCTGCATTTATGGAACTCATGAATAGAGTTTTTCGACCTTTCCTTGATCAGTGTGTTGTCGTCTTCATAGATGACATACTGATTTATAGTAAGGATGCCCAGCAGCATGAGCAGCATCTTCGCCAAGCTTTGACCTTGCTAAGAGAACATAAGTTGTACGCCAAGTTTAGCAAGTGTGAGTTCTGGCTGCCGGAGGTATCTTTTCTTGGACATGTAATATCCGCCTCGGGAATTCGTGTTGACCCTACAAAGGTAGAATCTGTTCTACAATGGGAACAACCGAAAACACCGACGGAGATCCGATGTTTCTTGGGGTTAGCTGGCTATTATCGAAGGTTCATTAAGAGCTTTAGTTCTATAGCTTTACCTTTGACCAAGTTAACCCGAAAAGATGTTCCTTTTTCTTGGAGTGATAAGTGTCAACAATCTTTCCAGCTGCTGAAGGAGAGGTTGACAAGTGCACCTGTGCTAGTGCTACCTGAACAAGGAAAAGGGTATATAGTTTTCTGTGATGCTTCCAAAAATGGACTAGGATGTGTGTTGATGCAGGATAAACAAGTGATTTCTTTTGCTTCCCGACAGCTTAAGAAACACGAGGAGAATTATCCAACACACGATCTGGAGTTAGCAGATGTGGTTCATGCTTTGAAGATCTGGAGACATTATCTCTACGGAGAGACATTCCAGATTTTCACATACCACAAAAACCTTAAGTATATCTTCTCTCAGCATGAGCTCAACATGAGGCAACGTCGCTGGATGGAGTTAATCAAGGACTACGACTGTACAATTGATTACCATCCAGGTAAGGCCAATGTTGTTGCAGATGCCTTGAGTAGGAAATCAGCAACATCAACCATGAATAGAGCACAACTAAACTCTTTAGTATGCTCTAGGAGAGATATGCTTATCTCTTTAAGGCAAGACAATGTACAGTTGAAAGTGTCATTGTTAACCGGTTTGTTAGCTGAAATGCATATTAAACCTACCCTAAGAGAGCAGATTAAAGAAGCACAGCTAGGTGATGCTGCAGTTCAACATATAAGATCTGAGTATGGAAATGAGAAGCAAGATGGTTTTCATGACTCAAAAGATCAAGTAGCTTGTTATAATGTAAGAATGATAGTGTCGGATGTGGACAACTTAAGGAAGTTAGTCCTGGAAGAAGCCCATTCTTCCATGTATGCTATGCATCCAGGGAGCACCAAGATGTATCAGAATTTGAAGGATCTGTATTGGTGGCCTGGGATGAAGAAGGACGTTGCAGAGTTTGTTCTGAGGTGTCCTGTGTGTCAGCAAGTTAAAGCTGAACACCAGAAGCCTGCAGGAACAATGCAACCTTTACCCATATCACAGTGGAAGTGGGACCATGTGACCATGGACTTTGTTGTTGGCCTACCCAGGACAAGCAAAGGACATGATTCCATTTGGGTAATTGTTGATAGGTTGACTAAGACAGCACATTTCTTACATGTCAAAACAACCTATTCTGCTGAAAGGTTATCAGAGTTGTATGTTCAAGAGATAGTGCGTTTGCACGGAGTTCCTGTCACAATAGTTTCTGACAGAGGTCCTCAGTTTACAAGTCGTTTTTGGGAACAGTTGCACAAAGCCTTAGGCACCAAGCTAAGGTTTAGTACGGCCTTTCATCCACAGACTGATGGACAGTCGGAAAGGACCATACAAACCTTAGAAGACCTGTTGCGAGCATGTGTTCTCCAGTTCACCGGAAGTTGGAATCTACACCTAAGCTTGATAGAGTTTGCCTATAACAATAGCTATCAGCATAGTATTGATATGGCACCTTATGAAGCCTTATATGGTAGACGTTGTAGATCACCCTTGTGTTGGTTTGAGACTGGTGAGCACCAGTTGTTAGGTCCTGACCTGGTGCAGCAAACCACAGAAAAGATTAAAGTTATACAACATAAGATTAAGACTGCTCAGGATAGGCAGAAATCTTATGCTGACAAACGTCGTAGACCCTTAGAGTTCCAGGTTGGAGACAGAGTGTATCTTAAGGTCTCACCTTGGAAAGGGGTCCTTCGTTTTGGAAGGAAGGGGAAGTTAGCTCCTAGATATATGGGGCCTTATCCAATCATTGAACGGATTGGAAAGGTAGCATATAAACTAGAGCTTCCCCCAGAATTATAGAGGTTACATCCTGTGTTTCACATTTCTATGTTGAAGAAATGTCACCCAGACACCGAGTCAGTTCTACAACCTATGGAGGTAGAATTGAATGATGACATATCCTATGAGGAGGGACCAATGTCAATCCTTGATAAACGAATTAAAAAGTTAAAGAAGAAAGATATAAGTCTTGTGAATGTCCTCTGGAACCATCGTGGTATTGAAGAAGCCACTTGGGAGTTAGAGTATGAGATGAGAAGGAAGTATCCTGCCCTTTTCTCATAGTATGTTTTATCGATTTCGGGGACGAAATCCTTGTAAGGGGTGGATAATTTGTAACATCCCTGACCTGGGTTATGAGTTAACCCTAGGTGTTTTGCCAAAATATGTGAATAAATCTTTGAGATTAACTCTGAGCATGTAATTAAGTTTCTCAGAAACATATATTTCAGTATTTGCTCCTTTTTAATTAAAGTTGTAGCATTGTTTTGATATACAGGGACCTATGTGCAATTTACCTAGTTGAAAGGGTTAGCTTGCAATTTTCACATGATGAGATGTTCCTCTGATGTTGAGACATCATGAGAATCTCTTTGGAAAAGTTTGAGGGATTTCCCAAGCTAGAGCACCAAGGTGCAGCTGTGGAAGCAATCCCAGGGCTTGAAAACCCTAATTTGGGGTAAAATGCAATTTACCCAAATAAAGGGATGCAATTTGTAAAGAATGTCATATAAAGTATCTTTTTAGACTCTTGCCATTATTTAGAGAAGAAATGATGAGGAATTCACCTCAATTGAGTTATCAAGTTAAGAAATAGGCTTTGTGATTAAATAATCAGGGTATATGTGCAATATCCCTTTAAGTATGAACTTTATTATTAGATTGTTCTTCCTTGCCTTCTTTTCTATAACTTAAGATAAGGATTGTCCTTAGAATAAAGAGGAAAGGACAAGCAAGTAATAAAGGAAGGACTTAGTTGGAATTAAGGGAAACTTATGAACTAATGTTGAAAATCCTACCCCATGTATATAAGCTCTCCTTCCCTTAGTTGCAAGGGAACTCACTCTTCGTTCCCTTACTGTTTCATTTCACCAAAGACGACCAAGGACTGCCTTGGAGCTAAGGAGGACGAACAAGGGGTGCAAGGTAGGTTTAAACCCCTCTTCTTGCCTAATTCCATGGTTAAAACTCGAATTCAAGGTCATCTTCATGGCTAACTCTTGAAACCCTACCTTTCTAGCCGTCTCTTTTCATCCTTCCTTGGAGTTTTCACCTTGGCCAACCTGTGGGAACTCAAGTACGCCATTAGAGCTTGGAGCTTGAAAGCTTGGAGCTCAAGAAGAAAGCTTTAGGCGGGTTTTATAACTCTAAACCCATGCTTTACTATGTGCATCTTTATATGCGATTTGATGATAGCTCTTAGTATTTCCCTACTTTTCCCAGATATTTTGCAAGCACACCCGTGGGATATCTGTACTGTTCTTGAGCTAGAAGCTGAAGGCGTGATTTCCAAGAAACACCCACCGCTTTTCTTTTCCTTAAACGGTCCTAACAGTTTTCTCTCTCGGACTCAAGACCGCGAGGTGAGCAAACGGTCTCGAGATCGCGACAGGGAAAACGGTCTCAAGACCGTTTGGCCCCGTTGACCGAGCATGGACCGTATAATAAATCTGTGCCTAATTATATAGGCTAATTACCCTCAACATTTGGGAGACGCACTCCAAAGGAATCGGGAGATATGACCTTTTTAAGTCACAACTTTAAATGAATTAATTGCTGATTTTCAAACGGTCTGAAATTGCCTTTTTGGGCAAACGGTCTCAAGACCGTGTAAGGTCATTGACTAAGCGTTGACCGTATGAGATTACTGTTCACAATTATGTTAATTAACAACTCACCAAGTTTGATGGTCTAATTCCAAACGGGCTAAGATTTGAAGGGTGAATACTAGGGTTAACCCTAGATAAAATCAGTACTGAAATTATGGTGACCTAATTAGGGTTTTTAGGGTTGATTGACCTAAACGGTCTCAAGACCGTTTGGGGGTCACCAAACGGTCTCAAGACCGTGAGGGCAATCAACCAAGACCTTTTGGAGGTCTGGGGTCAAGATTTGTTGACCAATTGAAGGTACAATTACACCAAATTACTTTGCAATTAAATATTGATATAATCATCAACTCAATGGGTCAGACCTTGATGAATCTGCACTAGAATCCAAAATTTGGATGGGCAAACGGTCTCAAGACCGTTTGGAACTCATCCAAACGGTCTCAAGACCGAGAGGACAATCACCCAAGACCGTTTGAAGGTCTAGGGTTGAGTAATTTGACCAATTGAGGACCCAATTGCAAATAAGTTATCAATTTAATCAAAATTCTGTTTTGTGGTTCAATCATGGTTCAACCCCTATCAAATCACATTAGACTTTGATGAAATCTTGGGAAAACGGTCTTAAGACCATGTGGGGTCCACCCACATGACCTCAAGACCGTTTGGGCCAAGTTTGGGCCCAATTGGAGCTCAATTGAAGGGTTCAACCTTGTGTTGATGCACACTGTTGAGTGTTGATGGGTGAACATTGATAGACCCTAATTGAATCGATTTCAATCCTACTTGGTCAACAATTGAGGGTCAATTGGTTGACCAATTGGTCAAGAATAATTTTGATTAACCCAATCCATAAGTGGTCAACATAGATTGGACCTTTTGAAGGCTTCAACATCATTTGACATTAGTGGTTGCACCTTTGAGCCTTGTTGAAGGACCAAGTGGCTGAGACCATGAGAGCCTCGCGGTCTCAAGACCGTGAGAGGGCTCGCGGTCTCAAGACCGTGAGAGGGCTCGCGGTCTCAAGACCATGAGGGGGCTCACGGTCTCAAGACCGAGAGGAGGCTCGTGGTCTCAAGACCGCGAAGGGCCTCGCGGACCTGAGGTCAAAGAAGGGCAAACGGTCTTCATGACCCTCGCGGTCTCAACTCAAATTGGTCTTCGCGGTCTCAACATTTACTTGAACCAATGGGAGGCTTCGCGGTCTTGAACCCTTGAAGAGGCTCGCGGTCTTGAAGCCTAAGGGGGCTCGCAGTCTTGGAGTTAGAAAGAGGCTCGCGGTCTTGGAGGGTCAATGTGGGCAAACGGTCAACACTTTCAACCAATTTCAACCCAATTAATGATTAATGATTGAAATTAATCAATGTGATTCAAGGTTGACCACATTCAATCATTTGATGATGTAAATGGTTCAATGTTGCTCAAATCAAACCCTAATGACAACCTAGGACATTAAGGGGTTATTTGACTAAGGTTTTGACCATGATGATGATCAATGGGGTGAATTACCAATATACCCCTGAAGGATCAATTGAGTTATATCTTGCTCAATTCAAACTCTAATTACATGAGAATGATGTTTTTAGTCATAATGACCCTATCCAACTTGATCTAGTCTAATGTTATCATCCACCATTAGTATGATGAAAGAGACAGTACTTCTAGAGAGAGAAAGTACCCTAGAGAGAGAAAGTAACTCTAATCATATAATGGTGATGTTTTTGGCTATATTAGCCTATGATGACTCAATCCAACCTATTTTAGAGTGATGTTGACATCACATAACCTTATGATGAGAGAGAAAGTACTTCTAGAGAGAGAAAGTACTTCTAGAGAGAGAAAGTACCCTTTTTAAATGGAAACTCAATTGAAGCATTCCCAATACACAAAAATGAGCATAATTAGGGTATGATCCATCTGTGTGAGATCATAGAAACCCTAATTATGATAAATGGTGAACCTTTAACTAATCCAAGAGTATCAATGAAGATGTTACTCATACATGATGATGTTATGAGTTTAATTCACCTCGATGTGAATAGTAAACCCTAATTCAAGGGTGATGACATGTAATGTGAATAGTAAACCCTAATTCAAGGGTAATGGCATGCTTTTGAGTATTAAACTCTATTTGATTTGAATTAGAGATTTAACTCTTATGACAAGAGTAGGAAGTACATTCCTTATTGTTGCATTACCTTTATCAGATGTATTAACCATGCAGGTTCTGATATGAAGGTAATCATATCCAGGTATGGATGTTGATGTTATATTCATTAAAGGCATGTTGTTAGCCTTATGAATAAGTAAAGTAATCTGATGCCTTGCCAGTGGCATCCTATGCTGAAAATGGGCTATGAGAGCCATGAATACCATCAAGGTCATGCCTTAGAGATGACTTGTGATGAGGATAATGAGAAATGATGATTGATATAAGTTAGGCCTGTTACATTTAGTATTCTTCTTTTATAGCTGCTATGCTACTGTTATTGTTTGAAGAACAATGTATGCTGTTAAAGAATACTGAATGTACCTAACTAATCAAGTATAATGTAGAGCCCTGATCATAGATCCATCATTGTCAGAAATTAAGTGATGGAGAAACAGGTTTTCCTCAGGGAACTCCTGGAGCACATACTTTTGAGTATGTGGGGTACATGGATGTGTAGAACCTTACATCCTAGTGTAGGAAAGTGATGTAGATGTGGAATCCATCCATCCTTCACTATAGTTCCATACCGTATCAGTGGTAGGTAAACATTAAACCTCCTGATGACGAAGAAAGCACATATATCCGTATCAGTGGTAGGTAAATATGAAACCTCCTGATGACAAAGAGAGTACAGAACGCCACTGTGACTCTAGAATAGCGAAGGACCAGTTTACCCTGGTGAGCTATAGTAGTAGAGACACGAGATGTCCTACAAGTGATCCTCTTACTGACTGAGGAAGGTGAAGGTCATGAGAATCCGGCTCTCTTAATGACCTATGTATGATACTGATGCGGCTTCTCAACGATCAGTTGGAGTATGAGTGGTAAGCCTCATCTCCACAGGGCATAATGTTGTTTGTAAAACATAATCAACCATGTAGTATAATTTGTTAGAGATGCCTCCAAGTTAGTTGATTGATGTTACATTGCAATAATGTTGATATTCTCCATATCTCCTAATTTGTAGAGATCTTGTTATACCTGCAACTGTTATAGAATACTCTGAAGGCTTTACTGCTTAAAATATTCTTTGATGTTACTATAAAGCTTCTGGCGAAGAGTTATAACTCTCGCTGGGACAATTATGTATAATTGTCTCACCCCGTAGGCTTCAACTTTTTAGGTGGACGTCGGAGACGAAGGAACCAGCCTACAGGTGACCAGTCTCAGCAGCAGCAGCACCAGGGGTAGCAATAATCTCAGGTGGAGATTTGTCCTGCCATGTGGTGTAGTTAGAGTCAGTCCTATGTGTCCTCTGTACTCTCAGGTCTTGGAGTCTTGTGTTATGTGATCTTGAGATTTTGTATCTTGATGTATATAATTACTCAAGAAGTAATTATCCTGAGATGTAAACAGTTACCTCTCTTTATGAAGGGAGTTTTTATGGATACAAGTTCTTATCTCGAAAAGTTTTAATTTCCCGTGATTTTTGTCTTCCGCTGATTACCGATTCGCTTCCGCTAAGTTTTAATCGTGTTTATGTCATGGTTTGGAGATCAGAGCCCACAATAGAAGTATATGTTTGTCACTTATGTGGTGACTAGTTTATATATTCTAACTATACTTTCTACTTGTCTCTACATTTGACATGCTATGTTATTTAGTAGCACTAGAGTAGTGTAATTGCATTGGTTTTTATGGAAGATGTGTTATTTCTTGCCGAGCAGATGTGATATTTCCTACTCTTTTGGGATGGAAAGGAACCTCATACCCAGGGCAAGATGTGTGATTCTTGGCCCATGTTTCATATATTTGAGAGATTGGCAGTATTCCTTTCTCTATCAGGTTTCAAGTTTATGAGACTTGGCTGTCTTTGTGTTTATATTGTTCTAGGGCTATGTTTATCTCACATGCATGTATGTTGTTGATATGGGGTGTGTGCCCTAGTTCTTTACATGTGCTTGTGTGGCACAATCTTTATGTTTTATTAATAGCAAGTATTATTTTGTTATCATATGATTTCAATTCCTTTGCTCTTGAAACCCATTTGGGTGGTCCTTATCCTTTCTATGGGAAGCCTTTTATATTTGATGTCTTTTATTCCATATATTTCTCAATTTTCTATTTAGTATGCACATACTAGCCTTTGCTGATGTCATTTATTTTCTCTTCTTGTTGCGGTATGCTTCCAACCCTAGGTGAAGGACTTGGATGATAAGGCATGAAGTTTTGGACTAGCTTAAAGAGTTAAAGCTTGGAGATAAAGTTGTTATGGTTTAGATTTCTCTATGGTTTAGATGTCAAGGAACTAGATGTAGATTTTTTCAAAACAAGTTGGTGAGTATCAATCATGTACTTAAAAGATGGGTCAAAGTTGAAGTGAATATGTTAAATCTGATTTTGGAAATAAAGAGAGAATCTAAAAAGGTCACAGAAAAGCTTCTATCTAGTCCACTCAATCCAGAACTGATAAAGAAGGATGGAGAGCTAAAAGGGATGTTAGAGGATTTGAAAAAAATGAAGGAAAAATTCTGTTGGCAAAAAAGCAAAGAGAAGTGGATGGATGACGGGAATAGGAACACCAAACTCTATCACATTGTGGTGAAAAGAAGAGAAGCAGACAATATCATCTATGAGCTGATTGATGCAGAGGGGAGAGTGGTCAATAAGAAGGGGGATTTAGAAGAGCAAGCCATAAACTTCTATACTTCATTATATAACAATTTTTTAGAAATGATATAGAAGAGGAGGAGATGGAGTGGAAGTTCAAGCTTACAAGTATGCATAACAACATCCTCACTAGGAAGACCAATGAAAAGGAAGTCAAGGAGGCAGTACGGAGAATTGACAGCAATAAGTCACCAAGCTTTCTTTTACAAAAAGACATGAGATGTCATCAAGGAGGATCTAGTTTCATATGTCAGTTGATTCATAGAGGGATGTAACATGGTGAGACATGTTAATCATTTTTTGTGTGGTACTCATCTCCAAGAAGAAGGTGACATATTCCCTTGTTGGTTTTATACATATTGCTTGTTGTTCAGTACAATATAAAATAATTGCAAAGATTATGGCTGCTAAATTGAAGTTGGTACTTCCATATCTTATTTTTGCAAATCAAGGAGCCTTTGTGATAGGGAGAAACATCAGTGATTGTGCTCTCTTGGCAGGAGAATTCTTGTTGGACTATAATGTCATGAGAGGAAGCAGGAAAGCCTGTCTCAAGATGGATTTCTCTAAAGCCTATGACAGTGTAAGATGGGAGAAACTGTGGTGGATCATGAAGTAAATAGGGTTCAATGAACAGTGGATTGAATGGATGAAATAGTGTGTTCGGACTACTAGCTTTTCTATTTCGGTCAATGGAACATCTGCATGTATGTTTAGAGGGGTAATGGTCTACGCCATGGGGACTCACTATCTCCTCTTCTCTTTGTGAAGTTTATGAAGTACTTTACACAAAAGATGTAGGATACATAAAAAGGAAGGAGATCAAGCCCTGTATAATTCACAACACAAAGGTGATGACCCACTTGATCTTTACAGAAGACGTGTTAGTTTTTATTGAAGCCAAACATAACACTTTGGAGAATTAACAAACTCTTTTTAGGGAGTTTAGAGAGCAGAAATGGCTATGTGTGAATGCAAATAAAACACATATCTTCCTATCCAAAAACTACTACCATGTGGAAGATAAATTAATGGAGGCAATGAAAGTAGATAAAGGGAAGTTCCCAACAAAATATCTTGGCTTTCCCTTTGTGGGAGGCAATCTACATGTCAAGGATTTTGCTGATTGCATGGACAACCTGAAGGAAATGATTAACAGGTGACCAACACAGAAGACATTCATGGTAGGGAAAACAACACTAATAAGGGATTCTATAGAGGGGCTTCTTATCTTCTAGGTACACCAAGGGGATATTCTCGCTTCAATCCTAGATAGAATGAGATGAAGAAGACAATTTTTCTATGGGCAAATGAACATCCCATGAGATATGCAAGAATGCCACTTCCAAATGATGAAGGAGGTATGAATTTAAAAACACCTAGAGACACAGCAAAGTGTGGGACACTTTGGAGAATAATTATCTACCAAGAAGGCATCTCAACTTGGGAGAACTAGATGAGGGATAGATATCCAAGAGGACTAGACTTCAATCCAAGGATAGGGGAGGAATAATCACACAACATCAATATCATGATAGAGGTATGGAAACAAGTTAGATATTTGTTTGAGGCTTAGGACATGGAGAGGCGGAGAGTCAAAGATACAAAGATGAACCTGTGGGAAGTGATGCATTCAAGGGCTGCAAAATACATGTATAGGGAGTAGATCTGGGCTGGTGTCCATGTTTCAAAATGGAGTATGTATGTATATAAAATTATGCATGGTATACTTGCCACACATGATAGGGTACATGGATGGAACTATGATATTTCCACAATGTGCATGCCCTGCAAGGAGGCTGATGAGTCCCACAACCATGTTAGTAGGAGGCTACAACTTTACAAAAGAGGTTCAAAAATTGATATACAAGGAGTTTCAAATGCAACTACATAAGATCCAAGAAGAATGCTAACAAGATATGAGAATGATGATAGAAATAAGATTTTGTTTGTTGCTCTATGCTATTATATTTAAGAAGAACGGAATGCAATGAGGCACCGAGGTACAACCAATAATGCAAGGAGTTTGCTGTAAAAATTTATAAATGTGTTAAATTTAAGCTTCATGTTCGATAGAAGAGTGAGTTGTAGTCACTTTTGTGCTATAACGCTAGGCTATATGTAACTCTTGACCTCTAGGGGAAAGTCAAAATATATTTACCTGATTCTAATATATATATATATATATATATATATATATATATATATATATATATATATATATATATATATACATATATATGTATGTATATGTATATGTATATGTATATATATATATATATATATATCGGACAAGCAGTGGCTCAAGTGGTCAAGCACGATATCTCCTAACAAAGGTAGCCATGTTTGTTGCCGAAAAAAAATTAGGAAAAGATAGTCCAAGACCGAAAGGGAGGCAAAGATAATGAAAGTTGAAAGGATTGTAATGGACCTATAAATGAACATAGAAATTTATTTATAGTTATTTATGGTTGCTATTTCAAAAAGGGTTGGCAGACTAATTTGTTATCTGCACTTCTATTGAGACATTTTTATAATACCTTAAAATAGATTTTATGAAAAACTACAAGATATTTCATTAAAAAAATCAGTTGTTAATGGGTAAAGAAATTATTAAAAACCACAATGCTAAAATATGTGGAGATGATAAGGCTTCAATTGCAATCAAATCTTATGTGGTGGTTTACATTTTTGTTTAGCTATACGTAGGCTAAGGATTTATATGGCAAGTGCAATCAAATGTTAAGGGAAAGGAGCGCTCAACTATCAAGAGAAAAGTATTGGCCCCACAATTATTTTTTCTTTTTTAATATGGAAAATGTTTTTCTCTGATGGAAATGATTTATATAATTTTAGATATTTAAAATCTGTGAGTTAATTTTTCCATGGACATTAAAGTAATTGTGTGATTTAAATAGGAATATAGGAATGGTCATATCGTTTATTAGAAACTCTTTTCTTTGATCATAAATTACTAAAGTGAATTGCATATTTTTTTTGCAACTACTTCTTTTTGGCACACACAAAATATTCATCTTTGGTAGAAAATGGTAGAAATCAATATGAGGCCACACTTGGTTGGTAGTCCGATCGCCCGTCCTTTTGTGAAAGTATTCTTATAAAAATTTACATGATTAATGAAAGAGTTAAAGAGAAAAAACAATTTTTTATATATCATTTCAAACTACGTACTTTGATAGGCATGCAATTTTTCTTTTTCTATAATCAATTGTGTGATATACTAGTTTTCCACACTTCATATATTTTCAATATGGTAGATAAAAATAGGTGTGTTATGTCATGGACTTATTCAACTTAAACTTCTGGATCCTCCATTATACGTAATTATATATATACTCATACTTCGATTGTACTTGAGTGGGTTTTTTTGAAACTAAATGTACACTTCTCAAGTATGCTCACATGAAGCAAGTTTTGTTTGATTAATGTTTATTATGATAACAAATTAGCACATCATATTTATGTTCTTATATAATCTGTATGTAATTATGAAAAACAAAACAATTCATATTTGCATCTCATAGAGCAAAGAATTCAATTACAAGGACATTTTATCTTTAGTCAAGCTTTATCTTATAATATAATGCAACATATCTCTTTATTTTCCTTATAGGATTTTTGTTTCCTTCATCATGAAGCATGGATTCATTTTTCCTGCTGTTTCAATATGTTAATTATAAATAGAAAATAAAACAAACATAATCTTTTGCTAGTGATTGTTATGTTTAAGATAATCCAATTGTATGCCACTCTAAATAGAACCATATCATAGGTATTCACAAGTTGAGATATATTGAACATATGAAGTGTTGAACACTTTATGTGATAAATGTGAGAGTGTATTATTCAAGTCAAAACTAGTTATCAATGAGTAAAGATACCACATACACTTGCATCGACTTTTGTGCTCACATGCATTTTATTTGGTAGGGTGTTGATATTATCACATTTGTTTTGTAGAGTCTACTCTGATGCCATGTGAGAGTGTGGAATATTCAACTCAAAGCCAATTGTCAGTGAGTGAAAAAACCACACACCTTATAGGTCTGAAAGTCACTCCCACACTCCTGCAGTGTTTGGAAAATCAATTGCATTCTTCACTGATGGCCCATTGCCAATAACTCATCCTAACAATTTACCACTATGAGAAACAAGCAGTCAGTAAAGCTTGTCAATTCCTACAGAGTGAAAACATAATGTAAAATGAGAGGAGCTACAAATGTGTGTTTGGTATTGTAATTGGTAGTGATTGACCCCTACCAATGATTGTCTACCATTTCATGAGAAATCACCACCTCTTTGCTAAATGAAGAACTAGTGGTGTGGGACAATTCACACAACTTTGTTGCTAGGACATGAATGTAGACCAATTAGCAATGAGTCAATAACCATACACCTTATAAGTCTTGAGTATCACCCACAAACTTCGTGTAGGACTATTCTCATAGTTTTATTTCTAGAAAATGAACTTGATTCGAGACTATTCTCATAGTTCCAAACATGGGGTGTGAATTTAGACCAATTGACAATGAGTTAAGAGACCACACACCTCATAGATTCAAGGATCACATCCAAAGTAAGCATTGTGTGATCGTTCTCATGGTTTTGCTATGGAGACATGAACACATGGTCTATCAATGACAGATGAGTATCCTAACCTACTAAACTACAATGGAGTTTATTGAAGTCATTAGTGTGGAATGATAATAACACGTTTGTGAATACTTAACAAAAATGTCCTATATGAGATTTTTTTTTCATGATGCTCATTCTTTTGAGTTATCAAAGATACATTCAAATTTTACAATTAAAATGAGAATTCCAATTATAATTCTTGATGAGTATATAATAGTGCTAATGTAGAAATTTTCTCATTAAATGAAATTATTTGGTTTCACGATGATAATATTTGTGTGATATAGACAAATTTACATGCCCAAAAGTAGACCCATGGTACATAATAGACATGAACTTATATTGTTGATCATTAAGTCATAGTAAATTACATGAGAGTTACACTGCCAATAAAGATTATAATCAAGTAGCATCAATCTTGAGTTCTTGATAGATAGACACTCTAATAGCATTATTAAATGGAGTTCGGTGAAAAATAAAGAAGATTGGTAGCTGGAGAAGATGCATGTCAAATAAGAATCCAAAAGGAAAAATGAAGTTATATTTGGAAATAATCTCCATCTCTAAATAAAGAGTTGATTACTTTAATGAGTAACATGTAATAACTATTGTGATCACTCAACTCTATGTCATTAATCAATAAAATAATAAAAATACAACATTTTGATTTTGGGAATCGTTTCAAAGGAGAATACCTAGAAATTGATTATCATTTGTTGAATCTTCCAGGAAAGAAAGTTTAGATGCACCTTTATATTCATTCTTTCATAGATTGATGCATCTAATGTACCATTTAGCAACTCTATCTGACATATTTTACTATTTTATTTCTTTGGAGAAGGAAGTACCTAATATAAAAAACAACAACAAAAAGATAGAAAAAGACATTTTATAGTTGTGTTTCCGGATTAGCATGCACAATAACTAATTGGAGAAAAAACTCTAATCAGATATACATCTTTACCAAAGAACATCATTATTATATATTACAAATACATGTAGCAATACACGACAACTTGTTTGACATTCCTATCAGTTGACAAAACATCATTGAAACCCTACAAGAATTAATTGAAAGAAATCATGCAAACTGAGTCTCATATGTTAATTTTCTGTTGGTCATGTTCTTGGCGAGATCATAAAACATTGTAAAAGTTGGCTTCAATCCTCATCAAATGTAGTTATAAGCACTCATCCTCCTAACTATTTTAGACATGAAGCAACTACAATAGTAGTCTGCATGTGAATCCTCCTCTGGTGCGATCATCTCGGGTTTCTAATTATTAATACTAAAGGGATAGAGGGAAGAAAGGGTGAACATAGAGGTAAAAAAAAGGTAAATGGAGCCATTTAGGGATTTGGAAATGGAAGCTATGTGTGTGTTGTCATACTTGTTTTGATATGCGGATAGTCGGGTGAATTAAAAAGGTTGTTGAGATGGGAAGAGAAGGTGAAGAAAATGAGAGATCAGTTCTAGAAAATAATTTTTTTATGAATGAGTGAAATTTTAAAAATGGGGACTAATTATTGTGTTTGATGTGATCATTGGGGATCCTAATTGGAATAATAAGCAAAGGGGAAGATGTAAAATACATAGTAGAATAAAAAGACTAACGTTGTAGTATAATTATGTGCACCGTGCAATACTGCTATAAAAAGGTGGTGATGTTTGATGAAAAGGTGGGAGGCTGATTAATGAAGCCTTCGGCAACACGATTGCATTCATCGCTGGTAGTCCATCACAGATGACTCACCACAACAATTTCTCACGGTGAGAAATGAGTGGCCGATAGAGTTTGCCGATCGCTCAAGACAGAAAGCACAATGTAAAATGAGAACAGTGAGCAACCGTGTGTTTTGACAACGCGATTGGTAGCGATTGACCCACTTATTTATAAACTGATTTATTTTCTATTTTCCGAATTAAACTAAGTTAAACACATTCCAACTTCATCTACACTGCTGTTGATTTAATGGCTTTACTTTGACACACATAATCGAGAGTAAGATATTCTATCTGTCATGCTTACAAAAAGAAAATTTCAAATCACGCAAACAGACATTCCGACATGGCCACACTTACATTGTCATAAAGCATTCTTACATAGTTCTTTCAGTTGTTTCAGTGTAAAGAAGGAAACCGTTGGAGCGAAAGGAGGAAAAACATCAGAAATAAAATGTGTTGTGAATCTACAGAACAACACTGGAGCCATGTATGTATAAAATAATAACTAGAGATCTTCCCTCCATTCATACACATTACTTATTGTCAAGCGAACAATAAGTACCCCACAGGAAATCTCGTAACGCCTGAGTTTTCATTGATAAGCTGGTCTATTTTCCATTTTCCGAATTAAACTAAGTTAAACACATTCCAACTTCGTCTACACTGCTGTTGATTCAATGGCTTTACTTTAACACACATAATCGGGAGTAAGATATTCTATCTGTCATGCTTACAAAAAGAAAAATTCAAATCACGCAAACAGACATTCCGACATGGCCACATTTACATTGTCATAAAGCATTCTTACATGGTTCCCCACGAGAAAATTGCTGAATGATTTTTCATTAATTTTTGTTTTTACTTTGGTGCCGTTTATTTTTTTGTAGTGATTAATAAAGTGGGTGGATGGACGAAATTTCTCCACTTAGTCACGGAGATGTCGGTAATCCGTTCACGGTCGAGAGGTTGTGTGTTGAATCGTCAAGCATAGCAACAGATCTTTGGCAGAAGAAAGGAAATGTATGAACAATAAGGGGACAAGGGGAGAGAGGGAAAGTCGAATCTGTAACATAATGAATCTTAGATGTAATCTTCATGTAAATCTTTTTTCCAAGTTTTCTTTTCATTTCTGTCCTTTATGTTGTTCATGTTTAATTAGTAGAATTTATAGTAGTTTAGTGAACATTGATTCACTAATTGTACCAATATAAGGTTTTATACACAAATACATCAGTGAAAGCTTATTTAAAGATCTAAAATGCAATATCACCACTTTAGTAGAACAATAGTATATTAATTTGTGCTAGAAGTGCAAGGCCCAGAACCTTGATTAAATATATTAAACAAGTTTAATTATCATAATTAAGTACTTTAACCTTAATATTATGTTTTGATGTGATTTGAAAATATAAAACGAGCCTAAGTTTTAAATTTAGTTTGATTTGGATGTTATTTGTGCAAGTTATACAATTTTAGGTACATTCTGGACTTTTATGCAATTTACCTAATTGAGAGGTTTTCTTTGTAAATTATCATCTAAATTTTATTTCTTAGATGTTTACTTACCATTCTCGAGATTTTGAATCATGGGGCACATGATTGCACCTTGGTTTGAAGATGTTTCTCTCTAAGATCATTATAGGGATTACCCTCTTTATAAATGAGCTTCTCTGTAAAAGCTATCAACCAATGGGGTTATTTCTTTATTTGGAGGATGGTGGGGATGGCTTAGAAACCTCCATGCGCTTTTAGGACCAACCTTGGATATACAAGAAGTCTCTATGACCTGCCCTCTTGCATGGCCATGAAGCCTTAGCTTAAGGACACATGGAAAGTCCCATCGACACCTCATGCTTGCCCCGTTCTTTATAAACTCATGCCTACCCTTTCCCACCTCCCAATCCAAGAAGCAATCCTCTCCTTCTCTTTACTCTACCTTAGAGAATCATTTCTTCTATGTTTGTCTATGAAGTTTTTGTCCCAAGGTAAAAGCAGGTTTCTACCTTGGTGAAGAAGGCTCATAGGGTTCTATATTTCTCTATTTAGGATTTCTTAAGCATCTCCTTGGTGATTTTGACCAAAAATAGTAAGTATCCTCCTTTCCTTCCCTATTTTCATGTTGTTAGTATTCCTTCTACCTTCTTCCAGGTTGGAACCATGACCTTCCATGGTAAAACTCCACTTGGAGCCCTAAAACATCTCATTTCCATGCTCTTTTGTTAGGGTTTGCACCTCTAAAGTGGAGAAGGTGATCTTTGCTCAAGAAAGGAGCTTGGCTTGGAGCAACTAGACCTACTAATCTCAAGATCCTTGTTGTTTAGATCTTCTTACCTTCCTAGAGGCAAGTTGTGTAAACCCCCTTCTCATATATTGCTTACTACATGCTTAAAACTCATGCTTCTATTTTTAAAATTGATGATCTCCATCTCTTTTTACCATGTTCTTCTAGGTTTTTAGTTTCTTACCGTTTTACATTCTCTAGAACCTCTAGTTTGGATACCTATACAACTTCAAACCTGATCTTGAGTCAAATGGTGTTTTCTCCCTCTCCCTCTCTCTTCAATTATCTCGATCGGTTTGATGATATGGCAATTTCCTATTGGTCAGCATTGAAAAATTCATATCTTCTAATTCGCTTATCTAAATTTGACAAATAAGTATGTTTTGGAATTGAAAAATTAATCTCTATCTAATAAAAATATTTTTGAGGTCTGATTTTATGGTTTGATGAAGAGTGATTTTCGTAAAATTAATTTGATGCATAAAATCCATAAAAATTATATCTTAATAATCATAACTCCAAAATTAACATAAAAATATGTTTTCTTCATTAGGAGAACCTGATAGATTCATTGGTGATATTTTAAAAATGTAAATTTAAGTTTTGCTAAAAACTTCTGAAATTAGGGTTTCTATACATTAATGTGCACTATGTACTCTAATACATTTTAATACATCAAAAATAGGCAAAGTGGAACCTGGACTCAATTAAAGTGGTGAAAGTTAGTAATTGATATTAATAAGACATGTATGTGCATTTCTTACACCCTATGTTGGGATAATTGCATCCAAACCCTATATTTCCATAATGAGGCTTAAATGAACCCTAAATCTTCTATTCTTGAATCCTAATGTTGTTCATGCCTCAAATCAGATTATAATTTCTTCTTGTTCGGGTCTTATACCCCACTGCCATGCTTATTGAATATTATGAGTACTCTTGCCACGACTACTTTTCTAGCATGTAGATTTATGTTCTATTTAATTTAAAGTAGTGGTACTTATCTACAACCACCCATAGAGGGCATGTATTTAATTGCCCTGGGGAATTTTTTATTCTCCCCTATATAATTGTGTAGGTGACTGAGAATGTCTTATTCTCCAATCACTTATAGTTTAGAGGTCCGGTAGGTGCCTCAACCCTACTTAGTTAGGTAGACATAATTATCTTACATGTAAATCTTTTTTAAGATAATTGTTAATGGCAAGTTTCTTTTGAATATAGCCTCGTACTCTTGTTATCTTCATCTTACGATGAACCCTAGCCTATTCTTATTTGCTTTACTTATCTTGTTATCCTGGACTAGTTTTGTGACACATACCTTGTTTTCTTTCCCCTTTTGTTGGGTGCTTTCCCAACCACCCAGGTGCTACTGCTGAGCAAGGAGAAGGACAAGTTTGAAGGAAGTCATCTCAGGAGTAGATCTCAAGCGATCTGAAAGGATGTCTGGGTTGCTATAGCTAGATCCTTTTCTCTTTTATTTTTCTTTTGTGAATAATCATGTAATGAACAACGAAAGCCATGTAATAGGCTTAGTACTTTTATTTTTGCTGCTGTTGATATTTTATAATGTATCTGGTGCATGCTTATTTACTTGGAATATTATACATGCATCCCTCAATATCTTTTGTCTTTCTAAAAAGATGGATGTTTTGTACTTCCTTTAAATTTTAGTAAGGAGGTGATCTCGCCTCTTTATAGCATGACATCAGAGCCTTTAGGCAACTATTAGGATATTAATTTGAAGCAAAGGTGCCTAGAATGGATCAGGGTTTCGGGGGATGGCAATATTTTTCTCTGCACCACTAGCTCGGTTTACGAGGACTCCCGTTCCGATATGATACCGGCCTGGCATGCGATAATACAAATTGCCCAAAATAGTATGTTTTTAGGCAATAGCATTCTAGATATTCTTTTCTCATCTATTCTTCTATTCCTTTCTCATCTATGATTCAAATACTCCTCAGTTAACCCTACCTTTCAGGATAGGTGACTTGTTTGATAGTAGGAACAAGGGAAAGGACTCAAACCTGGATGACTCCAATGTGGGAAACACTCTTGTGACTCCTGCCGGCCATAGTGTGGTCAACCCTACTAATCCGGGCACCCCCTCCTTCACACCGGAGCAAGAGCTGGAAATGCAATGCCAGTTACTCTCCACCATGATGGGGCAGCTCCACACAGTGACCGCCAACACCAACAAGCTGAGGGAGTTCACCCTCACCGACTTCATAAAAATGCAGCCACCCTACTTCAAGGGTGAAAGTGAACACAACATGTTGGATAAAGTTGATGGTTGGGTGTTGGATTTGGATTGGACCTTTGAGAGTATGGCATGCCCTCCTCACTAGAAGGTTTGGTTCGCAACGTATGTGTTGGACAGACCATAACGTGTCTGGGGGAATGGTGTTGCCCGCACTCGAGACACATCTACCAAGGAGTGGGACCAATTCCTAAAGCTCTTCAGGGAGAAGTACATCTATCCCGCCTTCCTGAGGAAGAAGGAAGCTAAATTTTATAGCCTCAGGCAGGGAAGCATGAGTGTGGCCGACTACATCCAACAGTTCCTACTTATGGAATGCTATGCCATCAACCTTGAATCTGAGAGAAGGGCAACATTATTCTTGGAGGGCCTAAACTACCAGGTGGGCCAAAATCTTGTTCCACAGCTTCCACTCACCTTCCAACAGATGGTGGATAAGGCCCTGGTCATTGAGTCCTACCCAGGATTCCAATCCTATGGACACATTAATGGCTATAATAATAACAAGAGGAAGAACCCTACCTAGAATGAGAATCACAGACGTGATCGGTGCAATAGGTTCTCTCACCACCATCCTCCAGGGAGATGTCCTACCAACAATGCACCTGATCGTAGAGACAACCGACCTCCTCCGACCTATCTTTGGATAGAAATTTATGCTCAAGACCCTTAGTATGAGACTTTAGGGCAATCTTGGGATTTCTCAGTGATGGTACCACCTTGTGGTTCTTGGGTTAACCCATAATGATGTTGTTATCACTTATTTCATATATAAGGTGTGGATTGGCGTAAGAGGTTCCAATATCTGCTTCACTACTTGTGTTTTTCCTTTTCTAGGATAACCCCAACAATGTTGTTGTTAAAGTTATGTGGGTTCCATCTAGATTAAGATGTCAGAAACCCTAGATTGTTAAGGTCAGATCTAACTTGCTTTGAGGGACTCGTAGTTTCATCCATCTATCATGATCGTTGTGATAGTGATTATGGGGCTTCCCTTTGCCTTTGTCGCAACTTTGAACACTTTTTCCTATATTATTAGCCAATATTAATGAGTTCATTTAGGTGGGTGGGCCATGGGCCTCTAGATAACGTGTATTGGAACCATTTATTATCTAAATCCTAACTTCAAACGACTACAATGTCAATGGTGATAGGACCTAGGCGTCTATCCCTAGCATGGTTATCAAATAGCGAAGGTGAGTGGAAAAAAAATCTTAGCATACATGAACAAATAATAAGGTGTCAACACCAACATCATCTCAATAATTGACAAGTAGAATTAATAGAAACATTTTTATTAGAAGATTTTAACTACATATTGAAGAGTCATATTGTAAAAGTATGTACATTTACACTAGCTAGGATTTTATAACCAATAAACCTAAATGTAACTCACCAATCCATCAACTCCCCAGCCAGCTCTAAACATAAAACATACATGAAACAAGTGAGTCTACACAGAAGCTATTGAGTTCAGGGAAAAAAGATACATATATATAAGCTTTTCATAATTGAAAAGAATCCATAAGTAAATGACCAATAACAAAAAAATTAAGTACCTAGGAAAATGAGAGACCATGCTTTATGTCAAATTACTCCAATTATATTAAAAAGTATCATCTATCATAAGGCCATTGACTAAATTCCCATTTATGCGGTCCATGAGGGTGCTAAAGATTAGCTAATCATGTTCTAAATGAGGGACCTCAAAATGAAACATTGAGAATTAACCATATATGTACGGTATTTGAAGGCCATCATCAAGAGCTAAACCTTTTACCAACATGGTCTGCCTTATCTTGATAGGTCAAGTAAGATTCTTGTCATTGTGTTCTTACTCGAAGATGATTGGCAAGTACACAAGGTTTGTATAATGGACATCTATATTATGTTTGCAAGTGACAAACAATGGGACAAAGCATCAAGTACAATATTACAATATTACTTGGTAATATTTGAGAAGTGAACAAGAATACATACATATCAAGTTTGCAATCAAGAAGACATATTCAAATAATTATTAAACCATATACCTGATTTAGAGATTGTAACCTGACCTATCGTTGATCATACATCCATGAAGAACATGGTTAAGAATGAGATTTCATGCACGTATTATATTCTCATCATTAACCCAAACTAGCTCAGTTTCAGATTTTCTCCAAGTTAGGTTTGAAATTGTTAATTGCATGTTTGATAATCTTTTGTTTATTTGATGTCCATTATGAAGGTATGGTTCAAGATTCATGCCATTTTGAGGTTCCATGTGTTTCATATGATTTTCTAATATTTGAAGAATATACTTATTTTTAAGGTCAAAAGACCCAACATAGAGCAACAAGGCCATTATATGTCAAGTCAAGATGTCAAGCACAAGAGATGGTTTAGATAAGCAAGATTAGGACATAAAAGCATAACCAAAGTTGGGTGGATGTCCCCTAGGGTATAACATTATTGTCCAAACTCAATATCAACATACATTCATATCCAACATACAGAACTTATATGATTAGAATCCAACATGTGGTTTGCATGGGACATCCACATAAAGGTGATCATAAGGGAGGATACTTACTGACTTAGAAGGGAAAGATATCATATAAAGATCCATATCACAATTGGGGCAAAAGAAAAATAATCAATCCATTTTAGAATACAACATGTCATTATGGATGTATGTAGTGTCACTAGTATCATCATAACGCAAAAGGGATAGACATTAGGCATTTAAGTTGCAAAACATCATTGTGGCAACCAAGAATGCTGAAAGAGATTACTCAAAATGAAAACAATGATCAAAGACTTATTAATCACATTACTAGGAAGGATCATAATTAAAACCAAATAAGATTTCTAAATATGATACACATAGGTCCAACATTCATAGAAATCTGTACCAAGTACATTTACATAAGTTCCATGGCCTCAAATAAAACCTATTTACAAAAGATGCCCGCCAAAAACTTACATCATTTACATACTTGGGGCATACTACCAAAACTTGAGTCGTTATACACAATATACAAAAATCCTCATGCGGACCTCAAAGTACAAGGATAATTTTAGGACTCTACAAGAACCCAACCAACCTTATGTCACTACTAGTCTTCAAACTGTGTCACCTTGTCGCTCTATGCTTAACGACACCGTCCATCACCTAAAAGATGTGCTGACCCAGGAGGTGAGAACCATGTCCCAGCGAGATATATAACTCCAAAAACATATATTTATTACCATAGAGTATGACTATAAGAAGTTAAAAGTAGATAGTATTACAAAGTTGAAAAATTAAACAACTTGTGTCATAAATAGATGTAGCTAGAGGTATTTATACATTTGATTTCTCTTACCGCATTATAATCTATCTATTATCTAGGGAAAACACAACAAGGTTATCATTTAATTTGATGCATAGAGAGACCTTATCAATCATGCTACATGGTTGAGTTACATTTTATTAAGCCCTAGGTAGTTTGAGGCTTACCACTCAAACTGCTAGTTGACCATTAATAAGTCAAAATGAGCTCCGCGTAAGATTGAGGATAACTGAAATCTTAAGATCTCTTCCCTTCAGTTAGTACTAGTAACAACTGTAGTGGAACATCGACTCAACTACTAAGACAACCTAGTCCGCCCTGGGTACATAAGCCACAACACAGGAAACTACTGTATACGACCCTAAAATCTGAGTTACGAGCATTGTCTCTCCCATTCACTTTTCATATCAAAGACATAGCCACAATCACTCTTCGAAACCTTATGATCAGGATGACAAGGATATAACCTCCCTGCCTCTACATATACTCAATAGTATACAACTCTGAGTTCCTTTCAAGATACTCATTTCACTATTCAACAAATACTGACACAGGAATAATTCTACAAACTTAGGGCACCACATCATTAAAGTTTCACTTAGTTAATAAAGCCAGTTAGGTGTTTTTGTGTTGCATCAATCAAGTTACAGAAAACACCCTAAAAGATCCTATAGTTCATTTGGACGTCACTACCACCTCATATGATAAAAAACTTATGGAACTGATTTATAGTGATCCATCCCAAGAACATACAACATTTTAGAGTATCTTCAACATTCAATGTTATTACCCGAATTGGCTATTACCAAGACTTAGATTCCTTGCAATTTTTGTTACATATTAATAACATATAAAGCATGATAACCATCACAAGCTAACCTCTATACAATGAAAGATTGGAGCCATCATGTAGGGTGCTTGTGCTATGAGTTGCGTTCTAGGAATTAGGTTGATTTCAAAATCAATCTCTATAGGGTGTGGAACACCTGGGAATTCATTGGGGAAAGCATCCTCAAATTCCCTCACTACTGCACATCTTGGATACTAGGACTCCTCACATTAGTATCCACCACATGAGCTATGAAATCTTCACATCCTTGTTTCAAAAACTTCTCTTCTATCATAGTCGACATCCAACAAGTAGGAAGAATCTTCTTATCTCCTTGGAAGGTCCAAGAAACATCACCTTTACCACACATCATAACTTTGGAACCACAATTTAAAACTACCAATACTTGTTCAAGGTATCCATCCCTAGGATTACCGATTACATCAAATCCATACATATAAAGTGGCATGAGATCCACTTGAATGTTGTGTCCTGAGAAAGAAAGAAAGAACACAAGATGGACACACCTTCCACAACATATCAAAACCAACCAAAGGGTTTCTAGAAAAAGGCTATCATCTCTACAACTAATGAGCAAGTTACAACTATTTATCACCTCTCTAGTGAAAAATGAGTGTGTCGCACTCGGGTCAACTAAAATATACATATGTAGATGTAGATAAGTCCAAATGAAAAATTTCCCATCTGAACTTTTATGACCAGTGGGTGGACCACTCCATCTGACTGGCTCATAGCATAGAATCTAACTATCTCATGTTGTTGTCCTTAGCCTCTTCTAGCTAGCCCTAAAGACCATGCCTGTGATGTTTTCCCACGACCTCTGCTACCACCACCGTTGAACTGTTGTTGTGAGACTTACTGGCTCTTCCTTGGCTACTGTGTGATGACTTCATCCTTTTCATGGAAGGGCCTTCTCACATGCCTTACCTGACCACACTTGTAACACATACTTGTATCATACGACGACCTAGATGGCCCGGCCCCGTCACAGACATTGACCCATAACTATTTGTCTCGGCTGGCAGAAAACTACATCCTCTCCCTTTGCTAGGGGACCACTATGACTATACATGTGTCCTCAACTAAGAAAATATCACCCTCGTATGAGACTTATAGTACTATGATGAATAAAACGTTGACTTCTTAAAACTTCCAGATGGTGATACATGAAACTAAGCAAACCTCCTCTTGGCCCTAACTTCTCACTACAATGCCGCCATCCTCTCTATCCTCCTCACATCTTCCACAAACATGAAAACTTATCACATGACTCTAAAATTGATGTCATTCTAGCCTTTCTCAAACCTCATGATCTCTCCTTCTTTGTGGATGCCATATAAGAATAGAACCTCAAAAACGCCATGAACTTTGCATGTAGTCATTTACAGACCACGATCCTGGCGTAACTGCTTGAACTAAGACGTCTTCTCTTCTAGATACGTCTATAGGAAGTAACATCTTAGAAACTCCCGACAAAACTCCTCCAAAACAATCATGTCTCACAGTCTTCTCTCCTCCTCAGTGGCCCACCGATGGCCAAGACTACCTTTCTTAAGGTAGAACATGTGATTCACCTTGTTCTCCTTAGAGATATTTAGAATCCTAAATGCCTTCTCTAGCTCTATCAACCACATGTCAGCGTCTGTTGGATCTGTTGTACCCTGACCCTTTATGGCTCTCACATGCTTCAGTCTCTCAAAGGTCTTTCCTGGACTTTGAGATTAAGCATTGACAGTAGGTGCCCTTGGTTGTTGTGCTGGTGCCCTATCCTCCAGATGTGTGATTGTCTCCATAAGTTGTCCAAACAACAACTAGAAGAATGGATCAATTATGGTCGAAGGGTCAAAATTTTAGAGTATCTTCAACATTCAATGTTATAGCCTGGATTGGCTATCATCAAGATTTAGGTTCTCCCAACCGTGATTACATCATCATAAACATATATTAAAGCATGATAACTATCACAAGATAACTTCTATAAAATGAGACTTAAAGTGTGGGTACTAAAACAACACATTTGTACATTCTTATGAGCCTTTACTTCAAATTATAAATTCCAAACCATTGTTACTATATTCATGAAGTCTGAACTATAGTTAACAGTTCACGGAGAGTCATTTTTTTGGGTACAAAACAACACTGAAAAAGACTATTTTAGCTTGACTACAAGTCTTTAGAAAAATATTCAAGGACACGCAAACACATAATAGGCAGGAAATGCTTTAAAGTTATATAATTCACCTAGTTAGAGAGAAAAAATGAAGATAGAAGGAGAAGTACTCCAAAATCAGCAAGAAAGCTCCAACTCGACCCAATAAAAAGTCCAAAATGTCCTCTTCCTTCACGAGCAGGGTAAAACTAGAGCAAGGAAGAAGAAACAAGATAGCTCAACCCACATGCATAAGGTTTTAGCAAGGAAACACCAAAGGACTCATGAAGTTCCTAAAAGAACTCAGCTGTAGGAGGGAAGGAGAGTGAAGAACAACTGAAAATAAGAAAAAGAACAAGAAACTTACTCAAAGGAAGTGAGAAATAGGGTCAATAGCTTGAGATTTGTCCTAGGAACCTTGATCCAAGCACATGCATCCAAGGAAACCCTAGTCGATCATCGCCCTCCAAAAATTCTTGTCAAGCTACTTTGAGGCTCTGTCAACAAAAGTGAGAGAGGTGAGGAAGAGTGGGGCTATATATAGGGCTGACCTAGAAAACTCATCGGGCAGAATGCCTATCGACCTAGGTTCCATTAAGCATAGAGAACCCATAAGTCAGGAAACTATCAACCACTAAAACCTCTTTATCACTAGAAACTTGTTGACCGCTAAATGTCACAAACCCTAAATCCGTCAGTCACTAGAGATCTTTTGATATAGACTCCGTCAGTCAACATGCCATGAATCTGGTCGATCAAAACCATAATGCCTACTAGGCTCAAGATTTTCATCGGCCACTGAAATCTCGTTAGTCACCCAAGAACCATCAACCACCAAGGAGCCCATAGGGAATAGGAAAAAAACCATTGATTGACCAAGCATGCATTACCACACACTAAAACTTGTAACATTTCCAAGGAAAGCTTAAAAAACATCCAAAGGAGAAGTAAGACTTCAGATCTTATACACATAATAAAGCAACACAAGCAAGTGTCATATCCTTTTTCATGCTACCCGGGAAGGGTAAATCACATAAAAGTCCACAATTTCACTAATCCGATGCTTGAACAAACAAGATTTGATTGTAACTACATCTTTTTAAACATAATTTCGTCATTTGGTCTGCATCACCAATAACAAGTTTAATTTTCAAGATATACGCATTTAATTATTACATATATGCCAAACCATTATGCTTAAAGATCAAGCAGGGTTAGGGGCCTTATAATTAGAATATTATTGATTTCATAGATCTAATGTAATTGGTTGTAAAATGTAGGTCAAACATATTTCTGATTAAAGATATAACCAAGTATTCACATAAAAAGGGCACATGTACGCATTGAGAGCCATATAGAACAAGCATAGTCAAAAGGGGTTTATGTAAGTGATCCTTTAGTAATGGAGGGGTAAATGTTGCTGATTTCAAAACATTAGGTGTCATTTAAAAGTAAGATTACCCATTTGATCCAAGTTCATCACTAATGTCTCAAAATAGGACACATTCATGTGTTGGAGTCAACAATAGGGCAAAAGAGGTGATTAGGGCCCTCCTTAGTTCAACAGTAATAGAAGATATTGATATGAAGATTGAAAATGCAAAGGTGCATAAAAGATCCCAACTTTATCATGATTATGCATTAAATATGGTCAAAGTAGTCAAATATCACATATTATGAAAAGATGAGGATTAAAAGAAGACTTAGAATCTAGAAACATGTTCAGTGTGTAGATCTTGTTGAGTTGATTAAAATGATATATGACTTCTTCTATTTTGGCACTAGTTGGTATATATTACTTTTTAATGTTTTAATTTGCAACTATATAAAAATTGCATCAAGAACCTAGGTGAGGGAGGGGTGTTACATTTTAATCATTTGATGCATCTCTGCCCCTAGTTGATAACCCATCAACACATGAGATCAAGGGAAGTCTATGTAGTTTAGTTGCACAATCTTCTCAAGGCCCAGCAGAACGAGGCTCACCTAGCCTGAGCCCACGTGGATATTTTTCTCTAGCGCTCCCTCACGCATGAGTATGCAACTCGTCGCCTCCCTGGAGTACTCCAATGAGATTTGAGTAAAAATCTCGACCATAGCCTAGAGTGAGGGACTCCTCTAGGCCTCCATCGAGCTTCACAGTGGCTACCTCCTAAGACCTGGCTCCCCCCCAAACACCTAAGATACGATGCTCTGGTGAGCTCCCATGAAGGTCGGCTACACAAAAGAAGAGTGTGGGTGATGGGGATGCTAGAGGGTGCAAAACCAGATGAACTGAGAGGGGAAAATGATTAAGAAGGAAAATAATGAGAAACAAGGTCTCTTGAAGGGAGGAAGGGATAGTGGGGGAAGTTAGGTGGTCTTCGATTAGGGTACACTGTACTAGTGCCACAATGTATGAATTAAAGGTAGAATGAGACTCTTGGTCATTGGATAAAGGGGAGAGGATATGTGGGACTTGTATCGATGGTTGTCCTTGATTCAGACCAAAACAAGGGTTGGAGGAAGCACACACTAGATGGGTCGTAAGCCCATCATCGGGCCCAATTTGGATTATAAATTGATATATCAAAGATAAAGTAACAAAAATCATATGGCCTTATATTGGGCTATGATAGTCTGATTGAGGCAATTTTTGGGTCTTTGGATAAAAAATTATGTCATCCACATCTTGAAATATATGTAATGCTAAGATGACATAGGTATTCAAAATAACAACGTGATATATTAAGGTGTGTAACTTAGGTGAATTAGAAAAAATAATGTCACATCGTGGAACATGAAATGAGTGTGACTATAATGGAAAACCAAATCACTCAAACTATTTTTGCAAAGTAAAATTGAGTGATGCGGGTCACTAGTGTAGAGATAAAGAGTATAATGAGGGAGGCAAAAAGTTAGGTTGCTACATGAATCCCTCCTCAAAATTCATCCATCATCACATCTAAGAGTTGAAGTCGATATCCATCATGTTTAGGTATCCAATCTTAGGTGTCAAGGCACCTACCACCACGGGGTGCGTACTAGGTTATCCTCATCAAGGGGTTACCCATCCCAATAATATACATGTTACTTACGGTTCATTACACTATGACAACATCATAACGTTAGGGTTCTCACATCCCTTATTCATATCCATTAGGATTTTTTAATCATATGAGACCAAGATATGCTATCAAAATCTATGCTACCAATTTATTAAAGGATCATGGTCATTTTCATTTCTTTAAAATGATATTATAATCATGTTTATATTTCACAATTAACTAGATTTCAAGAAAAGCTGGATTTTCCACAAACTTCTTCCAACTATCACCAATTAGGTTCATTAATTCTCATTTTGGGCCTCAATTTTAGCAATTTATTCATCAAGTTTATTCAAGTAAGACCCCATGAGCATCATCATATTGAGTCATAATATCAAAAGTCTATTTTCATGTATAGTATGGTCTCATATTGGGTCTAGCTTGTGAGGGAATTATCATACCGATATCAAGTTTTATCTTGAGTGAGATTATTTTATGTATCAAACATCATTTTAGGAAAAATATTATTAGCAACATCGAGGTTTATCTCTACAATCTCAATACACTTAAGCTAAGACATATCTATGTTAAACAAGACATGCTAACCATAACTTTACCCATAACCAAAATTTCTAGCCAACTTTCAAAAACAAGGGCAACCACTAGATTCCTTTATTGACTTGAGAGTTCTACATTGTCTATATATTAATAATGACTTCATCATTCCAATCCTATGTATCTAACATGTTTGTTCAAGATTTATTTCAAGCTTTAGGTACATAAAAATGATCAAATTACACAAGCCCTAGCATGTTCAAGTTCAATTCAAAAGCAATGCAAGTGCACATTTTGGGAAATCACTCCAAATGACATTAGATGATTTTTGTAATCACTTGAATTGATGATATAACTTGTAAATAAGATGACAAAAAATCAGAGACACTTGATTCCAAGGTTTGGTTACTCAAAAGTCAACTTATAAAATTGGTCACATGTCGTTTATAAGTTGAGTTGGAAACTCAGCCGATCCAGTGATAGGATTTTCTAAATATGACCAATTGGTCGAGTTGCACACTCATTGAAATCGACCAATCGATCAACTAAGAAAAACTGATTTTGACTCATCAGTTGAGTTTTTCCAAAACAAACTCGACCGATAGTTTTAAAATTGGCTTTGTCACTTAATGGTCAAGGTTGAGTTACCTTTATTGAAACTCGACCGAATGTCCTATATGGAAAATGCAAAAAAGGTGATTATAACTATTAGAGAGTTGTTGTTAGAAAAAATAGATTTGTTGCAAGTTGTAAAATGGCTATATTTCATCCTTAAGTGATCCCACACTTAAGGGAATACCCCCAATCTATAAATAGGACCCCTTGGAGTTCATTCCAAGTTTTCTCATTCATGCTAATCTAAGTCCTTGCTATAGTGGAGTGTGTTGCAACTCATTGAGCCCCTTTCTCTCTCTCATTTACAAAACTTTTCATGATTATGAGTGAGTAAGAAAAGTTGTAAGAGAGATACCTCCATGTTCTTGTAAAGCTCTCATTCCATTCCATCTTCCTACCCCCTTTCTCAAAGAAGAAAAGATGAAGCAAGCTACTCTGAGTGAAGGTGAAGTTGTTGCTATTCTTCTTCAAGGTTGAAGAATAGGTGAAGATCTTATCCAGGTGAAGGAGAAGGGCATGGAAAAGATTCAAGAAGAGTGGGAAAATTCCTTCAAGGCCAAAGACTTGATGCAAGTGTGGGTCAGTCCTTGTTGAAGGCTGAAGACATCTTGATCAAGTGGGTAAGTCCTTGTGTAGGTGGAAGACTCTTATCTTGAATAGGTGAGTCCTTGGATGTATGGTGGTCTCCTTGTATATCTTATGAATGAATATAAGTATGCAAAGATTGAAAAGTCCTAGAGGTTGACCTCTCTAGGTAGTGGATTGACTTTCTCCTAGTTTGGAGAGTGAAACCACTCTAAAACACCTTGTCCAAGTTCATGTTTCAATTTCTCTCATCCTTTCTATGCTTGCTTAGTTAGGACTACAAATTTATCTTAAGCTATTGGTTTTGATTGATATAATTTAAAGGTCTAACTTATCTTGTGAGAATTTTTGAAGCTCTATTCACCCTTCCTCTAGAGCCCTAGATCCAACAAGTGGTATCAGAGCCAAGGATCTTCTCCAATAATCCCTCACAAGACAAGAAGATGGGCTAAAATCTACTTGGTTCACTCAACCTAGAGGGATGCTTCTCCATGTGTCCTCTGATCTTTGACGGCACCAACTTCCTCTATTAGAAGAGTCGTATACAGTTCTACATTAAAGGGATGAACTATGATATGTGGAAGGTTTGACGACACCAACTTCCTCTCTTGGAAGAGGCGTATGTAATTCTATATTCAAGGGATGAACTTTGATATGTGGAAGGTGATGGTCACACTATACAAGGATCCAACCAGAGTTGTATCAACATGGAATGAAGTTGTACTTAAAGAAGCCCAGCTTAATGCCAAAGCCATAAGTATCCTCTATGCAACCCTTACCCCAACAGAGTTCAACCAAATCTTCTCATGGGATACTGCCTATGAGATTAGGGACAAGTTGTGCATCACCTATGAGGGAACAAAGCAATTCAAGGAGGCTAAGATCTACATGTTTAACATCCTTCTAGAGAACTTCATGATAGGCAAGAAAGAAGGGATTGTGGAGATGTACTCTAGGCTCTATGTCATCATCAATGATCTATCTTCTTTGGGTAACACTTTGGATAGAGGTGTAATCAACTCCAATATCTTGAGGACTCTATCAAAGAGATGGGATTCAAATGTGACATCCATTGAAGAAGTGAGGAACCTCGGTGACATCCCAACTAAAGATCTCATTGGCAACCTCCAAGCTCATGAGCAAAGGCTTGAGAAGCATGAAGAAGAAGCCAAGCAAGAAGAGATGCAAGCTAAGAAGATCAAAGATAGTGCTTTCAAAGCACAAGTGGAGGCGTTCATACTTCAACAACAACTCACTTTCTGAACTTCTCCTCCTCCTCTAGTGAAGATGATGGCCCTAGTGAGCATGAATCCAACTACATCAAGTGTAAGCACTTTGGGGGAAAGCAATACTCCTCCTCAGCTCCTAGATGCTACAAGTGTGGACAAAAGGGACACTACAAGAGTGAATGTTCTAAACCAATAAAGTCACACCACAAGGGCAGATCCAAGAAGGAGGAAGAGTACAAGAAGGAGAGAAATTACAAGAGGAAGAAAAAGAAGTAGAAAAGGCACAAGAATGCAACTTGCGAAGCTTCATCCTCAAGTAGTTAAATCTCCAAAGAAGATGGAGAGTGCCACCTTGCATTCATGGCCTTTACTAGTGAACAAATTGTTGAGGTAAGTGAGGTAAGCTTGCATGAGTTATCTAAGGAAGCTCTTATTGATACGCTTGTTTCTACCCATTCTTCTTCAGCTAAATCTAAATCTAAAAGAAAAAGGTTAGGAAAAAATATTGATGATTTCTATGCTAAACTTGAAATTGTTGAGCTAAATGAGAAAACTCATCTTGAGAGCATTGATGACTTGCAAGGGCAATATCTTGATCTTGAGATCCAATACAATGGAGTTTAAGTAGAAATGGTGTCTACCTTAAGAAAATTGAAACTCTTAAGGAAGATAACCAAAAGTGCCTAAATGAGATTGAAACTCTTAAAACTGAAAATGCTGAATTTAAACTCATTGTTGATACTCGTAGGGATGAGAGGGATGTTTATATTAAGGAAATTCAAATGCTTAAATCTGAGAATGCTAGGTTGATTGGTCAAGTTAATGATTTATCTTCTAGACCTATCTTGCTTAGTAATGATATTGCTTCTATTTCTCTTGAGAAATATTCTTCTTTGACTAAAGCCTTCTATTTAGAGGCCGACCTTGTTCATGCTAGAGATGATATTGCTAGTTTATCTTCGACTATCATTTATCTCAATGAAAATCATATACTTAGAGCCTCTCTGTAGAAATTCCTCCAAATGAGAAATCACTTAATGAAATATTTGTAGGGGGGCACCTAAGGGCAATAACAAAGCCAAAGGTAAGAAAAAGAGTAAGGAAACCTCCTTTTTCATTACAGAGTATTCAGGCACTAAGAACCCTATGATATGTTCTCATTGCAAGTGTGATGATCATTACTCTACTTATTGTCCTTACAAGCCTAAGGGGACCAACCTAATGATGATATGGGTCCCCAAGATTACTTTGAATCCCAAAGTTTTGAGTTCGAAACTGACGCTCTCCTTTCTTGTAGGGAAAAGTAGATAGACTGTTGATAGTGGTTGCACTAAGCACATGACAAGTGATATAATCCATTTCAATGACTTCACTAGGAAGAATGGAGGTTCAGTTACCTTTGAGGACAATAAGAAAGGTAAGGTTAAAGGTGAGGGTGATGTAGGTGAATCCTTGTGTATCAAGATTGTTCTTTTTTGGAAAGCCTACATCACAATTTAATAAGTAAAAGTCAATTATGTGATAATGGATTATCCCAAAGATTTCTAAAAAATAGTTGGACATTTTGAATAAACATGTTTCTAGGAAAGAAATAGATGATATTGTTAAATATTGAAGGAAGGATAAATTCCCAGGGCCGGATGGCTTCAATGGTTAGTTTCTCAAAACCTATTGGGGGATCGTTGGGGATGATATTTGCAAAGATATCTTAAGTTTCTTTGAAACAAGAAAATTACTGAGTGAATTCAACAATATCTTTATTACTCTTATTCTCAAATGTCCAGGTGCTTCCAATCTCAATGACTTCAGGCCCATTTCTTTATGCAATGTGATCTACAAGGTCATTCCAAAAATCATGGCTAATCGACTGAGTGATATCTTTCCTGATCTTATTGATGGAAGTCAGATGGTTATATTAAGGGGAGATCAATTGGTGATGCTATCCTCCTAGAAAATGACATTCTTAGTTCGTTTGCTAGCTCTCATGGTCATGAGAAGATGTATATAAAGGCTGATCTTTTGAACTCTTATGACTCTATTCACAGAGACTACATTCTTTTTATTCTGAATAGTATGGGTTTCCCTCCAAAATGGATCAACTGGATTGATGTCTGCTTCTCCACCTCCTCTTATCAAATATTGATCAATGGAAGTCCTTCCTCTCATTTCTTTGCTTCTAATGGTGTTAGATAGGGGGACCCCTGGCACCATATCTTTTTGTTGTTTCCATGTTGGGCTTTTATTCTTTGATTAATGCCTTTGTGGCTAAAGGAAGAATTAAACCTATCCAAAATGCTTTGGGGTTAATGATCTCCCATATTGTGTTCACGGATGACATGCTTATCTTCACTAAATCTGACAATGATTTTGCTCTTGATATTAAGGATTTGTTCCAGGATTTCTATAGAATGTCAGGGTTGAAACTTAACAACTTAAAAAGGCAGTTGTTCCCTAGTAGGAGTGTCAATGCTGATAAAACCTTTGCTATCTCGAATTGCTTGAATATTCATATCTCTGAGCTGCCTGTTAAGTACCTTGGTCTTCCTTTATTTACAGGTAGACTCATGAAAGCCATGTGTAATCCTATCTTTGATAGAGTTAGAAATAAAATCGATCTTTAGAAATGCAATCTTCTCTCTCAAGCTGGGAGGATTGAGTTAGTTATTTTTTACTATTTCTTCTTATCACATTTTTGGGACTTCTGCTTTCCTATCCCGAAGTCTATTATTATGGAGATCGAGAAGTTGATGAGAGAATTTATATGGGGTGACAGTGAGGAGAAGAAACATCTTCACACGGTTGCTTGGGATACCATCTGTAAGCCTAAAAAGGAAGGTGGTCTAGGAGTTAGACATGTAACTGGATTGATGTCTGCTTCTCCACTGCCTCTTATCTAATATTGACAATGGAAGTCTGTCCTCTCATTTCTTTGCTTCTAATGATGTTAGACAGGGTGACCCCTTGGAACCATATCTTTTTGTTGTTGCCATACATGGATTTTCTTCTTTGATTAATGCATTTGTGGCTAAAGGAAGAATTAAACATATCCAAAATGCTATGGGGTTAATGATCTCCCATATTGTGTTCGCAGATGACCTGCTTATCTTCACTAAAGCTGACAATGATTCTGATCTTGATATTAAGGATTTGTTCCAGGATTTCTATAGAATCTTGGGGTTGAAACATAACAACTTAAAAAGCCAGTTATTTGCCAGTAGGAGTGTCAATGCTGATAAAACCTTTGTTGTCTCGAATTGCTTGAATATTCATATCTCTAAGTTTCATGTTAAGTACCCTGGTCTTCCTTTATTTACAGGTAGACTCCCAAAATCCATGTGCAATCCTATCTTTGGTAGAGTTAGAAATAAACTCAATCTTTGGAAATGCAATTTTCTCTTGCAAGATAGGAGGATTGAGTTAGTTATTTCTACTATTTCTTCTTATCACATTTTTTGGACTTCTGCTTTTCCTATCTCGAAGTATGTTATTATGGAGATTGAGAAGATGATGAGAGAATTTATTTGGGGTGACAGTGAGGAGAAGAAACATCTTCATACGGTTTATTGGGACACAATCTGTAAGCCTAAACAGGAAGGAGGTCTGGGAGTTTAGACATGTTGAAGACTGGTCCAAGGCTGGCATTTTTAAAAATCTTTGGAATATCGCTACTGATAAGAATTCACTTTGTGTGAAATGGATCCATGGCAAGTATCTATTGAATGATTCTATCTGGTCTGTGAAAAGCAAACAAAGTTTCCCATGGCTTTTTAGAAGACTTCTCAAGCTCAGATATCTATTAATTCCCCATATTAAATTTCTTATTGGCAATGGTCAAGACACTTTGCTTTGGAGATATCCATGGTTTCCTAGTGATAAAAATCTATTGGATTTGATTGATAAACAAATCATGATTTGTGTGGGTAATGAGTTTAGTGGTAGACACTACTACATAAAATGCTTTTTACAACAGTTCCTTTTCTCAATTTACAACAGGTGTTAACCGTTGTATTAGATCGCGTGGTCTTATGGGGGGTGCTTTACACAACATGTGATCGCATGTTGTAATAGATGTATTTTATACAACAGTTGAAACATGTTGTCTTTTAAGGAATGGCCTGTTGTAATATGGGTATTTTACACAACATGTGGTGCACCTGTTGTAATATATATTATACAACAGTTGAACGACGTTGTCTTTCGCGAAACACACCCATTGTAATAGGGGTATTTTTTACAACATGCGGTTCACCCATTGTAATATATATTATACAACAGTCGAAGCATGTTGTCTTTCACTAAACACACCCGTTGTAATAGGTAGGTCTATTACAACATGTAGTGCACCTATTGTAATATACATATTTATACAACAGTTGGGAGTATGTTGTCTTTCCATACATTTAACCGTTGTAGTAAGATTGTTTAGACAACATGGTGTATGTCTGTTGTAATATACACAATTTATACAACAGGTTATGCATGTTGTAGTTCACTAGAAACACCTGTTGTAATAGGTGTATTTTTTCCTGACAAACCTGTTGTAATAGGTGTGGATAACACAACATGTGTTGTTTGTTGTAGAATCATACATTTTACAACATATTATTAACTGTTGTCTTTGATTAGAGTTTGAAAGGTCATATATCGCACCAATTGTATTGATCAAATTAACCATATTATTAATAAATTATAATAAATATGCAATTATACTTTTTCATTTCACAAACAAACACATAGTTGAACAAAATTTCCATCAAACCTTGAAAGAAACTCGTACTAAATTTAATTAATATTAAATCATCCATACAACGATTCAATAATACAAAGTACTGAGTATCCACTCTAGAATCGAACTGAAAACTAACTAAACAAGTTTCACACATTGGTCTATGGTAAAGAACAAATGTCTCCCCCACATGTCACATAATCTTATGTGTGCTCAAGAACAAATGCCGCCCACTCATTTCGGACCTCATCGATTTCTTCTTGGTTGAAGCAACGACCAATATACTTCGGATAATACTGCAATCATATGACAAATATATCAACATATTGTGATATTTTCAATTTATTTAGAAATTTGAACAAACTAAAAGAATATAATGTTAAATAGCTTACACATTCAGGAATATTTCTATTTCTCGCATCAAATATGTCTTTCATATACTTCATCACATAATATCCACAATCTGTATTGTTCGGCTGCTTTGGACACTATACAAAATAAATATTAATTTGTTATCCAAATAATTGTGAGAACTTGTTAGCAATTGAGTAGTATCTTCTTCTCCTTTTCTTCTTTCTTCCTATGGATTTCTTGTGTCTTGACCTCTTCTTTGTACCATAACTATCATCACCGGACAATTCATCTTTAACATGCTTGTGTTTGGAGACTTTCTTTTTCTCTGCTAATTTATAAAATGTGACCATAAAATGTCTGGAGGAGCCCATTTCGAAATATCAAATTGTTAAGTAGACTGGGCATAATTGTACACTTTTTCATTTAAATTCATTCATCCTTTAGGACATCTACTAGCCAAGATATGTGCAAGACAAATGATACATGTAACTGAACTCAGCATTATCCACATCCTTTGATTCCAGCGCCCTGTCGTCAACTTCACCACAGTTCACAATCTTGATAGGCACAACAGGTCTGGACTCGTCGGTCTCCACATTTTCAATATCCTTTAAAGTATCATGTCCTTGAATAAGCTTGCCAAAACAACATGTTTCCTACGAATGGAAGTTGGTTTAGACAACATGCCAAATGAAATTGAATAGAACACAGAGACCTAAGAATGAACATAGGTTCTAACACAAAGAAACTAACCCATCCAAATGAGGGGCTGCCTTGAAAGTGATGAAAAATTGGGAACCATTCATATGGATGCCAGCATTGGCCATTGATAAGATGTCAGGTCCTTCATGCCGTAACTTGAAGTTTTCATCTGATCAATATATTAAAATACAAAAATATCAAACCATCCACAGTTTTATACATTGTATAGATAAAATAGCAAATCAACCAGCATCCTATTCACCCAAAATCGTCTGAAAATCTAAATCTGACTGAATATAATGAAGCAACAGCAAAGCTTAGTAATACACAATGAGATTGGCTACTGATTTCTTAGAAATGCTATGGAAAAAATATAGCAATTTAGCATACATATAAACTATAGAAATCAAACATAATGTATATGTAACAGAGTATCATTACAAGTGCTAGAAGCAAGGGGTCAAGAGTTTCAAACATCAGTGGCAAATAACCAGGCAAGTAATCACCTTCAAATTTTCCTCCATATATGCTCTCACCTCCTCTTCTTGAAAGCCACAGAACCAATGAGTTCAATGAAAAGAATCAACTGTTTATTTTCCTAGAAATAATGAAATTCACATGTTTTGTTCCATCACGTATGAGAGCATCAAATCATTTAATGGATGATCAATTTAACCCCAAACTGAATTGACATAATTAGTATTGATTGCAAATCGACAGGAGAAATACATCAGATTCCATAAATTTAAATTGCAAAAAAGTGAACTTGAAGTTACCAACATACATATAACATGTCTCTGCATATTATATAAGGGCACTATTATATTAAAAAGAACCAAATATCAAAGGCATAAAAACTCAAATTAAAAGTACCCCCTAGGATCCAAGTGAACAGGATCATCCATTATGATTCATGCACCATCGAGAAAATGAAAGACTAAAGAGTTAAAAACGAAGTTTCCAACATATCAGGGACCAAACCAAAAAGATCATGGGTCGCATGTCTGTGCAAAATGTAAACGTGTATACTTTACCTCTATATAAAATAACTTAAACCAAATAAAATTATATACCGTCTAAAAGTTTTTTTGTTAAATATTATATATCATCATAACTTACAACTTATTTCAAGTCAAGAAAAACCTGAAGAAACATCAAATAAGATAAATACATTATAATATTCATATTGAAGTCTTAGGTAACAAGGATGGCAAAAAATCTGCTATAACTGGGTTCACAGCAGGTCAACTATGCAACAAACCAATGTCTAGGATTCTCCCAAAAACCAGTTCAAGGAGATCCAGTCTAATTTTTTCTACAAGTCTCTTCTGCCATCCGATATGGGCACTAGAGAGAGAGAGTTCTTGGAAATTTTGCTAAAAGGAAGGAGTACATACCGTCACCCTTTGAGAAATCTCCTCCCTGCAGAAATAAAGCAAAAGGGGCAATCAGACAGCTACAATGGTGAAATCTATGTACATTACAACATCGACCAGACATAGGCGAAGTGCTAAATATACATTGTATTGATAGCTCTGTAAAATACAACCTTAAAAATAACATCACAAGAAAAGCAGCCGTGACCATCATCCCTATATCATACAACATAAAGAGGGGTAACTGACTAAAATACAAACACCATTACATATTTACTGCCATTTTTAAGTCAATGAGCTGGTAGATGGACCTAAATATTATCATGGTAATTAAGGCGGGTGAGAAAAAGGAAAGCAAAGACATACCTGTGCCATGAAACCTTTAATGATGTGGTGAAAGAACGTTCCTTTGTAATGCAGAGGCTTTCCAGTTGACCTTCCAGTTCCAATCTCGCCTATAAAGGAGAACATCGTACCATTAGGTATACTCTTGTTCTCTATATAAATTTCTTGGTAAAAATTACAGACTTTGAGAGGGTATAGCAGGATTTAGCTTATAAGAAGCAACCATCACTACTGAGATAAGAAATGAGGGCTGAAGATCCTCTTCCAACCTGAACCATTCTTGGCACCCACCTACCAATCACTCGTCATATTTCATACATGACAGTAAAATACCTATTACAAGTGAACCAATGAGAGGCAGTAAATGGAACCTGACGAATGGTTCCCTTTTATGGCATACTGTTAGGTGGACACGTTCACCAGAAATATTGAAATAATGGCCAGCCAGCAATTGGATTGGGTAAATGCATGGACACGTTCACCAGAAATATCGAAACTTTTCACTTTCTCAGGAAACAAAAAAACATAATTAAGCGTTGAGAAGGCAGACAGTGGAGAACCTCATGAGAATACAAGAGGCCCAAGAAGAGATGAATGTCAAGAGTCCCACTGTCCAGTCAGATATTGGTGATAAAACTGGAGACAGGAATGGGAATCAAAAACATCAAAATACAAAATGATGATGTTAGAGATATTACATTTATATTGTATAGAGTTGGAAGGAAATATCATGACCTTCCACTTTACCTTTGGTTGGGGGTTAAGAAACAAAATTGCTCTACTAATTAGAGAGAACTAATTTGACTATTCAAGCAACAAATTCAAGTAGACATCTCAAGCCTAAATGCATAAGAAGCCACCAAGGAAGACAATGATTGGTAGAAAGTTCAATAATGAAGATAAAGTTCAACTTAAATTTGATTTTCCTTCTTGACCTTCCAGAACCTGGCCAATTTCTATGCATTACAATTATTTATGGCAGAAACACAATAACTACGCAGATCTTTGTGAGGTAGATCTGTGTGGGAGTTGCACTTCAGGTGCAGGGTAGGGAAGACACGACTAACGACTGTTGGTGGAAACTAGATGGGTTTATCAATTCAACAAATGAATTGATAGATTGAGTGGTTGTTTTATCATTTCAAAGCATGTAGCAGGTCTGTAGAGGAACTATACCGCCCTTGCCACTGGTCGTTAGTTCTGCCAGCCAATTTGGTTTTGACATCATTGGTGTTTACAGTCAACATAAAGCTTGATGTATTCTGCAAATTGAAATAATAGGATATCTCTTACTCGAATTTAAGTATTATGTGTGATGAAGGATAAAGTTCAGACTTATTTGTTAAGAAAATATTAAATATCAAAAATCAAAACAATAATTTTACCCAGTTCCCTATAAGATACACATTGTTTACCCAAGACCAGGGCAGAAACTTTTAAATAGAGCTCCATCATCTGGTCAGTATACTGCAAAAAGACATACTTTGTAGACTCTGTTGACCCAAGTTTGTTGATGATGACTTCCAACAAGAAAGGCCTTAGAACTCGTTATTCTTCTCAGACTTGGTCTCAATAGTTTGATGAAGTTCCAACTTGATAGTTGCAACCAACTGAATGACTGTAGGGATGGTCTCATCTATGGAAGAATGAACAACTTCATTTAGTGTCTCATAAGTAGAAGTTTGGAGAAAAATAGCAACTGCATGACTGTAGAAGCAGTCTCATATGTGGAGGAAAAAAACTTCTTATCAGTTTTGAATTGAAACCAAAAAAATCATATTATAGTTTACCTTTTGTCTTTCATTCAGGCAAGCCCTGAAACATTTTTCAGACAACCAGTTCAGCTAGCTCATTCATACTGTAGGAGATCGAGTGTCCAGGTCACAATACAAGAGAAATAATAACCAAAGATATAAAGTACAAGGCCACCATTCCATCTGCACCTAATCAATATTTCTACATTTTGTTCAAATTGGAAGCTTTTTGAAAGCATATGATGTACTGATAAAAACATGTACTACAACTAGAGTGACTATATATCCCCCTCACTAATACCTTTTTCACATCTATCCACATGCACCCTACTCCTCTATTCTCCACTTCCTATATATGCTCATTTTCGAACCCCTTATTTCCCATTACCTCCGTCATCTTGGTCCTTCGTAACTTTTCTTGATGCTGATACAAAAATAAGTAATTCAATGCTTGTTATTACAGTCAAAGCAGCAAATAAAGATGCAGAGGAGGAAGAGCTGATGAGAAGGCAGTGGCGAGTAATGGATGGCATGATGGCGAGAGAAGGGGGTGGTGATGAGAGAAGACCGAAGAAGGGTGACAATGTTGGTATTGCAAGCTGGGGGGTAGAAAAGCAAAAGAGTAGTGCGCAAGGACAGTCTATGGTAGGTAGAGAAGACATAATTGCTCAGACTAAGTAGGAAAAAGAGAATTGTCACCCCGAACTCCTATATATGTCTCTTGATAAAACGGTCAAAGAAACAAAATCATGACCTAGAATGTAACTATAGAAAACGCTTCAGTAAGGTGCAACAAGGTCAAGTTCACATCTCCCTAATATTATATTTTATTGTTTAAGATCGCATTGTTGTTCTCTTCATTTTTGTTCCCAATGTAGAAAGATTTTGACCCTTGCTTTATATCCATGATATTTGCAAGACATGTTCTCAATTCAACTTGCACAGATTCCTATGTAACCTTTTGTAATTGAGTTACAACAATGAATATGATTGCTTGCATTGCTTTACAGGCTACTGACTCAGTGAAACTGATGGAAGTTGTTACTGGATTATGTAGAGACACAAAGTGTATGTTACAAGTGGGTTTCATTCACAGATACTCCATCCATAAAAAAATGTCCATAACAACATCTAATCAGTAAATAAGATCTAAATATGTATGCAAGCTACGCATTCTATATGTTAATATGCTATATTTAGAAGTTTGATTGTTGGTTATAATAAATAAATAAGATCTAAATATGTTTGCCTTTCAGGTCATGAGTTCCATCATTTTCATGTTGGAACATGTATAGATATTGCTCAGGTCATGAGTTGCTGAAGTTACAACCAAAAAATTGGTGAGAGTTGCAGGTTGTGGTCTCTATTTCCTTCGCAAAGGATTCACTATGGAAGCAGCTTCCAACAAGAAAGATAACGCATTTGACGTGTCCTTCCCAAAGGATTCACTATGGAAGCAGCTTCCAACAAGCAAGATAACGCATTTGACGTGCCATATTCAGTTATGTACCCTTGGGCAAGAAAACCATGTATTGGGGTTGGGTACCCCGGCTTGGTCAAACAAGTGTCCAGACAGTTATTTGCATCCTCTAAACCTTGATTTA